>JANIHZ010000005.1:31346482-31360003 GCA_027478365.1 Erythroxylum rufum
AATACGAATTTACAGATTAATTTCATAATTAATCAATACAATTACATTTAACCCTATAATTGCAACATGCTAGATTTAAGAATTAGATGAACAATTGAGTCCATTGTTGATTTTCGTGAAGTGAAGTGACAGAGACGTAGATGATTTACTACTGCTATTCCAAACCCTGATTAGAAACACATACAGTTCTCAATAGGGCGACTATATTTAAGGTCACCTAGCAGTAGGGCCTCTTGTGCACTGCAAAACATGGGCCAAGCCTACCTATCTAGCAAGCCCATGAACACAGGCCCAATGACACGTATGAAAGAAGTAACATTGACATATAATTAATCGGGGTTTGTACAAAAACATATTTATTATGCTAGTCCACAAAATTAGTGATAAAATTCTATCATTCTCCCACATAAACAGCATAACCAACATCAATGAACACCAGAACAAATCCCCAGATTAATATAATAATATGTGGCCATAATAGGATGTCAAAGTAGAGCCAACAATCTCTCAATCATAAGTCTAAAATGAGGTTACAAGTACCTCAACAGTATAGAAATCAGACCCGATAGGTGTACTGATAACCTATATGCAAGATACCCATACCTCAATGACCTAAACAGAATGTGTCATAAGGAAATGCACACAAAATGGTGATCTGTTTGTGCAATTCCAAACACAATGGCCTAAGCATCCACCCAAGATGCCAACTGAGATTTAACAAAATATCTCAGAACAACAAAATGAGACTAGGTACCAAATGTCTCCAACATAATGCCATATATATACAAACATTTAAATATATCTGTGCAGTATATCAAGAAAGTATATGGCAACAACAATAATAGCAACAATTATAAGCAAAAGTCTCTAAACTGAATAACAAATAGTCAAATACAATGTTGCTATAAAAAAATAACATAAAAGACATACTCCCACTAATCCAAGGCATCAAAAGATCTAAATAGATCCATATGGGTTACATGATTCACAAAAGCCTTAACAGTCAAGCCTTGGTTAGAGGATCTGCTACCATAAGATCGGTGGGTATATGCTCTATACGGGTCTGAAACTCCTTAACCTTCTCTCTAACAAACATCTACTTTGTATCAAAATGCTTCGAATGCTTGGAGTTCTTGCATATTTGAGAGAAGCCCACCACAATAGAGTTATCACAGTATATGGTTAGAGGTCTGGAAACATTCTCCACAAGATGAAGCTTAGAAATGAAATTCCTCAACCATATTACCTGTCGAGTAGCTTCGTAATAGGCCACATAATCTACCTCTATAGTTGAAGTTGTTGTATGTCAATGGTACTTCTCTCATACATGTCAGTGGGCCCGTGTTCATGGGTTTGCTATGATGGGTAGGCTTGGCCCATGTTTTGCAATGCACATAAGGCCCTACTGCTAGCTGACCTTAAATATAGTCACCCCATTGAGAACTGTACGTGTTTCTAATTAAGGTTTGGAATAGCAATAGTCAATCCTTTGCATCTCTGTCACTTCAATTCACAGAAAACAACAATGGACTCAATTGTTCCTCAATTTTCAGGTATTTGTACATACAATTCTTAAATCTAGCATGTTGCAATTATAGGGTTAATGTAGTTGTATTGATTAATTACGAAATTAATCTGTAAATTTGTATTGATTATTCTTCAATTGATATTAGAGCATGATTAATCCTAATTATGACTGCTAATTTTAGGTAATTTTCGAGATTAGATATTATTTTTTCATCGAACTTAAGTTCTATTTATTGGGGCTTTCGGTTTTGTTAATTTGTTTTCTATGAAATATGTATTGTTATTGTTGATTTGTTTTGATTTGGTGTTAAATCATGTGGTAAGTATGTTGAATTTTTTGATTGTTCTTTAAAAACCCAGAACTCGAACCAAACTGAACCGTCCCTTTTCGAAAGCTATTTTTATTTTCAAATTTTTCTGAACCTTTTTAGTAGCTTTTTTAATGAAATTGATTGAAGGGTTTGATAGATCGTTAAATTCTGAATCTAATGACACCAATTTTGTTGAAAATGGATCAAAATTGAGCAAGTTATGGATGATTTTTTGAGTCGGGTCGCTAACTGAGTCGAACGACCCAGATTACTAGTTTTCGAGCGAGGAAGGTAAAGCCTGACCCACTAGTATCTTCCCCACGTGCAATGGTGGCGCCAGCTCCCTTGGGCGTTTTTCCTAAATTTTTCTTGTGTAACATCCCAGATTACCCGCTTATAGATATTGCCCGCTTTGAGCCTTGACCCAGCCAAGCTCTCACGGTTTTTATTTTCCCGAGGCCTTCCCAGGAGGTCACCCATCCTTAAACTACTCTCGCCTAAGCACATTTAACCTTGGAGTTTCTATGGGATCTGGTCCATTAGGCCATGAAAAACGCGTCTGTAAGGGAGAGGTATCTGTACTCTTATAAGGCGTACTTCGTTCCCCTCTCCGACCGATGTGGGATCTCACACTCTCCACCCCCTTAAGGCCCTACCCTCTTTGGGGTCCAGCCTAGCTAGCACAACGGTTCGGGTACTGACTCTGATACCACTTGTAACATCCCAGATTACCCGCTTACAGATATTGTCCGCTTTGGGTGAAACTTTGTAAATTTTTTAATATCTTTTGTAATTGATGGTCTAAATGAATTCTATGGTGCTAATTATACATGTATGATGTGAATTGATGATGAAGAATGAAAAAAATGTGTGTTGGTTAAGTGTAGGTCGAATGATGGAGAAGAGGTGGATGAATGTGATGAGTTGTGTAACTGATAAATGTAGCTTAAATGAAAGGAGTTGGTTTAAATGGAGTGATGGAATGTGTCATTGATTGGAAGTGCTACTATATGACATGTTAGGAGCATGAATTATTATGGTAAAGTATTGAAAATGAGACTTGAAAGTCATGCACATTAGGTGTTTGATAAAATGCCTAAGTGAACTTGGTTTAGGATTTAAGGATTTTGATGGTGTGCATTGGAAAGAGGCTTTCATGTTTACTTAGAGTGAACTTGAATTGTTGCTTAGAATGACAAGTAAAGGCCTAATATGCTTGGATAAAGATGTGCTTAATTATGTTATGAAATGAGTAAGTTTGGATTAAAGGCATTAAATGCCTTAGAAAATGCAAAAGAGAAGCTAATGTGATGGTGTATAAATATGAAATTTATGTTTAAGTAGTAATTTCATTGTATGTCTTTTTATGTATAAAGGCTCGGGAGTCGTGAATTAGGGAACTCGTGTCGATGATTGTTGAAGTTAAGAGAAAGTATATTTCTTTTTAGGCAAGTTGAGGAGACCATATTTCTCAAATAGGATTAGAACATCCTAAGACAAGTATGATGACTTGTATGTGAATTTTGAACCTAGGCAATGTAATGTAGAAATTGAATTTCAAATAGATGCTAATATGCTCATGTATTTAATAAATGGCATTGTTTTGAACAACCATGCATTTGGTTTTCAAAATATGGCTTTTCTTTGATGAAATAATGTTTTCGAAATTACTTATGCATAAATGAGTCATGTATGTTGCATGTTTTTGTTCTCTTTTGGCTTAGAGTAAGAACAAGTTTTCATTTTATCGGTTGGATCGATAAATAAAGGCATGGTGCCTTACTTGATTTTTATACTTAATAATTGTATATAATTTGTTTTGTGATTGGTGAGGAAACGATTGGCCAATCATGTGCTAGGCACAACTGATTATAATTCAGCGACCCCCGTACCCTTGAAGCTGGTACATTAAAGTCGAGTAGCCGTATCGACACCTTTTTACGGGACTCATGGGTGATTCCACACCTAAGGTCTGGACACCGACGAGGTCATCATCTAGGGTTATGACACTCTTATCGACTATAGTCTGGACTCACCACGGATGAAAGTCGAGCCAACACTGAGTATCTGTGGGTGTGCACATTAGTTTGGCCGACTAATGGTGTCACACATGATTGTTTTGGCTTATCCTGATATTGGTTTCCTATCGAGATTTGATTGATACATATGATATTTTTATGCTTTGTGTACTGGAACTGAAACCTATGTTCACCGGATGGGTGAGTTAACGGGCTAGGCCTATGGTTCCTAACTAGTATACATTGAGTCATCGACTGGGCCTATGTATTTTTTTTATGTCATGTATATTCACTTCATAGGTTATCTACACCGTCTTGGTATGAATCGAATTCTATTTGTGATATATGTTTTTCCTACTCACTGAGTACCTAATGTACTCATCCCCCTTTGCTTTCCAATTATGCAGGTTAATTTAGTGAGTTTAAAGCCCTGAGTGGATTGTGTGGTCTTTTGACATTTTCAGGATATTACCACACATGAGTAGTTTCTTATTTTGTACTTTTATTGTCTAGTGGCTCATGAACTGTGTTTATGTAGATACACTTTACGATTTTGTAAGTTAACTTTTGATTGCCTTGTGGTTTATAAAAGATTTTATGTATGAACTTTTGATACTGTTGTTGAGATTGCCTAGAGTTAAGATTGCTTTGAGTAGACTAGAGAGTCCTGGAGTTATGGTTTGATGTGAATATAGAAATGTGTTTGAAATTGTTTTCAGGTTTTGGGATTTTAAAAATACAGCCGTTATACTGCCCAAATTTTTTCAAAAAAAGAATTGATATTCAGTTAGCCTTGCATAGTCAGATTAAGGACACCGTTAGTGTCCTTAGCCCGGTTATGCGGCGGTTTTCATGGGCCCGATGTGATACCGGGTTGTGACATATAATTTTTCTACTGCATCATAAGTGGCTGCTTTATGGACTGAGATTGATGATGAACAAATTGATAAATGTCCTCACATCCAAGTCTATACTCACTCGGGTACAGGTTATAGAATTCAATTTTATTATGCATGTTATGACCCCCTTTAATATCCTTTTTTATTTCCTCCTAGTGAATCTGGATGGCATCGCGAAATTCAGCAGTTAATTTCAAAGAGAAACAGGAACAATGTTTTAGATGAGGGAACTGATGTTCATTTCAACTCCTTTAATGATCCATCTGAATTGTTCGCCGTTGAAAACACAAGCAAGTTTCTCTTTTCATTTTATCATTTTTTAAATATTATTTAATTCCACAATTTTATTTATCAAATTCATCTTCTTTACTACTAGTTACAGATGCAGAATACTATGAAGATGGTTTTGCTTCTGCTAGAGAATATTATTGTTATCGGCTCCAAATGAGAGAAAATGATGAATCTATGCTGCTCCATAGCTTGAGACTGCTTTAACAATTTGTTATGGGCACTTATATAAAGATTGAAACATCCTGACTTGATTTCCATAGAAAAGGACAAAATGAGATACCGACATAAATGCTGCAAGGTGTTTTGGATAGTATTACCATTGGTCAAACAGAAGGTTCTAGAATTGGTCGTCGAGTTGTGCTCCCAACTTCATTGGTGGTCCAAGGGACATGAAACGATGTTATCTTGATACAATGGTTTTAGTACAAATGTATGGTAAACCAAATATTTTTCTCACCATGATTTGCAACCCTATGTGGAGAGAGATACAAGACAATCTCAAATTTCATAAAAAGCCACAAGATAAACCAAATTTATTAGCTAGAGTATTTAGAGTTAAATTTGAAATTCTCAAAAATGAGTTGATCAAAAAACAAATCTTTGGAGATGTGGCCGCATTTGTTTATGTTATTGAATTTCAAAAGCGTGGATTCCCTTATGCTCATTTATTACTGACACTTAAGCCACTTTATAAATTGTTAAATCCAGATTCTTACGATTAGATCATATCTGCTGAAATACTAAATCCTGATCAAAATTCACAATTATATTCTCTCGTCATTAAGCATCTGATTCATGGTGCTTGTGGTTTTACGAATAAAGATTGCCCTTGCATGAGAAATGGTGTGTAACACCCCACTACCATAAATTACATACCGAAACACCTAATGGCGTGTTAGATCAAACACATATAGAACTTAATCATGGCATCATCTATTATACATAAAATTCACCAAATTTTAAAACCAATCTACATTCCTCATTTCATTTCATAAAAACCAAACTTACATTGTAGCTTTACAAACCATCCAAATAAATACAGTATTAAAACTAAGTATATAACTTGAGGAATTTTACAAAAACTTATATCTAACCCTTCAGCCTTAGCTGACCGACCTTTAAGCCATTTCCTCACAAAAGTACAAGAATTAATCTTCTTATAGCATCTCCCTTTCACTAGTGTCCTCTCTCAGACCTGAAAAATCAACGTTGCAATTTTGATGAGTTTTGCGAACTCAGTGATGTAACCATCCTCGATAGTTCACCAAATTCATATGATATAATAAATCATATAAGCAGGTAATTTCACATCTTTTCATTTGGCAAATTGCACCACATATCATTTACTTCACATACCCATTTTCATACAAATATAAGTCCACATTATAATTCAATCAGTCAAACCCACTCAATAAGTGTATATGCAATGTTTGTATGACCCACTTTCAATTATTACGTTGTTATGTCTGAGTGCGTAAACTGTCTTGTATCCATTGTGGATACCGGGCTCATGGATACTGTCCCTTACCCCTTACAGATACAGGGCTCATTGTACATATTGAGCCTTTGGCTCTATACCACATTCTAGAGCTTTAAGCTCATATTCGGTGACTACTCATGTCACAACTATCATTACCTGATCATGCATTCATGTATGAAATGCGTCAGATTCATATTCAATCATTCATTGTTTCAAACATTCCCATTCGTAGTCCCATTCAAAGATTCATCAGACTTTAGTTCGACATTCAATAAACATGTTGAGAAACATTTATTTCACCAAATTCACATTCAAGGAACACTTAAATATCACATTCATAAGATAGAATCTTCGGACCTTCACATCCGGAATCAGTACAAACAATACACATTCATAACATAATATCTAATAGACAAATATTAAGTGAGACCTTCTAGGTTACTCACCATACGCTTCAAATAGCTATTGCTTTGAAGTCTCAGCAATGTCTGGATGGTGGCGCTCAATGTGCTTCTCTATATCATACAACACATACATATATCACTAATTTGTACAATGATACAAGTACTCATTTATGCACATATTTGTATACAGAATATGTACAATGCATGTTCATGACAATCCCGGGTTCCTTATCATTATTCTTATCACAATATTCATTCATATATCAATACTCAATTGATTAATCTAGATTTGTCTAAAAACATACTTTTGGGTCCACTTTGCATGATTATTCTCATCAGGAAAGTGAAGTAATTTGATAACACTTCCTTCTATACAATGGTTCTCCCATGTCTTAAGTTTCTAATGATACCAAGATCATACAATTTGATTTAATATTCCAGAAGTTATACTCAATATACTACAGACTGAGTACGTTTGAAATTTTGGCTAGTGCATAATCATGAACTCCAAGTTGTACAACTCATATCTCTCAATTCAAGTATCCAAAAATTACAAACTTTATACCAATTGAAATATAAGAGAATAAGCTACAACTTTTGTGAAGAAACTTTTTCTGATTCGGCCCACATCAATATAGTTTATTTGATAACAACAAGACATGATTTCTGTCATGGGTAGTGCTACAAGCTAAGCCAAGACTCAATTTCAAGCTAAATTGCAAGACCCTTAAGGAAAGAATTCGAATTTAATTTCTTCTTAAAAATCTTATCCAAATGTCTCTAGTTCAATTTAAATCAAGAATCATCTCATTTGGAAATCTACAGATCAAAATATAGCCAAAACACCGAAGCATGTTCAGTGAAAACAATACAGCTAACATATTCCAGCACAATCAATCATTAACATCATATGAAATTCATCCTAATTCATCATCATCAATTCTCTATTATAACATGCCATAAACACTAATCTTTTACTTACTTGTTTAGTTCTAATCCTGGCTCAAAAACCACTCTAAATCAGTACTCCAAACATGCAGAAGCATCACACATTCAAGGTGAAACTTGGAAGGATTTCAGCTAGGACAACAAGGCAACTACATTCTAATTCTCTACTTAACTTTGTGAGGGTGAAGCACGAACTATTGGTGCAACATTCAGACATGAACATAAATAAACATAGGCAGGTGCAAGGAAGAGTGTTTCGGTGGTGTGTGATAGGAAGGAAGAAGAGAAATGACCATAGCTGGAGTTACTCCTGCTGAAACTTACACCTAAAGTGTTAGGTTTCATCTAATGGAATGGTCTTATGTCTTATGGCATGTTCAGCACTTATCAAGCATAGGTGCTGCCAAATGTCTCCAACTAACTAGGTCACTTTTCCATTAATCAACTATGCCATTTGTCATCAACTTACCAGTCCATTTGTCACATAATGATCGATCAATTTTTCAATTAATCACTAGTCCATTTGTCACCAATTTAACTATGCCAAATGTCACTCAATTATAGGCTAAATCATTCAAATTTTTCATGCATCACTTTATCCTACCACTTGGCATTTGTCCTAGACTAAATGTACCCCAAAATTTTGGAAATTTCCTAAAATTCACAAAAAATTCCAAAACAATAAGTATTAACACCAAATCAGTTTTTAACACTTTTAAACCACAATTCTCAATATAATCACATTTATAAATCAATTATACCTAGAAAATGTCAACGAATGCATGTACAATTATTTTAATTTGTCAAAAATCAATATTCTCGTGTATGTGTATGTCACATTATGCATAAGCATGAAATATCCTTTCTAATTTCTCATTTACCTTACTTGTACACTATTTTAGCCTTATCATGAATAACAAGATGTTTGTGTAAAAACCATTATCCCAAGAATTTTGCTCATTTTACTATTCATGGTGAAGATAGTTATCCAAGTTATAGACGAAGAGATGATGGCAGGAAAGCTAAAATTTGCATACATGAGATTGATAATATGTGGGTGGTTCCTCACAATCCGTACCTCTTGAAGCTAATTGATTGTCACATAAATGTTGAAATATGTTCAACTATGAAACTTGTTAAATACTTATAGAAATATGTTTTTAAGGGCCATGACCTTGTGAATTTTAGTATTGTCGATCAAGAGACCACAACTAATATTGATGAAATAAGTAATTTCCAATAAGGCCTTTTGATTTCACCTCCTGAAGCTTTATGGCATATATACGAATTTCACCTGGCAGAGATTAATCCATCAGTTTATATACTCCAGGTTCATCTCCTAGATCATCAGTTTATTTCCTTTAACATAAATGCAGATCTGTTCCATTTGTTGATAAAAATTGACTTCTCAAAAACAATGCTCACTAAATTTTTCAAGATGAATTTGACAAATAAAAAGGCAGAAGAGATGAAATGTTTGTATAAAGATTTTCTAGAACATTTTGTTTGGAATCGAAAAACAAAAACATGGTCAGAAAGAAGTTGAAAAAAAGTAATAGGAAGCTTGGTTACTATTGACCCTAGAGAAGGAGAAAGGCATTACCTAAGGTTATTACTCACACATGTTAAAGGACCAACATCATTCGATGACTTATTGACTATTGATGGTGAGAAAAGAAGATGTTTCAGGGAGGCTACAGTACAATTGGATTGCTAGTGTCTGACTTTTATATGCAACAAACTCTTGAGGAAGCTATTATGTTGCAAATGCCGACATCACTCAGACTTTTATTTGCTACACTTCTGTTCTATTGTTCACCAACAAACCCTAAGCAGCTTTGGGAAACATTTAAAGATGACCTTTGTTCTGACTACCAATATGCTTCTTCCTATAGTGGCTATACATCTAATGAGATTACAAAAATGACCCTTCAAGATATTAATAAATCTTTAGAGCAAATGGGGAAAAGCTTAGCTGATTACCATTTTACTGATCATCAATTTCATGTTGATTATCATCAAAATCAAAGTAAAAAAATAAAAAGTGAGAAGAATATACAGGTTGATCCATAAGACCTATTATTATAGTCAAGGTTGAATGACAAGAAGAAAGACATATTTGATTTGATTTGATTTTGGATTTAGTTTTGGCTTCGAGCGATGGAAGTTTTTTATTGATGGTCCTGGTGGAACTGGGAAGACTTTCTTATATCGAGCTCTCCTTGCAAATTTACAGTCACGAGGGCATATTGCAATTGTTGTTGCTACATCAGGTGTTGCAGCATCAGTCCTTCCTGATGGTAGGACATCTCACTTAAGATTTAAAATTTCGTTTGATTTTTCAAAGGAAAAAGTTTGTCAATTAAGTAAGCAAAGCAGTATTGGAAAATTGATATTTGAATGTAGTCTTATCTTATTGGACGAGGCATCCATGGAAAAACGAGAAGCTATTGAAGCATTTCATGATTTTCTTCAAGATATCGTGGACTCTAATGAACCTTTTGGAGGAAAAATTATTGTATTTGGTGGCGATTTTCATCAAATGTTGCCTGTTATTGACCAAGCTACAAAACAATAACTAATTGATTCGAGTCTTCTAAATTCACATCTTTGGCGATAGATGTGTAAATTTTCTTTGATGATAAATATGAGAGCTATATCAAATCTAGCTTTTTTCTGAACTTTTATTAGATGTAGGAGAAGGCACCGAACCAGTTGATGAGCAAGATCAAATATCCTTGCCAAAATAGCTGGTTATTCCTTATCATAGCAAAGATGAGTCTTTTAACAGGTTGACAAAATTTTCATTATATATTTTACTACCCTTTTTTTAATAAGAATTACAATTACATCTTTCTGATGCACCGTTGCCTTCACCAGGTTACTTGAAAACATCTTCCCTGATCTAAGCTTGTATTCATCTGATCCATACCAGATAATAAATAGATGTATACTGTATGCAACAAACAACTGTGTTGATGAAATTAATGACATGATGATTAACAAATTGTCAGGAAATATGCATTCATACATAAGTTTTGACAAAACGGTTGACCAAAGACATCAAGTAGATTATGAAGATTATCTCAATTCTTTAACTCCAAAAGGCCCACCTCCACACAAACTCTTACTCAAAGAAGGCTCCCTAATTATTCTCCTATTAAATTTGAATCAAACTGAGGGACTATGCAATGGGACAAGGTTGATATGTAGACAATTAAAAGACCATACAATTTATGTAGAAATTGTCTTTGGACCTCACAAAAAAAAGTTTTTATACCTAAAATTCCCTTACAATCTTCAGAGAATGAAAAATGGAATACCTTTTGTCAGAATGCAATTCCATATTTGTTCGTGTTTTACAGTGACCATAAATAAATCCCAAGGTTAGACACTTGATTATGTCGGAATTTATCTTTGTCAGCCTATATTCTCACATGGACAATTATATGTAGCCCTGTCAAGAGCTTGAACTCCTGAATCAATTAAAGTTCTAGTTATTGCAGGAACTTTGAATCTTCAAAGTTTGATCTAAAGGCAAGAAATATTGTGTTCCATGAAATATTTCAATTAGTCAAATTATAAAGTATAAACTTATCAGAAGGTATATTAATTGTTTTATTCAAGTTGATATGATTTCAGTTCATATAAAAAAATTCTTTTCAAGATGGAAAAAGTTCATTGATTAAGGATATTTTACATGTTACTCAATGGTGGTCATGTGAAATTATTATCCAAGAAAAACATGTTATCGCATCATCTGGCACACCATCGAAGAGACAAAAGTTATCGTTGTTGATTATGAGGTATAACAATTACACTTTCTTCATTCAAAATGTTTATTTTTTTGACTTAATTATTAACAATTTCTTTATTATTAACAAGGATCGCTAGTTGAAGGTATTATATTCTACAATGAAATGAAATCCAACGAATGAGTCATATTTTGCAATTGTGTAAAATATATGTTATTTGTAATGCCATTGTGAAGCCAATTCCACTTCTCTATAAAACTGAAGGCTTACAAATACAATGGATAATTACAAGTCGCACTGTCATTGAACCTGTACCACATGATGATGCCCATCACCTCCCATGAAATTTAACTACACACCTTTCAGTGATTTGATCAACTGTATAAACGACAAGGAAAAATCAGTTGGTTAGATCCTTTATCTATTTCATTATACAATGTTGACTATTTTTTATATTAAATCTAATGATATTTATATTTAACATGTGATAGATATTTTTTCTGTGGTTCTTTAAATCTTCGATCAGAAAGAAATCAACAAAGATGGCAAACATTCAACTCGGCAAAAATTTGTTCTTGCCAACAAACAGTAATTTAAATTCTCTATTATTCTTTATACTTACAAAAATTTAGATAATTTCTCTTTTTTTCTGACATTTCTTTTTTTTATTCAGCAACAAACACTTATACTATCAATGTGGAATTCTTTTGTTACCAACAAGAGCCAGCAAATAGCTAAATCCTTACATTCTTATCCGATGATTGTGTGTCGCAAACTAAAAGTGAACTTCCATAACGATATTTTTGTTTTTTCTTCACCACGTTATTACATTTTATTAATTATCCTTCTATTTTATTTTTACCTTACAATTGAAAAATATTAGGTGTTGCATTATCCACCTGGTTTCAATTAGCGATTCTTGTTGATCCGCCAATAGAAGAAGTTGTGAATCTTAAAAATTGATACTGCCATATCTTTACTCCAAAGACAAATCAAATTATATACAACTTTTATAATATTTTGATGATTTTATATTTATAATTATTATGTTCTAAGGCACGACAAAATAATAAGGAACTTAAAACCCTTATTAACCAACAATCTTATCTGAGATATAATCCTGATATATCTTTCGGATCACATTAGAAAATTACCAAAATCATCTTTTTGAATTCTACCAGTAAGGTAAATACATTTTATATTCTTATGAACATTGTTTATTTGATATTGATTTTTTAATAAAAATCTTATTATATATTTGCAGTGCCAACACATCTTGCAAAAGTACTGGTATATGGCATGTAAGAAATGCTTTTGTTCTATAGCTGCGACTTATGGAGTTCCATTCATTTGTACTTCTTACAGAAAAAAAGTTCCTACTAAACCCAGGTTTTCCTTTTTCTTTTTTCAATTTACTTCCTTTTTATTCTCATGCACTTTATATGTGTAGGTTTTTTTTCCAATGTTTTAACATTTTGTACTTAGATGTCACGGTTGTGACATGCTAAATCACACCCGTGAGACCTTCTTCATGGGTGTGACTTACTTCATGGATGTGACTTATAAATCACACCCGTGACACCTTCTTCACTGGTGTGACTTATAACTCACACCCCTGACAATTCCTCACCGCTGTAATGTAACCAGTCACACCAATGAAGAAGATCTCGTTGTTATACAAGCTTTTAATATATCTAATTAACATATATATTCTAATTAACTTTTTATTACAAATATAGATGTTGCTATGACGTGGATTTGACATACAAAATAGGGACTATCACAGCTTCTATTTTTGGCGAACTCACTGGAAAACTTTTGAAGTTTACTGCAATTGAAGCTATGCACTATTACCACCAGGTTATACTTTTTTGGCTTATTACAGATG
>JANIHZ010000005.1:31360103-31372218 GCA_027478365.1 Erythroxylum rufum
TAATTATATACTACAATTAAAGACTTTGCTATAATATGTTAATAGTTTTCATAAGAAGAAACTGATTGCATAAGTTTTCTTGCCTATACATGATATGATAGAGATCATATATATTTCTAGTTCATGCTTATGAGTATTTAACAATGAATTTAGATTCAACATTGTTACAATGTTCAAAGCATGACAAGAAATAGATTGTTAAGTAAAAGTAGTAGACTCAATTTATAAAAATAGTTTGTATGTGTTGGATCAAAGGAGACTTATGCTAAACATAAATAGCAAGAATATAAAGTTGGATACTTGAGACTATCCTTTTATATCATATTGGTTAAATCAACATAGCGAGAATCATAAAGTTACATACAAGAATATGTGTATCCTTTTGATTATGAATCGTATGAAACTTGTGAAACTTTTCAAGTTAAGAAAATAACCAAATCAACCTTTGGTGAAAGGATGATGATGGTATTGAATTGTTAAATTTATACATGTGATGTATTGGACAGAATAATAATTCATCTAAGGATGATACGTATATTTCATTAGAATACTAATGACTTTATGTAATATAGTCATACGTATGTATTAAATGAAATAATGATTTAAAATTTTGAAAAGTTCAAATTATTTAAATTTAAGTAGAAATTAAGCATTGAAAATGTTGAAGCAATTTGATGAGATTGTTAAGGTGAGTTTTAATTTTCGGTTATCTATAAGGAATGAGATTCTCTAGTAAATGCCTTCATAGCAAAATTCCATAAGAGTATGGATTTATGTAAGAAGAAAAATATAATATAAGATATTGTAAGATGCAATATTATTTCTTCTAAAGTTATGCCTAGTACAATGACTTACCTTCAATAGTTTCAATTGAATCAATTAGCAAGATTCCATATTAGATATGAAAAGCTAAGTCTTTAAAAGAGTTAAAGTTAATGATTTAAGGATGTAATGCTTAGTAGAAGCATATATTATCCATTAAGTTTATAATTAAATTGGATAATAAAAGGTTATGAGATATCCAAAGGGTTAGATATAATCTTACAGACCTGTTAAACAAATTGTTTGTTTCAACGAATACTTATAGGAGAATTGTCAACACATACACACGGAAGGAGCGAAGAGGGATTGTTCAAAACTCCTTAATATGATGGTGGAAGCATTGACTTTGATGGAAAACCATGGAATTGAAGGATTGAAAAGTTCGAATTCAAAGAAACAAGAAGATGGTAGATTCGAATTAACTAAAATTAAATCCATACGCAGGGTTTCAAATTTACCTACTAGACCTCAAAAAGAACTTGTCTCGAGCAACCTAGATAATGGGTAAAGAACAAACTAAGAAAGTTCTTTAGGATCAAAATCACATCACAATCTGATTCGGTTGATAAGTGATATTTAATTCCTAAGTTGAAAAGAACAAGAGGGGTTTCTCCTCTCAATATGGCTAGTTGCACACAAGAAATAATATGATCAAAGTTGTCTTTCCCTAACCCTAAAGAGGGCATTTATACCTAGGTCAAATAATAAAAGACTTGGGCTAAACAATACAAGGAAGCCCAAAACAAATATAACTTAAAACAAGTCCAAAATATAATAATAAAAACATGCCTAGGCATAGTCTAACGCGCTCCAAATTTTGATCATAGGCGCACCTCTCCTCTTGGGCTTAAGTGATGATGCACAGCCCAGTATAATGGTTTTCAAGTCCTAAGTGAGTCCAATCCAAGGATTTGAGATGAATGAAGCAATTTGGGTTGTGATTCAGATAGATCTCCTCCAATAAGCTTGGTGCACTCCATCCTCTCCACAAATTGGCCCATATATGCATAGAGAGCCTCCTTGAGTCTCTCGGTCCTAGCTTTGGACATAGGTCCAACTGGAATGACAAACTCGCCCCTATCATGCATGCCATTTTCATAGTGGTCCTTGCTCCTACACACATCAGTCATAACGCACACACACGGAAGGAGTGAAGAGGGATTGTTCGAAACTCCTTAATATGATGGTGGAAGCGTCAACTTTGATGGAAAACCACGGAATTGAAGGATTGAAAAGTTTGAATTCAAAGAAACAAGAAGAGGGTAGATTCGAATTAACTAAAATTAAATCTAATACGCAGGGTTTCAAATTTACTTACTAGACCTCACGAAGAACTTGTCTCCAGCAACCTAGATAATAGGTAAAGAACAAACTAAGAAAGTTGTTTATGATCAAAATCACGCCACAATCTGATTCGGTTGATAAGTGATGTTTAATTCCTAAGTTGAAAAGAACAAGAGGGGTTTCTCCTATCAATATGGCCAGTTGCACATAAGAAATAATATGATCAAAAATAGGGTTTTTATACCTAGGTCAAATAATAAAAGACTTAGGCTAAATAATACATGGAAGGCCAAAACAAATATAACTTAAAATAAGTCCAAAATAGAATAATAAAAACACACCTAGGCTTGGTCCAACGCGCTCCTAAGCCTGATTACGGACGTGCCTCTCCTCTTGGGCTTAAGTGATGATGCACAGCCCAGTACAATGGTTTTCAAATCCTAAGTGAGTCCAATCCAAGGATTTGAGATGAATGAAGCAATTTGGGCTGTGATTCAGATAGATCTCCTCCAATAAGTTTGGTGCACTCCATCCTCTCCAAAAATTTGCCCACATGTGCATAGAGAGCCTCCTTGAGTCTCTCGATCCTAGCTTTGGACATAGGTCCAACTGGAATGACAAACTCGCCCCTATCATGCACGCCATTTTCATAGTGGTCCTTGCTCCTGCACACATTAGTTATAACGCGCACACACGGAAGGAGCGAAGAGGGATTGTTCGAAACTCCTTAATATGATGATGGAAGCGTCGACTTTGATGGAAAACCACGGAATTGAAGGATTGAAAAGTTGAAATTCAAAGAAACAAGAAGAGGGTAAATTCGAATTAACTAAAATTAAATCCGATACGCAGGGTTTCAAATTTACTTACTAGACCTCACGAAGAACTTGTCTCAAGCAACCTAGATAATGGATAAAGAACAAACCAAGAAAGTTTTTTAGGATCAAAATCACGCCACAATCTGATTCGGTTGATAAGTGATGTTTAATTCCTAAGCTGGAAAGAACAAGAGGGGTTTCTCCTCTTAATATGGCCGGTTGCACGCAAGAAATAATATGATCAAAGTTGTCTTTCCCTAACCCTAAAGACGGTATTTATACCTAGGTTAAATAATAAAAGACTTGGGCTAAATAATACATGGAAGCCCAAAACAAATATGACTTAAAATAAGTCCAAAATAGAATAATAAACTTAGGCTTGGTCCAACTCGCTCCTAAGTCTGATCATAGGCGTGCCTCTCCTCTTGGGCTTAACTGATGATGCGCAATCCAATACAATGGTCTTCAAGTCCCAAGTTAATCCAATCCAAGGATTTGAGATAAATGAAGCAATTTGGGCTATGATTTAGATAATTCTCCTCCAATAGGCTTGGTGCACTCCATCCTCTCTACAAATTGGCCCACATGCACATAGAGTGCCTCCTCGAGTCTCTCGGTCCTAGTTCTGGACATAGGTCCAACTGGAATGACAAGCTCGCCCTATCATGCATGCCATTTTTATGGTAGTCCTTGCTCTTGCTCACATCAGTCTCAAGTTATAAGTGAGTCTAATCCAAGGATTTGAGATAAATGAATCAATTTGGGCTGTGATTTAGGTAACTCTCCTCCAATGGGCTTGGTGCAATCCATCCTCTCTACAAATTGGCCCACATGCACATAGAGAGCCTCCTTGAGTCTCTCGGTCCTAGCTTTGGACATAGGTCTAACTGGAATGACAAGTGGATCCAAGCCTTGTATTGACATTAATGACAAGAGAGGAGAAGAAGAGGAAGAAGGAGGAAGAGGAAGTGGATCCCGATGCCACCGCTCCCCAGATTAGGTGCTATCCCGACGCCTCTGCCTTCCTGATTTGTCCAGCCTAAGTTCCATTTTCTCTTCATTTCTTTTTTTATTTAAATGTATAAAGTTGAGATAAATTGTATGGAAATAGATTTCAGGTTGTTGATAATGTTCTAAACTCTCCTTTATGATTTTACTTTGAGTTAATGTTGATTTAGTTATTTTTGCATTATTGGTTTGAGTGTTGTGATTGATTAATGTATTTGCATGTTTCGGTAACAAACTGAGAGGGTGAGTTGGATAAAAATGATTAGATCGAATTAATGAGAGTTAAGTGATCTAATTGACCAGTTAATCAATCTAGTCGATAATTTCATAGAGAGAGATCTCGTGCGAGACCCGATTATTTATTAGAGAGCTTTAGAACTAATTAGAATTGTAGGTAATTTGTGAATTGAGAGATTGCAAGTTTCATAATTCGATTAGGGTTTACAATTTAAGATTTAATGGTTATAACTCGAGAGAGAGTAATTAACTTTATGACCGTCTAGAACCGACATCCCGTAAACACATAAATAGTTAGATTAGTATTAATGATAGGTTAAATCCCCTCTCTCATAACTTAATTAACTCTCTTGACGGATTTCCATTGTGACTTGTGTGATTGCTCAGTTTGATTATGTCTTGTTGAATTTTTAGCTTTACAATTCTTGAATCAATTTCCAGTATTTACTTTCCGTGTTCACTTGTGCAGTGCTTATTTCCTTTTATTCTTTTCTCTGAGCCTTAGACGACTTAGGATTAGGCTAGTAGCCTCTTCGTGGGATCGACCTTTCAATACTATAAAGTACAACCCGTGCACTTGCAGATTATTGAAGGTTTTATAAATTGTAAAACTTGCTCAACAAGTGGCCATCTGATTCAGTTCTATATAGTGTTCAGTTGAGTCCCCACAAAATAACCAAAAGTCATTCACTCTTTTATGAAAATCCAATAGATTATTACATAACTCCTTTCTTTGAAAAACATGATTAGCATCGTATATAACTGAAGAGAAGATCTCGATTTTTTCCTGAATGAATTTCCATATAAAAAACTTGAACATCCACAAATGTAGGATTATACCCTGTATAATCCTTCTGAGATTATAGGCTTGGCAATTGGAGATAAATTTTCATTGTGTATCAGAAACTTAAGATTCTCATATTTGATTTTAGTTTCCAAAAGATCAATAAATATGGATTAATATTAATGACAAAATCCCTCAAAGCTACCAACTTATTTGGGCAATTAATCCCCCTTACATTCCATATAATAACTTTCATTGAGCATAGAGTTTTATGGAGCCTCTACCTTCGCTCCTTTTAGATTTTTGATCACCAATTGAAATTCCTCAATTAATGTTACATCTTTGCTATTATCACCCGAGGAAGGAGAGAGAATTGGATGCAATGTAACTTGCCCCTCATTATTCATTATGGATTTCCTTCCTTCCCTGGATCCAAAAACTGAAGGGGCTAAAGTTTCAGCATGTTCTTTCTCAATAATGAGGGAAGAATCCGACCTTTCTAATATAAGAGGATGAGACCTGGCCTTTGTTATTTAACCTTTCTCTAGATAACTCATACTCACCTCTTTGAAAGATCCTAACCATTGGAACCTACATTTTACCTAGTGAGGTAAGAGAGATCATCCATTGATAATGGACATACACACTATCTTCAATAAGTGCTCCATCATGACCCAACCTCATAATCGTAAGACTTTTAGGTAGACCTCTTAAAATCTCCATGTTACACACAATTTAGCATATCCCAACCTCTTTCTGTTAGCAATATTTTCATCCAAACAAAAAGGTTTACCTAGGAAACTCGTAATCATACTCAATTCCTTAGTTGTCTAATATTCAAGAGGAACATTAAACAATTTCACCCGCGTAGGATAATTCTATTCCTATTAAGCTCAAACTCAAATCTTGGCTTCCATGGTTGTAAAAAAGAGGGAATGCTAAAAATATGTCATGGGACTCTCCTCAATGATCTTGAGAGCTTGAGCTTTAGAGGAGAAAACGACCATTAGACATTTATTTTTTGCCATAAGTATCTCTACTAGCACTTTATTCTGCCACTTTGATGTAGCCCATTTCTGTATTGCAGGAAAGATAAGTCTCCTATCCCAGTAGAACCCAACTAGAGCAATCTCCCAAGATTTGGCTCCCTCTTGAAGTGTTTCCAGGTCTGGGAAAACAATAGCTCGCTCATTCTTAACCTTGGGAGGACGGAAATGCAGAGAAAGTTCAATATTGCCTCCACCTAATACTTGTTTTCATGTTTTCCTCTCTCCATTATGCTATAGGGAGGGTGAAGGGTTGTGACGACTTGCTAGAGGATGGGGGCAATGGGGAAAAATCAGCCCTGCACAACCCCTGCGAAGTTTCTGGTTTAGGAGACATAAAAATCTGCAGAGGAGTAGCTTTGGGAAAGTTAAAGTTTCAGATACCAAAAATAGGAAGGAGAAAAGTGGGAAAAGAGGAAAGACTAAATAACCCCAAAAATCTGAGAAAGAACATACTGGGGAGTTGTGGATAATGAATGTAGATGTTCTACAAGATGGATTGGAACGAAGAAGATGAAGACCAGTACAAGGATTTGAGGCAGAAGGTAGCAAAACAGACGAAGAGAATAGCTCGCCTTGCATTTGCTTCAGATTAAAAAAAAAAAAAGGATTAGAACTGTTTGAATTTATTATTTACCTTAATTTCATTGGTTCAAGCGCTGCTGGATGTTGGAAATGCCCTTAAACTCTTAAGAATTGATGTGTAACCCCAACGCTTAACCAGTCCAAAAAGACAAACGTATTTCTGCTTTGCCTTCCAGGTCTTCATCCCTCAATGCTATCCTTTCTCGGAAAATTTTTATTTTTAGTTGATTTCATCGAGATCTAGTTACCATTCAATGTATCAAAAGACGCAAATTTCAATCCCAGCGCCCTTTTGACCATGCAAGCCAGAGGATGAATCCCAGAAAAAGTTGCCATGCCACCTCTTCACAATCACCTGAATTAAGTAGAAGCTCAAACGCCATTGAAGCTTTTGAAGCTGTAGCTTTAAAAAGCCAATGGGATGAACCTACGAAGCACCCTATATGCGAGCAACTTGAACTGCTAAAAAAACTAGGGTCCCATTCTATGGATCGTGCCCATCCAAACCGAAAACTAACCCTAACAAAGGCATTGAGGTCATAAAATGGAAATGAAATGCACCTATGATATATAGACCTGTAAACTTTCTCTTCTCATTTTGTATGGAAAAAATATAAGCATTTAGTTAAGTGTCAAGAGACAAAGATAGAAGAAAATTTACATCTGAGGTCCAAGTGGCATTCTACTCATGATCTGCTGATAAACCGAAGGATTGGTGGACATGTTCAAACTAGGCTCTGCTACAGGCTCCATCTTTGGTTCTCCCTTGGGCAACACAAACTCCATCTGATTCACAGGGCATTGCTGTGCTAAATATGAATGAACCGGCATAACAGGAATTTTGGGTTCACCAGGAAGCAACCCAGCCATCAACCCTGTTTGATTCATTCCAAAGGAGAAGCTAGGGGAAGGTCCAAGCTGCTGCCTTCCAGGTAGACTAAAGGATCCAAATGGAGTAGACCCTTCAAACCTAGGAATCCTGTTGTGAACTTGTGATGGTTCAGGCCTTTGAGAGTGGGATTGAACAGCAGTAGTCCGTTGAACAGGCATGGCATTTGAATTGGAGTTGACGTGACTACTGTTCCGAGCAGCAGGAACATCATGATTGTGTTTCCCCTCATAAGTAGTTATCACTGATTTAAGGTCATGTGATGCCCTCTCCACATGCTTCCTAACTGGGCACCCTGCATTAGTACACTTGTAATAACTCCTGTATATAAGAAAAAGAAAAATAGTTTTAAGATGGCATTGGTAACTGAATTTCAGATGAATATTAGGGTAGTGGGAAGATTTCAGCATAAGATATAAAGGATTGATTTTACTACCTAGGATTTGGATTTCCTTTTACAACTTTCTGCCCATACTTGCGCCAGCGATATCCATCATCAAGAATATCTACTTCACTGGTTGTCTGGACCACAACTCTAGGCTCACGAATAGCTTTGGTGGTTCCACCCATCTCTCTTGCATAAGATTCAATTTTCCTGGGATTTCAAATAATGTGAGCAATCCTCACAGTCAAGAAAACTGCCATATTTGGTAAATTTGCACAAACTATTGGGAGCAGAATTCTAACCTCCTCTTTGATTCAAACTCATCCCCGTCACCATCATAGCCAACACTAGCATGTGTAGCCCGATCATCTTCATCTTCATCATTAGAGAAGGTAGATGAGGCATCTACTGCATCCCCCACTTCTAAGTGAGCAGCACTTTGGGCCAGCACAGAGGAGGATGGATTTCCAGCTTCAGTTTCAGCAGGTGCTAAAGATGTCACATCTACATTCTCATGCCTCCATTCAGCAGCAGTTCCCTTTCGTGCAGTGCTCAAAATAGGATCATTATCAGTGGCACTGGGTGGACCAGTTTGATCAGGGAAGTCTAACTGTATGTCCATGAGTGGATTTGATGAACTGATTGCTGTCTGCCGATTGGTAGAAGGCTTGGGATGGTTGTGGGCCCCTTTATATATGATTTCTGTGATATGACCCTCAAGAGAACGTTCCACCTTTTTCTTAACTGGGCAATTTGGTTGTGTGCACTTGTAGTAGCTACGTGGATACTCACTGCCTTTTACTTGTTTCTGTCCATATTTTCTCAATTATATCCATCATCTGATGGTGTAACAACACCCACACCAGCAGACACAGGATCCCCACTAGCTCTTCGATCTCCTTCAACATCTTGCTGCCCATCAACAGGAGGAGATTGTCCAACACTGCCACCCAGTCTATCAAAGACTGCTACATCTGTAGCACAGGTCTTGGCTCTGTCATCCTTTTCAGGTGTTGATCTTGAGAGTTCTGCTTCAAAATCGGGAATATTCCTATTCTGGGACCGGAGTTTTGTTTGGTCCACAACATGGGATGAAAGAGGATTCTCAGATTGGATTGAAACCTCAATACTGGGAAAAGATCTATGTGGAACACTGGATGGATCTATCTGTATGCAAAAAGCGAAGGATTTAGAGGAATTAATTTATACCTGACCAATCTAATTCACATACTTTGTACCAATTCCAACGGTGCTATTGTTTCTTAGGCTCAAGAGTGGGGCATCTTCAGTGTTCAAAACTTACTAGGTTCAAATCCTGGTAGATGCATGGGGTGGGAGATTTTGTATATTTAAGTTTCCAAAAATTGCCAAGGCCAAGAAAAAATATGAGTATTTTGCATATATTAGTTTTTTTTTAAATCTCTGGAAGACTATCAGAAGTCCAAAATCTGATGCAACTTACTTTGCTAGTAGCACCAAGGAAAAATGAGGAAGTTGATTCCATAGCAGGCTTGAACTCGAAGGAAGATGAATTGAAGTCACCAAGCATATTATCATTACTCCTGTCAGGGGGCTCAGTGATCAATCCAGAGCTCTTAGTGCTACCATTTGGGACAAATGAAAATTTGCCAGTTGTAGGGGATGGCTGTGCCTGATAAGTGACATTTAGAAGCATCATTTAATATGTGGAACAGCAACTCAGGAAATATTCAAAAGTGAGATTCATGGTACTAAGCTAAGTATTTATTTTAGCATCAAGTCAAAGAACTTGTTATGGCTGTACTTTCAAACTTCAATCTCCAAAAATATAATTATAAGCTGTAGAATCTTCAATTTGCTAAAACTAAACTGACAATCTGACACAGTGACAAGTCATTACACATTGAGATTTCCACAAAGATGGTTTTCTCTTCTAATTCCATTTACAGAAGGTCAGAGTCCTGATTAAAGAGTTGTAAACGTAAACAAAAGCAGTTGATCTCAACAAATAGTCTGTATCCAAGTGGCCGTGCAGCTATCAAATTTTCAATTGACTTGTCATTATAAGCACAGGATAGTAGAACATGAAACCCTTCACAACATGGCAAATTGCAATTGTCTAATAAACATCAAAATCACGAAAATTTAAGCTGATAATCCAAGTTGAGGCTTCTTTAGTAAAAGAAAGCTTTAACAACCACCTTAAGAATAACTACTATAATGATTATCATAAACAAGCAAACACTCATTCTGTCAAAAATCAAAAGGAAGAGCAAGTTATCCTTAAAACCCCCAAAGATTCTGAGTTTACCAGTGAGTTTGAAAGGAAGACTGGAGAATCTAACAACGTTGTTGGGCTGAGACCAGGGGGGATAGTTAAGTAAGGAGATAGAATCTCAGGGTTCAGTGAGAGCTCAGCAGATCTGATACTTTGTGTGTTCAACCTTGGAGCATTAAACCCAGCTCTTGCCGCTATTCTTTCTCCAAGACCTCCACGAGGGCTTGATTTATTCCCAGAGAGCGAACGTAATTCGGTTAGTGGAGTACCAACAGTATGTGGAACCTCCTTGTTGGAATTCCCTCCTATCATCTGGCCTTGTAATCCGAAAATGAACCCTTCAGTTCTATTTTTTTCATGAGGGTCCAAATTTGTTCTTGAGGTTATATCGTCACCTAAGATTGGTGAGAAAAATGCCCCTGGGCTTCGAGTAGGGGGCACCCAATCCCCAATTATGGCAACATTATTGTCAATTCCAGCCATGCCTCAGCGTCTGGGTAAGGAGGAGCTCCTGAAAGGTTTAAACAAAAACCATTTCCAATACTAAATTAAAAATTATGTCCCCATTCCTTACACAGAAATAATTAAAACCAAAAAGAAAGAAAAGGGAAGGGAAGGGGCGTTAAAATTTTGCCAGCTGTAGTTGCAAAATGAGTGTTGAAGGAGGAGAAGAAAGGCAGACGGGTTTGAGCCTTAGTTTGTTGTGCAAGACGAAAACCCTTTGTTCACAAGACAAGACTAAAACCTTTGATTGGGTGGCAGGACTCTCGAAATTTGTTAATGAAACTAGGACTTGGCTCTTCAATTATCCAATGATTACATGAACGCACTGTAGAAGAAATACATAGACCCCACTCATTAACGCCTAATTCACAACTCAAGAGCTGAACATGCGACACTGACGGGATGCTCTGTATACATGTATATATCGAAAGCGATCAGAAAATAGTGAACACAATGGATGGCTTTCTAACTACAACACAATTGTAGTGGCAATAATAATAACAATCACCCTTTTCAGGCGTAACGAACTCTAAGCCCGGGACTAAAGGAGTTTCTGAGGAAACTGATCAAATGGAACGGTAGCAAACACCATAGCCAAGATTTTGATGGGCAGGGAATTGACATTTAGAGGAAGGATACTTGCATTTTCTCAATTATACTATATCAAATTTTCCACTTTGTCATTTTATTATCAAACAAAAACCCAGAAGAAAAAACTTCAAGCTTGAGAATCTATACGGATCGAAAATGGATCGTTACTTGCCAAAGGTAAGCAGCATGCATAGATGTAAGGTATACATTTAAAAAAAATTTCCCCAATATTCAAGGCAGAAAACAAGATAGAGTGTGTGTGTGGGAATGATTACAAATGATTACCTGATTGATTGAGAGGATAGGCGGCTTAAGGGCAAAGAAGATGATATGGAGGAGACCCACTAACAGCAGCAGCAGCAGCAGCACAGCCACCCACCCTCGAAGACCAAATGACCCCGACTCAGACTCAGACTCAGAGGCAGTCCCCAGGCCCTTAATCAAAGTAATGGTTCCTTTTCTCACTTAATTTTGTTTGATTGAATTCAAAGGAAAGGAGCAAAGAGCAGGTGTTTTTTAATTTGGAGTCCGAACAAAACAAGGAACGAAATGATACTTGTGATTTGATTTGATTCGAATTTAGAAAATTGCGATCTTGTTGTAAAGAAACAGAAATCAGGTGAATAAAATACAATAAAAATAGAAAAGGTGGCAGAAGAGAAGATCGTGGAATTGGAATGATGATGGTGGGGTAGCAGCATCAGAAATGGATGGAATCTTTGAACAATGAAAAGGAAAAGGAGAGAGAGAGAGAGGGAAGGTGACAAAGTATAAGTTGAATAGATAACTTTAGATTTGTAAATATGATAGTTTAAAATTATTAACTAAATTGTTATAAAACCGAAACTAAAATTGCAGAGTATTTGGAAAAAGAGAAATTTGGGAGAGGAGAATTCTTCTTATAA
>JANIHZ010000005.1:31372318-31387092 GCA_027478365.1 Erythroxylum rufum
AAAACCAAACCATCCCAATACACATGTGACCATCTACAATTAGTGGCACACCATATTATTTTTTATCTTTTATAACATAAATGAAAATTTTAATACAATTTAAGCTTCATGTGAGCAAGTGTACAACCGATATTTATTTTTCATATTATAATAAATACGACATCAAAGCGATACAATATATGATGGCTGGTGGATTCTTGAATGAATCATCTGCCGGATCTAAGCTTAATGCAATTCTTCGGTACGATATTGCTATTAAGTTAGTAGTCAAACAAAGATACATACGTTCTTTATTTGGCTTATTGTTTAAATGATTAGGTAGTTAAAAATTTAGTTGTTCATACTAAAATTATAATTCAATTCAAATCTAAAAAATTCAATTAGTTATAACTACTATAAATTTATTATTGTTACAATATTGCATTGTAGATGTAGTTTTTATATAGCAAGCAGAACAATTATCTAATTGAAACTTCAAACTCTGGTTTCTTTTAATCTTAAGAAATCTTGTTACAATTTACAAGTGAAAGCGTTCATATTTTTCATGACTAATCATTCTTTTATTAATATATCTGTAGTGTTAATTTTTTTTATCTATATATTATTTATGAAATGGAATATGCAATCAATGCAAGTCAAAATTGAAATATTGTCAAAAACGGGTTGATTTCTACAAATTTGCTAGCCAAAATGCAATAGTTTGTATTCCAATCTCTCTCAAGTGCTCTAATAATGTTAATGTGCAAAGAATTCATGATTTTAGTGGTTTTATTTGATGAAAATTAAAACTACCCATTAGTAGTTCCATAGTGGGATAGAGGTAGTTAACCACCTTTTAGGGAGTAAACAACACTTTTAACTATATTTTATTCAAAAATTTCAATTAAGTTCTTTGATTCATATCTTATTTTATGTACCCATAATGGCAGGCTAAAGGACTAATTCCAATAGCTCCCACTCATACATAATGCGTGCGAAACCAAACATTATGACTAAAGCATAAGCACTGATATTATATTGTAAATTTCATACAAGTAAGTAAGGGATGTAACTTCCATACATCGTGATATGAAGAACTTACAATTATATAACTGTTAGGTATATACAGTAGGACAAAGTAGAGCAAGTATGCTATATCGATCCATATTTACTTTGTCATATTCATTCTTTTCAGACCCCAATTTACATATCCTATATTAGTTCAACTGGTTTTCTAGATATGCCTTGCTATATCGAATCGTCCATAGTCATTGCAACATTCCAAGGTAGCAACATTGAAATAAAATTTCTAGAATAAGTTAGTGGTTAATAGGTATAAATAAAATTGAGATTTACTTAATCTTAAGGGTTTCACGTAATGAAAAAGTAGAGATAAAATCTTCTATTACTTTTATAATCCAATTTTGTATATGTAATATTGAACGCTCGCTATAGTATTCACTCTCCTTTCCCTGTAGAGCATATGTCTTACTTTTATTTTTTAAAAATACAATATCATACAAATGATAGTCCAAACATACTCAATGTTTGACTTTAGTCCACTAGATCTACTTATATTCTTTATAAAGAAGACTCCACCTAGCATCTAAAGATAGATTAAGTGAACTATGGGATTTGTTCTCTTTCATTCACCATTAATATTTATTTGTCATCTCTTTTTGAACATTTATCAAGGCGATTAAATTTTAAGTTTGATCTCTCATTTAGGCGTAAATTTATGTTTAACTAGAAATAATCTCTTTTTTTGGCATAACAAAGTCATCAAGGTGATTGTTTGTGTGAGAAGGCCAATTTATTTTGTCTGACATATCTTTACCTAAATACACGTATGCGCTCATATGTGTGTGTGTACATATATTTGAACCTTTGAACCATCCAACAAATAATAGAAAAATATGGAATTTATTATAATAGTAAATCATTACACATTAGTTCATTGGTACACTAGTACATTAATATTTTTATGAGCCTGAAGTTCTCATGTGCATCTGAAGCACATCTCTAGGTACTACCTTAGTGAAAAGATCTATAATCATATCATGTGTAGATATATATTGCATATTCACTTCCTTTTGTGCAACCAAATCTCTCACAAAAGATATACTTGGTATCTATGTGCTTTGTTTTTGCATGATATTTGGGGTCTTTTGTAAATGAAATTGTAGCTTGATTACCATAATTCAACAAAATAAGACTTAATGAATCATCATTAATCCCTAAATGATTCAAAAATCTCTTACGACAAATTGCTTCTTGTATAACAGTTTAAAAAGCGACAAACTCAGCTTTCATAATAGGTGAGGCTACACATGTTTACTTCTTTCTACTCAATGAAATGATGCCATTGTTTAGTAAGAAGGCAAATCTAGATGTAGACTTTTTGATGAGACCTTTGAATTCTTAGATAGATTTAGACATTCACAACAAGTGTTCGTGCCTTATCCAACATTCCTCCCTGCATTTCTTTCTCTTTGGGCATAATGGGATGTTGACTAGTATGTGATCACTCCTTATCCAACCTTCCTTCCTACACCTTTCTATTTGGGTAGGATGAGATATTGATCAGCGCGTGCTTATGCCTTAACCAACATCCTTCTCTGTTAGATTTTGAAGAATTTCCTATTTGATTTTATTTATTTATTTTACTCATTCTTTTTTATTCCTTTCATATTTTGTTTAGAACTTTTCCTAAGATTTATTTAAAGTTTCATATTTTATTTAGAACTCCTCCTAATATTTATTAGAAGTTTCCGATTTTATCTAGAACTCTTCCTAAGATGAATTAGGGTTTACGTAAACCTATTTTAAAAACTCTTGAATGATATTAGCATAGCTCTCCATTAATTTTTTTTTTCTTTGAGAACTTTTATTTTACAATTCTTGGATTGGAATTGTGTTTGTTTATCCTTTCCACTATGTGGTATTAGAGCTTTGAATATCACAAAGCTTGTTCTTTTTGACAATAGCAAATAATCCTAATGCCGGCATCCAAGGATTACCTAATGTTTGGAGAAGAATTAAAGAACATGGGATAACTATTCATAATGTTGAACAACATTTGGTTAGAATCATGCGATGTGAGGGATAATAATCAAAGATTTGGTGAAATAGCTGATAAGGAAGTTACCCTTACATAACGTCAAATTCCAACATCTTTTATAGAAACTAGTGATTTCAATTATGATGATGAAACCATCCCAAGAGGAGATCATCGTAGACTAGATAGGGAAGATTGTGAATAACCCAAGGGAGAAGAAGATGGATTTGATAGAGTTATTAGGAGATTAATGATTTCTAAAAAGAAGCATAATATTTTTAATGACATCAATTATTTTACATTAAAGGTATGGAAAAAATTAATCTTTATGAGGTGATCATTGATGGAGGTAGCTAAGAGAATACCACCAGTGGTTAAGAAGCTGAAGTTGTAGATCGAGCCTCACCCCAAACCCTACAGCATCATATGGATTACAACTATTTGTGATATCTATGTCATAGAAAGGTGTAAAGTGCCATTCTCTATTTGTAAATACTCGAATGAACATTATTGTGATGTTGTCGAAATAGATTTGTGTCAAATTTTATTGGGAAGACCATAGCAATATGATGTCGATGCATATTACTCAGGAAAGGAGAATATATATTGATTTATGAAGAATGGTGAGAAGTATAAGTTATTATCTATAGGTGAAAAGAGAGTGGTGAAACCTAGTGGGATAAAGAATCTATTGTTAAAATTAGAAAATAATAGAGGAAGCTTTGTGAATGAGATGAAAGAAACAAGGGAAGTACACTTATTGATAACAAAAGGAGAAGAAGAGTGTGAAAAGAGAGAAGATGAGATTCCTTTAAAAATCTAGCTAACTTCAGAAGAATTTGGGGATCTATTACCTGATGAACTACCTAATGGATTACCTCTTATGAGAGATGTCCAACACCACACTAATTTAGTTCCTACGGTTAGTTTACCTAACTGATCTCACTACAATATAAGTCCAAAGGAGAATGAGATCTTGAGGGAGGAATTACAGGAGTTGATTAAAAAAGGGCATACAAGAGAGAATATGAGCCCATATATAGTTACTATTTTACTTACACCTAAAAAAGATGGGAGTTAGAGGATGTGTGTGGATAGCTGAGTTATTAACAAAATTACTATTGGTATAGATTCCGTATCCCAAGGTTGAATGATATATTAGATTAATTGAGTGAGGTAGTGATCTTTTCTAAGATTGTTTTCAGGAGATTATGGGATGGGTGAAGAACTGTTTTTAAGACCTTGAGTATGAAAGTTGATGGTGTTGAGTATTTGAAGCAGTTATATAAAAGTGATGGAGATTTTGCGGGAGATATGGGACCTGTGTTTGGTGAAAAAGTCTCATGATGATTTTCATGTACATGATGGGTTTTTTGATGAAAAGAAATCAAATTTGTCTTCAAAGAACTTCACTTAAGAAGAAGGTGATTAGAGAAATTCATGAGGAAGGCTTAGCTGGTCACCATAGTAGAGACAAGACTCTTGAAGAGGTAAGAAAGAGATATTATTGCTTGATGATGAGGAGAGACATTATAATAATTATCGAGAGATGCCAAGTTTGTCAAGCTGATAATAGACTTGTACTAAATTGGGTCATTAACAACTCAAAGCAAGGCATAACTAATGCCATTCTTTTCTTCTTAGATCATTTTGAATCATTGTAAATATGAATGTAGAAGAATAACCTAGAACTCATTGTAATGTAGTAATAGTTTCATTTATAATATATTATTCATTTTTTATATTAAAAAAAGACCAAGTTGATAAGAAAGATCAAGATAGTCTTACTAAACTTGACCATTTGATATAATATGCATTACTTATAAAAACATCACAAATAAGGACAACTATATGCACATAACTACCAGCAAAATATCTATAATAAATCAAGTTTCTTTCGGTATTTATCACAGGTAAATGAAATCATTTTAAAAGAAAAAATGATATAATAATTAGTGTTCTTCTGTTTTAACCTTTCTTTTATGATTATAGCATAAGAAATTATCAATGCCACTTTAAAAAAATTAATTGTGTTATACAATAGCTTTTAACAAATAATAGTCATTTCAACAATATGACACAATAATGTACTTTAGGTTACCATATTGTATGTATTCACTTTTAAAAAAATTACTTGTGTTATACAATAGATTTTAAATAATAGCAATTTCAGTAACATGACACAATAATGTACTTTAGGTTACCATATTGCATGCATTTATAAAAAGAGCAACTACGATAACAATGGCCTACTAAGCCAATTATGGATGAGATTGTGAATGGAATGCCTCCACACTTGGGGATATAGAGTGAATAAGTAGGAGGGGAGAGTAATGTTAAGAAAGGTGGAGGCTACTTTAGTATTTTCACTAACATGAATGATGGGAGTACTCATTGGGTTAAGAATTTCCAATTCAAGACATGTAAGTACTTGAGAAAACAGAATTAGTGTATAAACCTAAGTTAAGAAACAACTGTGGATATATCTATAATCCATATGCATTGGAACAAAAAGATCCATTCTTTTCCAAGACGAAGATAAATAATTAAGACAATTTAATTAAGTTGGAGTACAGATCATGTAAGTGGATGACTCGTGAAATGTTTACATGATATCAATGAGGCAATAAGGATACACCTGGTAACAGGAATTCCTAATAATAGTACCAACCATAATATTTACATTAGAATCTACTACTACTTGTTGGTGCATAAAACAAATAGGTCTACAACGAGCAATATTATAAAAATGAAATAATGCATGTAAACTGATGAAACTGATAAAATATTCATTCTAAAGTAAATGTAAACAGTGATGTAGTAAACGAAATAGTATCATTACCACAATAAAACTAATGGTTTGTTTTTAGTCATCATCTGTATTTGGTATACATGTAAGCCTGAAAAACAATTAAGCTTTGTGAATATTTCATTAACCATATTATACATATCAATCAGATAGAGATTCTGAATGACACGTGTTGGTTGTCATTGCAATGTTCTTTATATTCTAGTATGTACTTTTGATATGGAGGATGACAAAATGTTAACATATATATATGTTCATTTCTAAACAAGAACAAAAAACCAAACATTGTTACTATTGTGAAGAGATGCCAAGTTTGTCAAGCTTATAATGGACTTGCACTGAATTGGGTCATTAACATCTCAAAGCAATGCATAACTAATGCCATTCTTTTCTTCTTAGATCATTTTGAATCATTGTAAATATGAATGCAAAAGAATAACCTAGAACTCTTTGTAATGTAGTAATAGGTTCATTTATAATATATTATTCATTTAAAAAAAGATCAAGTTAATAAGAAAGATCAAGATAGTCTTGCTAAACTTTACCATTTGATATAATATGTATTACTTATAAAAACATCACAAATGAGGACACCTGTATGTACATAACTACCAGCAAAATATCTATAATAAATCAAGTTTCTTCTGGTATTTATCATAGGTAAATGAAATCATTTTAATGGAAAAATGATATAATAATTAGTGTTCTTTTGTTTTTACCTTTTTTTTAATGATTATAGCATAAGAAATTATCAATGCCACTTTAAACAAAATAATTGTGTTATACAATAGCTTTTAACAAATAATAGCCATTTCAGCGACATGACACAATAATGCACTTTAGGTTACCATATTGTATGCATTCACTTTTTTTTTTTATAAAAAAAGTACTTGTGTTATACAATAGATTTTAAGTAATAGCAATTTCAGTAACATGAAACAATAATGTACTTCATGTTACCATATTGCATGCACTTATAAAAAGAGCAACTATGATAACAATGGCCTATTAAGCCAATTATGGATGTGATCGTGAATGGAATGCCCCCACTCTTGGTGATATGAAGAGAATAAGTAGGAGGGGAGAGTAATGTTAAGAAAGGTGGAGGCTACTTTAGTATTTTTCACTAACAAATGTGACTCGGGATATCTTGTTTTCTTTACATGAATGATGGGAGTACTCGTTGGGTCAAGAATTTCCAAGTCAAGACATGCAAGTGCTTGAGAAAACATAATTAGTGTATAAACCTAAGTTAAGAAACAACTGTGTATATATCCATAATCCATATGCATAGGAACAAAAAGATCTATTCTTTTCCAAGACGAAGACAAATAATTAAGACAATTTAATTAAGTTGGAGTACAAATCATGTGAGTGGATAGACTCTTGAAATGTTTACATGATATCAATGAGGTAATAAAGATACACCTAGTAACAGGAATTCTTAATAATAGTACCAACCGCAATATTTACATCAGAATCTACTACTACTTATGGGTGCATAAAACAGATAGGTCTACAACGAGCAATATTATAAAAATGAAATAATGAATATAAACTGATGAAACTGATAAAAATATTCATTCTCAAAGTAAATGTAAACAGAGATGTAGTAAACGAAATAGTATCATTACCACAATAAAACTAATGGTTACTTCTATATACACAGTTAGAGAAAATTAATTCATTTGTTTTGGAGTTTAGTCCTCTCCATACGGATTGACTTAGCGTTTAAGATTCTTGCTCTCAAATTTATCAATAAAATTCTATTATTCAGTTACTTCTATTTACCTTCTTTTCTAGTTCCTATCAAAATGAATATTGGTGGACTCTGCCTGGAATGAAAAAAAAGTCAGTCAATCAAGAAAAGAAAAATCCCCAACAAAAGAGATTTAAGGATGCGGGAGACAATTAGGAACAGATAAAAGTCACCAAAGCCTAAAGAAGTCAGAAAAGACACAATTTCCAGATCAAAGACAAGGACAATTATTATTCTTTTCACTTTTAGATCACCAGTTAGCAATTTACTGTAATCAAATATATTTGTCATAGCATACACTTGAAACAATAAAATTAACATATTTACCTCCATAGAACAAAATTTCATCAAGTTAAAATTAAACATTTTGCAAGTATCAAAGTTCATTTTAAATGCTCTAAAATGTTTAAGATCACTATAAAAGGTTGACGCTTACCTATATTTTAATAAAAATATTTAAATTAAATTCACACTTTTTTTCCAGAAGAAAAATGTAAAAAACTTGTAGCAAATGTTGGAATCACCGTCAGCTTCCATTTCCTTGGGCTCTCTGTATTTTTCTTTTCGCTAACCTACTTTCTGTTTCTAACAGCAATTGTTGTGCAATAAACAATTACAGTAATTCTTGGTAATCTTCTTTAGACATCATGAAATTCCGGCTAACATGTATACGCATACATTCTCTTGGGAAATAAAAGAAGCCCAGCATCATCTCACATTCACAGCAACTCTCCAAGGAACTTGAATCAGCAAGCTAATGGCCATTTCCCATCGTTTCCTCAAGATCACTCTCTCGTCTAAGCTGATAAACTGACTTCTTATGAGCCATCTCCTCTCTGTTCCACACGACAGTTCTATTTTAGCCTATGTAGAAGAGAATAGTCTGACTAAGAAAAGTCAAGACAGCCTTCTAAGAAAAGAAGCAAGGAAATTTCTTGAGAAATTGAAACCATAAGACATGAATTAAAGAATAAAACAAGTTATATCAAATACTCCTATAGAGTCTTGAGACTAATAAGGACCTGACACACTTCCATATAGAATCGTAGTGTAGAACACCAAGAAGCCTTCGCTTCCTTTCTTTATGCAAACCTCCCTGATGCTTGACCACCGGCAACTGCTTGATTCCTTTAGCCTCCATAAGCTCCTTGGCAATTGCCAAATCAGTGTCCGGATAACAAGTAAGAAGCCCACGATTTTGCCCTCGATAGGTTAACCCTCGAGTGCATACTGAGGAAACAAGCGCAGTATTTACCTATGAAAAGAATTACATTAACACTTCGCCCATCTTCAAAGAAATGTGATAAGTTAAAAAAAAAAAAAAAGAGCAAGTAGCAATAGACTAGCAAAACCACAAAACCACAAAGAATGTACAAAGCTGATACGCTATGTAATACCTTCTACATGGAACATCATAAAAATATATTGGACTGCTTATCTTTATCTTTTTCACTTTTGTTTCTTCCTTTTTCCTTCAATTTTGGAAAAGAACTGAAGTGGGAAATGGGGAGGGGGAGGGGGAGCGCAGGTATCAGAGAGAATATAGGAGCAGTGTTGTAAACAATAAAAAAGGCTAAAACAATAAGAATATCCATACATCAAGAATACTTGAGTCATCCTTGGAGCCATCATCTGAATTTCTGGACAGTCGTCTAATGTCACCATATGTTAGAATTCCTTCCAGTAAATCTTCATCATTTACCACCAGCAAACAGTTCTCTTTGCTTTCATGCATATATTTTATTGCCTCTTTCAGGGTTAAGGTCATTGGTACCTTCGCATAACTTTCTGTCATTGCCCTAGAGACCTAGCAACAAGCAAAGGTGAAAAGCTAAGACTCAAAAACAGAAGGAATTATACTGGTCAAGGAGCTGAAAAACAAAATGATTACATAATAAAATGTAAGACCAAGTCCATTAAATGATGAAAAATCTCAAACCTTTAGATCTTCCAAAAGCAAATCCTCATTGATGGCATCAACACCTGTAGCATCTTCAACGACTGATAGTTCAAGATCGCCTTCAGCATCATTCCTTCTCCAAAAAGCTTCATTTTCATCTTCAGCATTTGAGACAGAAGAATAACCTCTTCCCAAGATATGAGTATCGGAAGTTTCACTCTCCTTGACTTGGTTGGTCACAGAAGGAACCCATATTGCTAATCCAACAGCCCCCTGAAATTGCAGTAAACAGGAAAATAGCATTGTATGAATATATGTTGGCCAAAGCATTCCTCCAAATAAGTCCAGCAGATAACAGTACTAAGAAAAGTTGGGAGGGTAGATAATCCTTAATCAGACTACTTATCCAAGGAGCAAAAGCAGGAAAACTTCCTTAAATCGACAGCCTTCCAGACACATTCATTAAAAAATATCTGCAAAGGAACAAAATGATTACCATGAGGGGGAGGATTATTCTGTAGTCCTTTGTCAATTCAAACAAAAGAAGAACTGATGTCAATGGCACTGAACAAACTGAAGCTAAAGTAGCGGCCATTCCAACCTAGAGAGAAGCAGTGTAAGTATTTCAATCATCTTAACAGATTCCAAGATTATATTTAGCAAGAAGAAAGGAAGTACCAATGCATACGCCTGTGGCTGGGCAACAGCAGCATTTCCTGGAATGGCTGAATTGATCAGTTCTGCAGCTGAACCACCAAATACAGCACCAACAGCAGCACCAATCATCAAACTTGGTGCATAAAGGCCGCCTACCAGCCCTGAACCCTTGCACAGAGCTGTAGCCACAACTTTGGCCGCTGCTAGTTGGGTTAGCAGCCAGATGCCAGGAGCTGAAGCACTTTTCCCAGTATGCAAGATTTCTTCGACATTCGTAAAACCCCAGTATAATATTCCAGGATATTTCAGAGCAATCATCCCCGCTCCTAAACCGCCTAGAGCAGGACATACAACAGCAGGAAGGCTAAATTTACTCTTTATGAACTCAAATGACTTTGTAAACCAAGTGACCAAGCGGGTGAAGACCACACTTACAGCACCACATAGCATGCCCAAGATAAGGTATAAGGGTAATTCTGCATGATAGAGAATCATATTGTTAGAGTGACATCAATTGCTAGTGGAGATGGAAATGAGTTGGGCTGGCAACCAATCCCTAGAACTTGAGATCCGAGCCCGGACTCAAGCCTGAGCAAACCACCCAAAAAAAAGTTGTTTTGGGCTTTAGTTTCCGTAAACTTAAAGCCACTATTGGGCCTTTTGGGCCAAGCCTCAGGCCAGACCCTCAAGCGTGAGCCTGGCCTGAAGCTAGGTCTAACTAGGCCTAACTCATTGACTTCGTGCCAGGCTAAGACCAGGCCCAACTGCCATACCTAATTGCTAGCTAATGTCAAAATGTCTCTCCTTTTCAGCACACTATCAAGAACTATTTTCAAATTAAATTTTGGTTTTGAGAGGGTGAAAAAGAGTGACTAAGATAAGGAATAGAAAAACAAAAAGAAGAGAGGTCCAATTAATTCAGTGTATCACACAGTATAACTTTCCATGTTACTTAACAAGCCACCGAATTGTAGCAAGAAAGCTCATGATCCTAAAGTAAATGAGATAAAGTTAAAAGTTTTAACATTGAGATTTTGAATTGGGCATATCAAAATACAAAGAGCAACTTTCTCAATAATAAAAAATTAAATAATGAAACACACAGACACATGCAAGTAATGACAGGCACAGAAACACGTGTATGCAAGAAGCCAAATCCAGATACAGAAATAAATACATTACACATTAGAAGTTTGTACCGGCAGCAGATTTTAGGTCATACGATGGCACAGTAAAAGCCGACTGTGTCCCAAGTGATGCATTAGATACAGTTGACGAGATAACAGAAGCCAATATTATCATGGCTGTTGTAAATGGAGGTGAATTTTCAGCATGCTCTGGCCTCAACACAGTTTCAATTGCAAAGAAACAACCTGCAACAGCAGCATTGAAACCTGAAGGAGAAAAGGCGAAGGAAAATTTAATAAAATCAAAATAGGAAACCCATCCCTCAAAAAAGGATTCACAGAAAAAAAATCATTGTTATGCACAAAATACCAAAAGTTCCTGATAAATGAAGAAGGATCAATGAAAAATATGTCGGTAAAGAGAAGCAGATAAAAATTGGAATTCAGATTCGATAAGAAGATACAGTTTCTCTCAACTAAAATCCAGTGTTATGTGGAACAAAATGGCACAAAATGATGATCCATGCCGAGATTTCATAGGGAAAACATATATATGGTCCTTTATATACAGTAGTGAGATATGCAGAAAAAGTTATAAGCAAAGAAACATAGGTCCCGGGCAAAACTGTCATGATGAAATGGTAAAATTAAGGGGAACAGACCCCAGGAGAAAGAAACTGAGTTTATTTCTTTTCACATAACTTGCTAATCTTTTCCTCTGTAGCTTTCATTGATGAGAAGTCTTTTTCTCTGTTATCTGTTCTCTTGCTTCGAGATTATCTAAACAAAGATAAACATAGCAACATGGTACCTCATAAAACAGAGCCATAAATCCGTACAAGTCTATCACTTTTCACTTTGGGAAAATTTTAATGTGAAAGAGCCTTCTGATTAACTTCTTTTCTAGTTCCTTTTCCTATTTTTGGTGTTCATTATTTAACCTTTCCTGAAAGAAATACTATCTAAATTCACTAGAATCCATCCAGAAAACCATCTACCACATGTTTTAATAGTTTATGTGTGTCCTCTATTTCTTATCAATGATCTTCCTTTGAAGCTAAACTGAATCTTCTCTCGAAAGGAGAGAGTTAATTGAAGGCAATTTTCTTGCTTACATTACCTGTCCTACTTAGCTAGTCTAAACTTTAAGCTTATATACTTCGCATTATGCTGGCCCCCATTAATGCAATTACAGAATGACGGATGCACTGAATATATCTAATGACAAAATGTAGGAAGTTAAAAGGGCACACCAAATAGTCATTACTGAAAGATAATGAACAATCAATGACACACTGGCGCAAGCAAAATGTAGAAAACCTGAAGCAATCCCAGCTGCTGCACCAGCTGCGACAAGAGCAATCCTCCTTTCTCTGTTATTTTCCATCATCAAAGAGAAACCTCTAGCACATGATTTACCAATATCAACCATAGGGCCTTCGGGACCCAAAGAACAGCCAGTACCAAGAGTAACAGCGGCCTGAATGGCCTTTATGGTGGGGAAGACTCCCACAACCAAGTCAGGACCTTGTCTTTGAGTGGACTGCCTTATTTGATTCACTATTTCAACTATGCCATCCATCATTCCTACGATAACTCCTCCGGTCACGGTTATCAAAAGAATTCGGTGCCATGTATCAGCCAATCTTTGCAACCGAAGCCAAGCTGCACCCTCATTTGGGGTTCCTGCCCAGGCCCATTCATGTATAACATGAACCTGTTTCGCCAAAAGTATACAAGGTCAAGTTAACAAATTAGAGTTGGAATGGATTAAGACAAAGGTGGGAAAGATGCTTGAGGACATTAAAAGAGTAAAAAACCTTCACTTGGAATGAGATTTCTGAAAACTCGGAGAAGTGACTGACTTTGTGGACAATATAACTAGAAATGTAATGCAGCCTTTTCTTTTTTTATTGCATTTGAAAACAAAATGCAATTAATTCACCATATCTCAGAAAAGAAACGCGCAATAGACATGGTATAGAGTAGCACATGCCGAGAGTTAGAAATTGGGAAGAAAATAATAAAGAAAGAGAGAGAGAGATTGCGGCGGAGTAGCATCAACAAGAACCAAGGATAAGAGGAGGTGGCATAACTGTTGGGAGTATCAATATCAGGTTTTTTTTTTTTTTTATGGATCTAGTTAATTTTGTGGGGAAAGAGGAAAAGGAAATGCCAAATAACTGCACAGAAGAATGAATGGGTAATAGAGTGTATAATCAGCAAGCAAACAGCTGGATTGATTTCAAGAATTTGTGTGTTTTTTTTTTAAAGAAAGGAAGTGGGCGAGACAGGAATAAGGCAAAAAAAGAAACTTGGTATAATTAATAGGGAACAATGAAATGCAGTGTTGATAGATCCATTTAAAACATTCTAGTACAGGTGAGATCAATATAACATAAATGGAGGGAGAAAAAAAAAAAGCGAGAGAGAAAGAGAAAGAGAAGTAAACCCCGGTAATGAAAGCGGCAACGCATAGACCGGTGGCAAGACCAAGAAGGCAGCCAATAAGAAGCATAGCCCATTCAGGAGTAGCACTTTCTCCAAGCACATTGTCATTAGCACAATAAGAACAGTCGTCATGATGATGACGGTGGTGGTAGTGGTGGCGGACGCGGTAGCAAGGATGATGAGCATCAGTATCAGATGTCGTATGAACAAAAGTAGAAGTAGTAATTGTAGCAAGGGGAGAATTAGTAGAAGAATGGCCGTGGTCCCTGTTAATAATACCACGATTATTATCATCACGCTTAGGACTAGAGAGACGACGACCGGATAAACCGCGATCCAAATGTTTGAGAAACAGATCCTTAAAACTGCCACTCCCACCACCACCGCCGGGACTTCGTCTTCCTCCTCCTCTACCTCTTGTGAGAGTAGCGGAACCGCGTCCACCACGAGATTCCAAGTCGAGGTCTTGATCTTCTTCCTCTTCTTGTTGTTTATCTCCTCGGTCGCTGTAGGGGATGCTTAATCCTAACAGATGCGTCTCGTCTTCTCCTGACATTTTGTTTTTAATTTAATTGTGTTTGATTTGGCAATCAAAACCCAAGGATCCGATACAACAACGAGCCAAGGCTTTTTGGGTCTTTCCGCCAACTCCATTTTTATTAATAATAATTTTATATTCGTTTTTCCAAATCACATACATTAGACGGTAAAATAATTCCGCATCTCCTTACGGACCTGGACCGATAAACCAACTTTTTTACATTTTAAAGTAAATTGCATAAATATTTACTTGTTTTGTTTATGTCAACTCATTATTTTCACATTCTTACAACTATAGCCTGTTTGTTTTTACTTTGATTTTTTTTTCTTTAAATTTTCATTTTCAGTAAAAGATATGTTTACTTAAGTTATTAATTTCTATTTTTAATTTTAGTTTCTTTCAATTTTATAATTTATAAAAATTATAAAAAGTAAAATTTTTAATCATAATCTGATTTATTATTAACTAAATATATTATTTAATATTAATTACC
>JANIHZ010000005.1:31476226-31488559 GCA_027478365.1 Erythroxylum rufum
GGTATTATGGTCATTTCACAGGCAAATAGGCTATAAAATTCGCAGTCAACGCGCGTGGAGGAACAACACACGGTTAATGATTTTTTTGCAGTAAAATTGAAAACATAAGGTTAATAGAGTAACATTTTATATCACAGGGTTTAATTAGTTACTTCCGTATAACACAGGGGTTGCTACAGCACTTTTGTCTAATAGAAACCATTCATAATAAAAGTATCAATGAATTACATATTTCTAATCATATTAAGGACTAGGGATATATTCATCATTTATACTATTTTTTCGTTATGTCCCTTGCAATTAAACACATTCTGTTATCGAGAAGGAGACAGTTTTCTTTATTCTGTTTACCATAATTAAATACCTTACTGTTTCCAGTTTTTGTTCTGTTCCGTCTCTAAATTTCTGTTCTGTTTTATCTATACGCAACGCAGGAGACGGAGTCGGGGACAATAATCTTAATTTATAATTTTCTTTCTTATCAGCTGGGCGTCTGATATATTATATGTGTATTACGTGTTTTCGCATATCCCTATTATATAAAAGTAAAATGAAAGAAGGAAATGAAAAATAAAGATGTTAAACATTGGGATGTGGGATGTCATGTAATGACTCGTTCCACGTTTCCTGGTTCTCCTAATTCCTAAAACTACGTCTTCCCCTTTTTCTCATTCGTTGTCCCAAAGCCCTAGGGCGTATAAAAAAACAATGACAAATGACAATTAATTTACGGAAAAGTAAATACGAGAGCCAAACCCATCGAGGTGGATGATGGCGACGAGACGAGGATCACGGGGGAAATATTTTGATGATGAGAAAGAGTTACTTAATTCCTTACAAATCCATGGTTTCCTCTCTGATTGTTGATACATAAAGCACCAAACTCTTTTTCTTTTTTACATTCTTGTTTCTTGTTTGGTTTCAAATTACGGATGAGAGTATATTGTTTGATTTGATGATAATTGTATTACTGAAGGAAAGAGGGAAGATGTGCCTCGGTTGGGTTGGGTTGGTCTGGTTTGGTGGTTGAGGGCTTCATTTGCAGCAATAGGGGGATCTTTCTAACCCTAGTAGTAATATAATCTCATCTCACTCACTTATTTTCTTAATTAATTTTTACGAGACAACGACCGAGTCACAGGGCTCACTTCCGAAGTGGAAACAAAAGTTATTTCCCAGCTTCAGCCACAACCTCAGCTAAACACGCAAAGGGTTAGATATTTCACACTATACTATTGAATTACTGTGTTCTGTATGCTTGTTTTATGATCTGATTACCACGTGCTTTGATCCTTGAGGCCTGACTATAGATGCCTTTGGTACTCAAGCCCTTTGTTTGTTGTTTTTGGTTATTCCCTTTTGAAAGTTTTCTCATTACCGTGCTTCATCTTCTCGATGTGCAGCTTTCTTTAGCAAATTGATTCTTAGGAGTACAATTTCATCTCTTGCTGCTGCTGTTTCATAATAGATTTCCCTTTTGGACTCTTTTCCCAATTATAACTAGGGGGATAGGTATTAATTTGCAACAATCTTTCAAATAGGCAAAGGAGGATGCATGCCAGGCATCGAAGTCCAGGAAATGGATACCGCTCTACTTCCATGGGGATGGGATGGGGAGCCTCCAGGACGTCCCCTGATACTTCTACTAGAGGCCATGGCTTTTACAGTTCTGAAAACAGAAGCTTCAATAATCGTAGCTTTGGCCGTGGTCAGGGCCAACCCAAATATTTTCAGCAACCCCCTCAACCACCAGTCCACCGGGGTGACATTTTGATAGAAGCTGGGAGGCTTGCAGCTGAGTATTTAGTTTCAAAGGGATTACTACCTCCTAGTGCAATTTCTGGTAAATGGCAGAATGGTAGTTTCAAAAAGCATGTTGGTGATTATCAGGACTTTAGGCAACAAGAAGATCTAACGCAGGGAGTGCGAACTTCTGCTCATGCCCGTCTGGGGACCACTGCATCTGAAGTGGGATCTGCTAAGAGAAGATATTCCGATGACTTAAATTCAAGGAATCACATTAAGGGAAGGAGGAGAGGAGATTCCTATAGGAGTTATAGCTCAGAGTGGGGCAGAGAGTATGGAAAGAGTGGATCATGGTCTGATAGAAGTAGGGTGTCTCCTGATATGGATGGGGAAGATATTGTTTCTGGACATTATGAAGAACAGCAAGTTGGGAAAGCTTCTGCTGATGCAGTGAAAAAGTCTGGTCAGAACAGGTCACCTGAAGGTGAAGAACCAGCTAAGAGAGGATTAGGGCTGGAAAAGTACAACTACCCAGTTGAACTGGATTCCCATGCAACTTCTTCTGGCAAGAGTAAGGATGAGATGGATGCTGAATCTTCCAAGGCATCTGAGGATTTGGAAAACATGAATTTAGAGAATGGGGAGATGAATGGTAACAAATACCGTTACGAAAATGAGAGACAAAATCTGCCAGACTTGCCTATCCAGCATTCTAGTGTGGATATTAATCCCTCTGTCAAGAATGATCTTGATTTACTGGCACTCTGTAAATTTATCAATGTGCCAACAAAAACACGATCTGCATTGACATTTAGAGCCTCAAAGGTTGACCAGATTCCAAATAAAGAGGATGGAGATGCTTCTGATTTTCAGAATAGTAATGGATCTGATGTTTTAGTCCAAGATAGTAGTCTTGATGACTCCAAGGATGACGTTCTGAAAAATTCAGTTGATGATTCAAAATCTCCACACTCCAATGTGGTGCCTGTCCACTCTGCTGGGGCTGTTGGAGAACTACACACTACTTATGGTGTAACACAAGGGAAAGGTTTCAGGAATGAATCTTTTTCAGATCGAGCTTTGATGCAGGAATATGAACAAGTATCAAGCTTTGGAATGTCTAATTCAGTTGGAGAGAGAGGTGAGAAACGGGCTGCAGAAGATAATGATTGTAAGGAGCCAATCAAAAAGCCAAGGGAATGGCTTCCACCCATAGTCACTGAGACTGAAGGGCACTTACTTCTTTCTGATTCAAGTGAGAATAGGGTAAGCTCAACAAAAGCGGGGACTTCACAAGATCACCCAGTGATTACGGCTGTTACTCAAGAAGGCTTGGTTAATAGTTGTCAATTTTCCAGGGCTGATAGTGAACCATGTGTTCAGTTTGCTCAAGAGAAGCAGCTTTTTCCAGGTTCATTTAAGATTTGTGACCTTAACCTTATGGAATCTACTGATGGAAATGATACCCATTGTAGTGATTCAATTCCTTTGTATCCATCTCTTTCAACAATCAATCATGCAGCAACTCCAGTTGATGTTGGCTTATTAATAAGTAACTCCAACATTGCTGGTGAATATTCTAGGCGTGTGGGTGATGGTGCGGAGATTGAAGTAATTGATTTAGAGAATGATTCCACCATAGAGAACAAGGACTTTGAAAGTATGCAGAGAAAGTATGTTTCTTCCATCATTTTGCCTTTCTCTTTACTTTCAATGTTTCTATTGCTTATCAATCAAAAATAATAAAAATTACATTATTATTCTCATATATTGATGGTTACCACTACATTATGCTGTTTATTTAATACTTCTCATATACATAAATAACTTTAGCTTAATCTTCACTAAATTTTACATTTTATTGTTTCTTTTTTCATACTTCTGATGTAAAGATACTGTGTTACTAGCTTATGCTAGTCTCTATATTGTTGGATGTTTCTTCTTCATCTCGCACTTTTCTAGTTGACCTCACTTTTTCTCAACGTTCAGGATGGATACTGCCTTTGCCAGCACAGATGGGTTTACTGGCCATCCACAGAATGCTGGTGGCATTACTGATGTTCCAGACAACTACGATGGTCTTATGATCTCAGAGTTCCTAACCAGTTTCTCAAATTGTAGTTCAGTACCAGAGGACATTACTCCATTGCAGAATGAGATGAGCCTTCATAATGCTGAGGTATCATTATCATTTTGACATTATTTTTTCTGGAGTTTGGCGGGCACTAACACTATTAAATTTGATCCATATACTGCTGCCTTTGAATGCCTAATCCTATGGCAATACAGTTGATATTCATCTTCTTATGTTTATATATTGTTTTGTCACTTCTAGATAGCCACGCAGATGCAATTTTCCTTGTGTGGTTCATGAATAACTCGCTTTCTTTTGTTATTTTTTCAGGGGAATTTTGGTGATGATGACTCAATATATATGTCCCTGGGAGAGATACCATTAAGTATGCAAGATCTTAACTCCTTGTTTGTCTTACATTAGCTCTATAGTTTGTGGTTCGCCTTCCATCTCTTTATGTCAAGGCATGTTTTGATTAACTCGTATTTGCATGCAATGACTATGAATTGTGACTATCATTTGATTGAGTTGCTATATATAAAGGTTGTGGCATTATCAGTTGATAAGTAAATAATATGGCCGGCCATAGTTCCTTTTGGATCTAAGTTTACACATGTCACCACTATTTGTCTCTCTGACATTTCAGTAATCTTCATTTTCCTTTTCTTGATCTTCCCATATCTATGAATTCCCAAGGGTGGTGGAATATGGGCATTCTCTACAATTGAATACTGGTCTGTGTTTTAAGATAGGGACTGCCAATGCATGGTTTTTAACGTTCTATGATTGTGACAGAAGAAGAAAATTAGAGAACACGATTTGAAAGGATTTGATAATGGGTCTTTCTACTTGTTAGCCACTAAAGTTTTCGTTGGAAGGGAGGGTACATATCTACAGAGTCAACATTCTATGAGTTTTGGATAATGATGTAATCGTTTTGGGAAAGCCATGAATTGAATGGCGTGCTATTGATTAATGTCTGTCCTCGCATGTTTTTTTGATCAGTCGTCACTCTTGTTCTCTCACTCTTATCATCTTCTTTCAGGCTTCATACCAGCCTGGGAGCAGCCAACACCAAAGGAATATGAAAAGCCCTTTTGATGTTGCAATCATTAGCCTGCAAGGGCTTGGTATGCTTACTATTGATCATAGGCATTCTTTATTGCAAAGACTAGTCCTATGCACATGCAGCCCTTTTTTAGTTTTTATTTTGATTTTTGGTGTTGGACAGAAGGAAATGGCTTGTGTAAAACTTCACTCGACACGCTGAATGCTTTATTTTGTTGGCTATTAGACATGTTCTTGTGTAGTCTAACTTTTTCTGTACGTAGGAGTGGGTTTCAGTTATTATTTTGTGTAGTTAGTGAGCCATCTCATGGCACAGATAAGGTCTACGCTCTCTCCTCAGGTTTGGTTGCATCTCTTATATGATATCTTCATATTGGCCAAGACACAATGAACCATATTTGGTGGAAACTTTCAAACAACAATTAGATGATAAAAGTCACCTACATTTCATTATTTATGATGTAGTTGAGTAGCGATAAAAGGAATAGAGTTTGTGGAATTTGACGTTTGAGGCGCTGTATTTAAGTAGTCTGGTGCTTCTGGTAGCAATAGGTGAAGTTTAGTTTGTTACAAGGGAGCATTCTTTATAGAGTTGACGTTGAGAAAGATTAGGATATTTTATCTAGTCGTTAGGAGAGTTGAATGACTACTGTAATTTTGAATAAGGCGTCTTAGTGTTTTCGGTTTGTCATTTAAATGGATGTTTCGAGAGACAATTCAAGCAAATCCAAATGTACAAATCGCAAACCTTGCAATAGCGATATTGCCCCCTTTCCTTTGATATGAATCAACTATTGTTGAGCGGAAGCATTAAATGTGCGGATCTCAAGTGAATGTAACAAAATCGGCTGTCAGTAGTTAATATATTACGGCTTGCAGACATCTAGCAATCATTAACTCAAATGATACTACTTAGATTACATAAAAATGGTGATTTATTTGAAGACACCATAAGGTAACTTACAATTGGAGACTAGATCATCTTAACGGTCCGTTTGGTTGAGGTTTTGTCAGTAGAGCTTTCTTGAGAAGAGCTTTTTTTAAAAGCCAGTTGACTGTTTAACTGTCGATTAAAAAACAGCTTTTTAAAAAGTTTCATACAGTAGTGGCAACATAAAAATAAAAAGCACTTTTATTAATTTTAACTATATTTTATTTTATAATAAAATTATGTATAAATATAAATATTATTTAAAATATATTAAACAATAAGTTTACATTTACTTCACAAATGTTTGACAAATTCACTTTCATCTTGTAAAAAATTATTTAAAAAGATCTCATTTTCTTTCCCGGTGTCTTAGAGACCATAGGCTTGAGTTGATGGTTTGCATTCTTATTGATGATTTAGCTTTTTTCCTGCACTGTTATGTATCTCTCCCTCCTTTAATTGTTTAGCCATGTTCAGTGGAAATGTTAATATGTTTTTGGTAGCGGAAGGATTTTTCCTTCTGAAGTTTAATCAAATTTAATTCTTTCCATCAGGGGTTGACAAAAGAAACATTTGCATCAATAATGTACCAATGGATCCGATGATTCAATTATACAATCACCATATGCATGGAATAAGCAGAGGTCATAATTGCAGTTTTGCATATTGCACTTCTAGGATTTTTCAAGGACTTCACAATTATTGGTATCACACCCCCTGTTCATTGCAAAGGACAATAAGGTACACTTTTGCATAAACAGAGCAAACATGGAACATTTAACTTGACTTTCCAGAGTACTTTCAATCAAATCAAAAGTTTAGGAACTTACAGCGCATCCAGCATTACTTCCTTATGAAATATTGACAACCGCCTAAAATTGTTAAGAGATTCACAAACAAGGACCCAATCTTTAGAATCTAATCCAGCTAGAAGTGTCTGAAAGATGAAACAAGAAATGAATCCAGAAGTAATTTACAGTCAATCTGCAAAGTCAGACCTGTAGTACCACATTCGTCAGTTCATTATGCTAACCTCTACACTGGTATCAACATCTTCTACATCACTCAGGTTCTCAGATTCGGTGTACTCTATTTCTGAATTGCTAGTTTCTCTTCCAGGATTTGCACATTCATGTCCATTAACAGGAGTTGAGACCAATGAAGGAGAGTTTTTTCTGTGTTGCTCTTCAACATTTTCAACAGTATTCCCAGTATAGGGCTTCACAAAGCTCCCCTTACTGGAGCTGTCATTCTCCCTCTCTGATCCGGGTTGCACATTCAGGTCTATCAGAGCACTATCAGACATCACTGTTAGGAATAAAATCTGGAACAAAAACCAAATCTATCAATAAATCATTTCCAAATAGATACAAAAAACAATGAGTTCAATTTGTTCAGAATAGCAGATGGCAAAGATTTTCCGAAACAACTAAACCAACAAAAATAAACCTTGGAAACGCAAAAAAGAAAAGAGAGCAAAACATTTGCATGATTCTTTGCTGAAAGACACAAACAAATATGAGAAAGCAAGCATTAAAATAATGATGCCTTGACCTATGCAGAAGTGTGAAAATCCCTCTCACTGACATTATAAACTTAAATGGCAAGAGAAACCCCTAATGCATCATATTTGAATGCCGGAAAGAAACCAGTAACTTATCTTCTGCAAACCTAGAATAGTTTGGAGGAACACTCAGTAAGTAACTAAGTCTTGGGCTCCTACAAGCCAGTAAACAATATACTCTGCATCAACTAGCTTCACTTTCTTTTCATTCATCAGTTACCAATATGTGGTTGGAATGGCAGACATTTGGAGCCCTTTCTCTAAGCAGCAACCTTATTCATTGCAAACTCTTAATTATTAAAAAGAACAAAGTACCCATGCATGGAACAAAACCCGAATCCCAAACCTCAAGATCTCGCCATTCCAGCTCCTCCAAACCACATTGCCTCACTCAAAATCCAGCACTAGAACTCGTCACTCCACACGCAAACACAAAAAGAAATGCCTTTCGAAGAGAAAAAAGATGAAGAAATCATTACTCAAGTGCACAAATGAGCACAAAAGCTACCGATCCTCCAAGCAGTACAGTGTATTTATTCGATGTAGACAGAGAAAGTAACTGGCAAGCAAGACGACTTGAGTAACAGTCAAAACACACGACATGCCGTTTTATGTAGCCGACCAAGGCCGACAGCAGCAGTAGATCAGGAGGAAAAGAGTTATGTATGGCACGTGATTAACTGCCATGTGTGTTTCCCCTTGTTAGAGTTGAAAATGAAAACCAGAAGATGAGATCTTCATTGGTTTTGCATCGCGAGAGAAAGAACCGGAAGATGACAAGATGAGTTTTGATATATACGGAAGTGACGGAAAAATTTGTACCTAAAAAAGTTATAATTTGGGCTTTTTTTAAAAGCTCCAAATTTTAGCTTTTGAAAAAATTGTATTTTGACTTTTGCAAAAGCTATTTCTACTTGAAAAGTACTTTTGAAGTTTGCAGCCGAACACTTATTTTTTTCTAAAAATAACTTTTGCGGTGAAAAAAAATACTTTTGGAGTCTCTAAAAATTGTACCAAATAGGCACTAAACAAAGAAAGCGATCTCCTAGGAGGAAATTCACAATAGGAAAGTAACAAGAAATCATGGCTCTACACTCAAAGAAGAAAATTGATAATGAGAGTGGAAATAATAATGATTCGGAGAAAATGTGTCCAATTAAAAAGGAGCTCACTCATAATAATACTCAATACTGCAAGTAATAGGCGAGGAGGTAGTTCTACAATCTCCGTTTTCAAGTAAAACTATTATGGCCACGTTCTCTATGTTATGGCTATTATCCCATAGATAGCTAAACCAAATACAAGTGAAGTCTTTAAATTGTTAAATCATGAGAATGGGAGCTCTAACTTTAAAGCTGAATGCCCAGCTAATAAGTTCGAAGGTGAGCATATAATAGCTTGCATAAACTCTAATAGGGATCCTATTGGAATAGAATCATGTATGGACTTCTAGTCTGTCAAAAGAAGAAAATCAAATATAAAGAAGAAGGGCTTTAAAGTAGCTCTTAATCTATAACCATACTCTCATGTAATGTTAAAGGGCTCAATTTCCCTAAAAACTAGTGAGCTTTGAAAGATTGTTTAGGAACCATTAAAAGTTTTTAACTGGGACTTCTGGAAACTAATATATAAGAAGATTGATTTAAGAAGTTGAATTTATTGAGAAAGCATTGGCATATGATAAGCCAAAGACCTTATAATGACAGGACACTAATAGCCTATGATCTTTAAAAAATGGATCTTTTACACTTAATTATTGAGGATTGACTGATATACCTAGATTTGAGATACATTTGTTTACACCTTTAATCACGTGTTTTAGAGAGCACCCTTATGTAACATTTTAAGGGACTTGGCATCTATAATTTATTCTCCTTGGATTTTATTAGGTGATTTCAAAAGTATGCTTCACCAATTTGAAGTTGAGGGTAAATCTTTCCTTGGGAACTTCTCAACCGACTTTAGCGATTGCATAACCTCTAATAGGGATCCTATAGGAATAGAATCATATAAGGACTTCCAGTCTGTCACTAGAAGAAAATCAAATGTAAAGAGGAAGGGCTTTAAAGTAGCTCTTAATCTATAACCATACTTTCATGTAATGTTAAAGGGCTCAATTTACCTAAAAACTAATGAGCTTTGAAAGATTAAAACTCAATATAAGCTCCTTGAAGATGCTTTGAAATTATTCTCTAATTCTATAGGTGCTTGAACCAATAATCACACTTTTTTTTATTCTTGAAATCCATAATAAATGAATAAATTATAAGTTAGGAAGCTAATCTCATAGCTAGACACTTAGGGCTAGAGATGTGGAGGAAGCCTTATTCTCTCTTTACTCTAACAAGGCTCTTGGCCATGATGGAAAGAATAGCTTCTTTTTCCAAAAAGCTTGGAACCATATTAAAACAATGGTAGAATTCCTCAATTAGGGCCAAATATTGAAGGAAGTAAATAAAACCTTCAATTTCCTTATCCAAAAGGTTCCTTCTCTTAGTTATTCGAAAGAGTTCAGGCCTCTTTCATATTGTAAGACAATCTACAAACTCATTTCCAAGCTTATAGTAGGTAGACTTAAAGATATTCTCTCTAAATACATTGGTTACTCTTAAAAAACTTCATTAAAGAGAGACTGATAGGGGAAAACATTTCATTAGCTTAAGAGCGCTCGATAGGGTATAATAGGAAGCACTCTATTAGGAACTGTGCCTTAAAAATAGACTTTCACAAGGCTATTGATTCAATAGATTGAAACCATCATAAACAGCCTTATAGCTTTCAGATTCCTCAATATGATTGTAGCTCGGATTGAGTAATGTATATCTTCAGTTTCCAATTGTGTTTTAATCAATGGAAAGCCCTCAAAACTAATTGAATGAGCTAGAAGATTAAGGTAAGGAGATCCCTTAACTCTATATCTTTTTACTTTAAGTATATAACTCTTTACATGATTAATTAGATTAGTCATTAAGTATGAGAAACATTCCAGGTGACATACTAAGTGTAAGAAGTTGAATTTGAGCAGTTTGCATTTGCAAATAATCTTATTCATTTCTCAATAGGAGATGCCAACAATTTAATGCTCTAATGACTGTAATTAATACTTTTAAGGAGCTTCACGAGTCTCTACTAATAAGGGAAAAACCAATTATTTGTCTCCTTTGAGTGCTCAATATTATGCTAATTGGTTCTCCACCTTGACAGGTTTAAAAGTAAGGAAGCCTCCTTTTACCTATCTAGGCGTCCTTGTCATTAGGAAGAATCCATCATACAATGAATGTCTTTCACTTATAAAAAGAATTCAGAAGAGGATATCAAGTTAGTGCAATAAGAATCGATCCCTAATACGGGGGATTTGATTTATCTTATTAACTCTATTTTAAATAGCTGCCATATGAATTGGCCTTCTCACCTTATGCTGCCTATAGTCATTTGTTAAAATAATTGAGAAGATGTTAAGAGGTTTTCTATGGTCTAAGGATTACATTGAACATTTAATGGGTAAGATAAAACATAGTGAATTAAGGATGCCTAAGGATGAGGGTGAATTAGGAGTTACCACCATCATAGTTGCTAACAAAGTGTTGATGATTAAAAAATCATGGAGGCTTCTAGATGATAGACATGCTCTTCAAGTTAAATAGGTTCATACTTACTACCTAAAAGGATCAAGTTTTTGGACCATTAAACTAAGAAACAACTCTTCGCAGAACATGGTTAAAATATTGAATTTAAGGGATATTTTTAAGCAAGAAATCAATCACAAAGTTAGGAATGGAGCTATTACAAGTTTTTGGTATGATAATAGGACCGATTTAGGTCTATTGAGAGATGCTACTAAGTTCAGAAGCTTGCATTAAACTATTTCATAGCATGCCTCAATTAGAAATGTGCTCAATAATATACCTTATAGCTTTGAAATGCTTCCTAGGACTCCACTCTCTCATCTCCTTACAAGCTTTTTTCTCATTCAAAAAAAAGGGGATGTTATAAGATGAAGCATAAGAACATTTGGTTGTTTCTCTAATTTTTCATGTATAAAGCTAATAAGAACTCAAGCTCTAAGATTCAAATTCCTTGAATTACTTTTGTTCAATCAAGTCAATATAAGAGTTTCAGTTATTCTTTGGCTAGCAATTAAAGGAAAACTGATCAGAACTAATATAATTAAGGGATTCATGAACATTCTAACCATATGCTCTCTTTATAAACAAAAGGAAGAGTCTATAGAGCATCTTTTTTTTCAAATGTGATTTCTCCTCATATATTTGGAGAGAAATGTTGCAGATAAGTAACTTTCCTTCTCATCCTATAAACTAGAATTATATTATGCAATGGATACCTTCTAGTTTATGGAATTAGTTTACGAAACACTATATATCCTCTATGGCATGAAATAAATATAATAAAACAGTCTAAGAGAATAGATACCCTTCTTTAAGATCTCATTGGCTTCATGAGAGAACACTTAATAACATAGCAAGTTCACCTTATATATAGTATAAACACATCTTATTCTTAGAATATAATCCTTAATTATGGTTGAACAAACTTTAAATTTCTCACTTGATCAAACTTAGTTGATTAATAGGTAGTGGAAGGAATAACTTTCCATTCACAAGGTCTAGGCCCATCAAATTGAGATTTGACTTCATATACATACATATTACTATGGAAAGTTTAAGTAGGATTAAGAAATATTATGAACTTTTATCTTGTTTTGGTTTTATGATATTTATGGCCTGTTTGGTTCAAGGAATGTAATAGATAGGGGATAGAATAGTTATTCCTAGGAATAGAAAAGATAAGGAATATAATAGAATGAGTATTACTTTGTTTGGTTTAAGGAATGGAATAAATAAAGAATTTCTATTCTAATGTTTGGTTTGAAAATATAAACTTGGAATAAAAAAGGAATAAGTAACAAAAAGACCAAAATGTCCTTATTAT
>JANIHZ010000005.1:31563669-31578353 GCA_027478365.1 Erythroxylum rufum
CTGAAAATAGGTTAACCGATCCTATAGGTTCTTTAGGTTCAGGTTCAGGTTCAGGTTCGTGAAATTGTCGAACCTGATATTCAGGTTTAGGTTTAGGTTAGTTATGAACGGGTCAGGTTACCCTACCATGAACACCCCTACCTTCAAGGTCTCTGAACAAGGACTCCTAGCTTAACTAAAGGACTCCTAGCTTAACTAAAGACAAGAAGATTCGGACTTTGCAGTTTATCAGGTACTAGAAGATCTAGACATCATCAGGTATATCCTTTGGTTATATTTTATTTTTTATTTATTTATGTATTTATTGTTATTTTATTTATATAATAATTTAGCGTGTCAGTTTTACTTATTTACTCTTTAACCTGCATCACTCTTTTATTGTCATATCTGCATGTAGGTCTACTGGAAACAGCATCTCTACTATGTAAGGGTAAGGCTGCGTACTATCAGACCTTCCCAGACTCTGCTTTATTACGGGACTTCGGACTGGGTGTGATGATGACATTAGTTTAAGTATCTCCATATTTTAATTTATGAGATCAATTACTTTCTTCATAAGAAAGAAACATAATATGTGTTAGTTTTACCGCTTCAACAATATCCCATCTTGATGAAACTACAACTAGGAATATTTAGGAATAATACGTAAATTTAAATTGAATCTCAAAATTTTGATCTCATCATAATTTCAATTACACATTAATTATTCCAAGGATTTTATCTTAAGTATTAAAACATCAAATATAATTAATACATAAAGATAAAGAATGCCTTTATTAGTAATTTTATCACTAAACTACAACCAAAGCAATTGGCTGTAGGGCATAAACCAACACTATTAACCATTGTCAATAAAAGCATGAGAAAAATTAAAGAATAAAGAAGAGTTTGGTATCTCTAATAATGTGTTTGATAATAAGTACTGAAAAAGAATGGTAAGTTAATTATCTATCAACACATAGTATTGGTTGCCAATAAGGAGTATTTGATAACTTTAAACTATTGAAAAAGATATGTCTAAAGTAGAATTTGTGTTTAAAAATTCAATTGGGATCATATTAAAAATGCAAGGGAATAGTTTTTATAATTTTTTAAAGGATTTGTTAATAAAATAACTTGAAACAATAATTAGAAAGTAAAAAAAGATTAACTATAAACTTGAATTAAATATCATATAATATCTTTTCTTCTTTCATATACAACTCAACCATAAACTAATAAAATATCTAGTCTGTAATGGCATTTATATAATAAAGAAAGAGAATTCTAATATCATATTTGATATTCTTAAAATTTATAATTAATTCTAACTTTATTTAAATTAATTTTCTATCTTTAATTGTTTTATATGTGTGATTCATTAAGTTCTTAATATGTTGATAATAATTTTAAATTAAAATTAAAATTAGCCAAATTAAAACTCTTTTTAATTTATTTTTAATTATCTAATTAAATAATTTATAATAATAAATAAAAATTGAAGCATAACAATATATCATCACTACTAAAATATAACGAATGTCAAAGTACTTTAACTTAACCTATCCATTTATGATTATGATATATAATTTAATAATTTTGTCATCTAATATTCTAATTAGATGTAGAGTGTATAATTAGTATCTCTCTATTTAAATTCAACCATATTATTTTTTGCAAATTTGTACTTAATTTATAATTGATATTGAAAATATTCATTTCAGATCTCAATTCAGTTTCGCCAAAGAATTTTCACTCATTAGTAATCAAGAATAATCGAATATTATCCCTAATATTTTAGGATGACGAATCTTTTATTAACTTTTTTACATATCTCCATATAATTTATACTATATTAATGAACTATCTGTTGAAATCTATCAAAAGAATAGGTCATAAGTAATATCAAAATATAATAATGTCTATATAAGATATTTTAGTAATCTCAAGTTTAGAGATAGATTATACAACAATTATGATAAGGACATTCACAGACACTAGTAATATTCCAATTTGAGATTCTCATTATCGAGTTAGTTTAATGAATTTATTCTCTACTAAGCACCCATATATTTTTTAAGTATTTTTCATACTTTAATTTATAAGATACAAATTCTTTTTTTCATAAGAAAGAAATAAAATATGTGTTAGTTTTACCATTCTATCAACATCTCGTCTTGATGAAACTATAATTAGAAATAACACTTAATTTCATATTAAATCTCATAATCATGATTTTCTTATAATTTCAATTACATACTAATTATTTTATTTTTTATTTTGGTATTCAATATTAAATATAAATAACATAATAAATGAAGATAAAGGATATGTTTATTAAATGAATTAATATTATCATACATAAATTGCAACCAGTTGATCAGCTATAAGATAATAAACTAAAAATATATAATATGTTTTAATCTTATCGTTCTATCAATATCTCATCTTGATTGAACTATAACTAGGAACAAATTACGAATAATACTTAAACTTCATAATTATGATTTCGTTATAATTTCACTTACACATTAATTATTATAGGGTTTTATCTTGCTATTAAATACAATATATAATTAATGAAATATATAAGGATAAAAAAGTGTTTGTTAAATAAATCAATAATATCATATATAAATTGTAACAACATATTGATTGTAAGGAAATAAAGTATATTTCACTTCTAAAACCCAATTGCTTATGTATCTAATATTATATCTATCTATATACTTATCGAGTTTTTTTTAGACATTAACTTAATGAGAGGATTTACAAGGTTCTCTTCATTGGCACTCGCTATAATGTAATATCTTTTTGCTCAACTATTTCGTTGATCAAATGAAAACTTTTTAGTACATTCTTGGATGAGACTTTAATTCCTTTGCTTACACAATGGTACGATTATTGTTATAGTACAATATTATTAGCTAAATACTTATGGGAATCACACTAAGTTTGATGATAAACTTTTTAATCTAAACCGCTTGCTTTACTACCTTAAACACTAAAATGCACTTGACCTCAGTTGTGTAGAATCAAAAATAACTGGTTATTTAGAACTCTTCCAACTTATCACATCATTGTTTAGAGTAAAGATATTACATGATTGTAATATAATATCATCATGATTGAACTAAAAATTAGTAGATAAATAACCTTGAAATCTTAGTTTAGCTCCTCCATAGACCAAAACATTATATTTAGTTCTTCTTAATTATTTTAAGAATAAAATGTTATGGAATATCCTTCTTAAATACAACTCTTCTTGGACTATGTTTCATATGAGTAAGAAAGTTAGGTTTGGATTCAAGTATGAGATAGACATCGGGGCTTTTACTTAGTTATGGCATGATAAATGGAGCATTTTTGGTCTCTTACATAATATCACAAAACTTCCTCCTTTTAAGAGTAACATCCCAAACCATGCTTTAGTTAATGTTCTTAGTAACATATTAGTGCTTAAGCAAATAGTAATGACATCACTCATTATCCATCTCTTTATTTTTAATCTCAACTCCAACATAGAGGATTCTATTAAGTAGTGTAAACATCCATATAGTTTATTCTCCAATGCCTCTTGCAAATATTACTAAGGAAATAAGCTCTGAGGGTAAATTAGCATAAGAAAGCTTGGCTTAAACAAGTTAGCCCTATACTGTTCTTCGTTCTTTAGGATATGTTTGGTTGAGGGTTTATTAATAGAATGGAATATAATATAATATTATTCCATCAGTTGGAAGAACGGTTTATAATGGAATGAGATGGAAGAAGAAGATTTCATATTATATCTCATTTCATCCTATACAGTAAAAGAAGAAAAACTTTCAATTTTGGAGGTTTAAGATGATATATAAAATGATAAACAACTTTACATTATATTATATTATAAACTTTTCAATCAAACAATATTTCACTATATTGCATTATGAATCCTTTCATCCCGTCCAAACAACAATTTTCTATTATTACATGAATTTATGTTTTGTTCCATTCTATTACATTTCATTCCATTAAAAATTTTACGTCCAATCAAACATAACCTTAGCTCACTATAAGGGAGAGGTTGAGAACTTCAAATATGCTAAGAGGAATTCTAGGTACATCATATTCTTGTGCACTTTGTAATCAAGAAACTTAATTTATTGAACATCTCTTCTTCAAATGTAGCTTCTCCGCCTACATGTAAGAAAGAATCCAGCTTTTTTACAACTTAAGCTCCCCTCTTGGAAGTTGGCAAGGTTTAATCAATTGATTAAGTACAAAACACGGGATAGGTAAAAGGTGACATGCAAGATTATACAATTCTTTTGGCAATGTGGTTTACGCTTTATGGAAAGGAAGAAATTATGGTTTTTCTTCATAAATCGAGTCAGAAGCATAGTTTATTGCTAGAGTTGTTGGGATTGATTAGGCAGCAATTGATTGCTTATCAAACCCATCACAAATGCAGTGAAATTGTTGAACTTACTTGCCAATGATTAATTTTTACAATACATTGGAACTTGCAAGAACATAATTCTGATTCTTCGAATAAGGTCACAAGACTAAATGTTCATTATAATTAATTCTCATTTCAACCTGGATTGTTCAACTTGAACGTAAAGCTGAAAATTCCAGTAAGTTCTTCTAGTGAAATTTTTATCTTTCCTCGTAGTATCTCATAATTAAAATACTAATTAGAATTAAAAAGCTCTTAATCATCTCCTGATTTAAAACTTGAATCTTTTGTTTTGAGATGCAACATTTTGGAGTTATTTGATACTCCCTCTTATTTAAAATAAGTGTTGTTTTAGAGGGATTTTATTTATTCAAAATAAGTGTCGTTTGTAATTTTTTATGCATATTTATAATTTTACTTCCAAAATTACCCTTTAATTTCTCTCATATCTTAATTACACATATTACACAGATTATATTTTCGAGGTACTTTAACATATAATTAATAAGGGTATATTAGACATTTCATTAACTTTCTTAATAAGTGTGTATTCCTCTAAAACGAGACTTATTTTGAATAGGAGGGAGTATAATTTGTTAACTTATAAAAAACTTTCTTATTATTTTTCATTTAAAATTTTGCGGTATCTTATTTTATGAAAAATACAAGTTAGCCTTTCCATTATCGTCTTAAATTTCTAGTGAAAATTAAATTATATTAATCCATTAATTTGTTATTTATTAGTTTAACATAAGAAACCCAATTAGTGGAATTATTTATCATTACATTGAATGAAGTGAGAGATTAAATTGAATGAAGGAAATATTTTTTATATGTATTTTGTTTTGTTTTATCTTAAATTCTTTTTTCCGTCGATGTTATACCTTATCGACATTGCAACCAGTAGAGTACACCGCGAGTCCGAGCCTCGAGGGATTAGCTTCAGCAGGTACCCGTTAACCGTACAAAGAAACTCTTCTCTTTCCCCCATTTTTCAACTGTTAGGTTCTTTATTGACGATGATTTTATCCTAATCGTATGTGGTGCTTTATTCTATTTCTGTGCTTTGTGCTTTCCTTAAAACGAATAGAACCCAATCGAGAAGATGCGAAGGAGCTGCTGGGTTTTGGTTAGGATGAGCTAGTATGTAAATATTGTGGGGCATTAGGAATATGAGGCCGGAATATTCATTTAGGTTATGTATGTATTATGCAGTGCGATTGTCTTGGTTGGTTGGAGAGTGCTGTTTTTGTTTCTCGTTTTGCATTTATCGGGATGGACTTTTTTGGGCTAGGTAATGCATTACGGATTCATGTACAGAACAACAATTTGTTTGCAGGAGGAATAAAAGATTTCGATTATTTAGCAAAAAGAAATGTTTGTTTCAGTCGGTATATACTCTTTCTTGTTTGAAATGTAATCTTCACGGAACAAGGCCTTTTGCCCATTGTTTGACAGACGATTCCAATGGCATTAACGATGACAACGGCAAGTGGGTTAGAGAGTAGATGGAGTATGGCATCCCTTAAATCAGCTCTTCCTTCTCCTAATGTGACTGCAACACTTCCACTATGCTCATCCTCGTTACATTGCCAAAGCAGACTAAGCGTCTCCCAACGCAAGCCACCTCAAGTCATTCGGTCTTTTACTGGCCTTTCTCCTCTAGGTCATTTCCTCTCCATTAACTTTGTAGGTAATTTCTCCAATTTCCTTCTGTTTCCAATTTGTTATCTAATGCAACTTTCAGATTTCAATCTTTACAGTCATCGGTTTGATTTTTCCCTATCCATATTTGTTGTCTTGTAGTTCATTTGTTAGATGCTCACTCCTATAAGATTTTTCTTACTATTCATTCCCATATCTGTCAAACTCAAAGATTAGTCTTCCTTAGTCCCAAACTTTTAGCATACCATGCACTCAGTCTGCTGTTCCTTTCTTGTAGACCACACCAGTTCTGAACATCGTTTCACAAATGTGAATAATGGTCTGCGAATTTCTGCCATGAGGCATGGTAGGCGGGTCCCCAAGCTAAACCGGCCTCCTGATCAACGTCGGGCTCTCCTCCGAGGCCTTACCACTCAGCTTCTTAAACATGGTCGGATCAAAACCACAAGAGCAAGGGCTAGTGCCATGAGAAAGTATGTTGAGAAAATGATCACTTTGGCTAAAGATGGATCTCTCCACAAAAGGAGACAGGCTCTAGGCTTCGTCTATGAAAAACAGATTGTCCATGCCTTATTTGCAGAGGTTCCAGATAGGTACGGGGAAAGAAATGGTGGGTATACTCGAATTATTAGAACCCTGCCAAGACGAGGTGACAATGCCCCCATGGCATATATTGAACTTGTGTAGGTATGGACATGTTTTCCCCTGTTTTTGCTGTTTATTACCAAGTCTAGTGACATTGAAATGCTCCTTGCGCTTAACTCAAAATACTCTCTTCAGTCCTACTCTATTGTGTATTAAATGATTAATAGGATCATTCCGTGATGACTAGGTTCAAGTTTATACAGGATTGATCTTACAAAGTTTGATGTTAAGAGTGGCTTGTGATTAATTCATGTTGAAAAATAATGTCGAAGGACGTCAAAGCAAAGCTTGGAAATTGTGGCAAGAGCATTGGTGTAAACTTTGCGGCTTTGAGCGAACCTGATACTGATAACATCTTTTGGGTCAGTTCTCTGTTTAATCTCTCTCCCTGCCCTGTTGAGGATTTTGAGGGTATAGCCGTTGATGATTAATTAGTTGGGATAAGCGACAATAAATTAACAATTGACGGAGCATGTTTAATAACTGATTTGAAGCTACTTTAAAGAGAAGTCCATTAAAGCTCAGGTTTGTGGGAAAACAAATTTTGGAATAAAAGCTTAATGAAGTTACACAATTCAGTATGTTTCCGAGCTTATGGGGGTCACTCTCAGCTAGGACAGAGGAACAATGATAAAACAACAACCATCCAGTGCCCATGTGAACTACAATTAGTTGACTTCATTTCGGCCACATTATCAAATACTCAGTACTCTTTATCAATTTATTTGATTTGATTATATCTTGGGATAGGAAGCTTGTTGCTTTCCCAAGTCAATGAAAATAAAGACAGAAGAGTAGAAGATGCTTTCTGGAGATGGAAAAATGAAAAAAAGAAAGAAAAAGAAGTAATTGTAAGTGATAAAATGGTAGAGGATCTATCAAAAGATGGCCATTTTTAGTTACATAGTGAAACAATTTGGTGGGATCCCAGATTCAATTCTTAGTTCTTCTTAACATATAAAGGCATCCCTTCTCTTCTTCATCGTATTCACCTTACCTTTTAATCCCCAAAAGACGTAGGAACACGAAGCATTGTCGTATACTGTACACTGCAGTCTCTGATTGCAATTTGCCAAGTTCAAAGTGAAGCTATCAAATGGGATTAGGTTTACTTCAGCACTTGACTCAACAAAAGGTCATTTTTTTCCCCATCTATAACACTGTCTGAACCATAAGAAACAAAAACACTGATCAATTGAAATTTTACAATATGATGTTGAAACTGTCACTGTTTCAGTACTTTTTTATTTTTAATTCCTGGTGTTGAAAATGTCGGAAGCATTCAAGAGAGGAAGCCCAACAAATTGATGATGAATATTATCAACACAGAAAGCATCTACTAGACATGACTTCCTATGGAAGTTTATTGCCACTTCATTTTTGAACTCTTCAAATGTACATGTAAAAGAATACAAGACGTTATCATACATTGTTTTAACTATGTATATGCCAAGATTAGACAATGAGACGTTCTCAAACACAAATTGTCAGTTTCTTACGAAATTGCCTAGAATTCAACCCCTTTCCTTCCTAGATTCTACGGAGCATCCTTTCCTACAATTCCCACTCACCTTCCTTCAGCCTTATCTTGTGAACCAAACAGTGGTCTAGATTCCTGGTGGAAGTTACACAAAAATAACTTCCGGTGGTTATCGTCCTTGTATAAAAGGATGAAACAAAGATTACATTAAATAATCTGAAAAAATCTCTCCCTACATTCTTAGAAACTTTCTCTATATCTTCTTCTCGTGAAACACATCATCAAGGGTTTGAGTTTGTGGCGTGGATTAATCGGTGACTCTAGTAGCCTACCGAAATTCGAAGACTAGCATACAGTAAATCGATCTGGTAATTCCGCATTAAGGTCAGTCCTTATAAATCTACAGCTTTAAACCCCAAAACTTTTCACATTAAGGGATTTGATTGACTAATTTTATGTCGTCAATATTTGATTTAACCGCAAGTGCATGGCGTAGTTGTAACTAGTACCGGCAAGTACAAGTTGAATCTCACGAAGACAATGAATACTAGTAATTATCATTATCCTATTGCTTAGTCTATGAATTAAGTGTTGTTTTTTTATAAAGAAAATAAAAATTAGGCAGATAAAAATAAATAGGAAACAATAGCAAGCAGAGAACAAAGAAATCACTTCAAAAACAATCACCATCAAGAATTAGTGCCTAGGTGATGAATCCCCCTAAAACCCTTAGTTAACCTTTTATTATGCAATTATTTTAGTGACTATTGGACCATGAAAATTTTCATCATATGCTAATAACTCACTTAACACTACTAATAACTAATCTTATGGTATCAACCAAATTACTTAGGTTAAAATTTCTAAGATTGCTTTATCGATTTGTAAATCCTACTATTAGGTTTGACCGTAATCTAGAGGATTTATTAAGACCTATCTCTAAGTTTGCAATCAATTTTTTTCAATTACGATAGATCTATTCATATATAGGATTTCTTAATCTCTATGTTATGAGATCAGATTATGTACTAATATTCTAGATCTATTATAACATAAATTAAACATATAATTGAATCACAATAGATCAATCCAAAATAATTGCATTAAATAAAATAGTAAAAACATATTATAGTAAAAACTAGGGTTCATCACATCACACCTAGACACTAAAGATGTTTAGTTACACATGATATAAAATGAAATCAAACATAAACTAAAAGAAAAACAAATAGAAAACAAAGAGATCATAATTATAATTCTCCCTTCTTTTTTGTTGAATGTTCTTGCAAGGTAAAGGTTTGATGTTATATTCTATTAGATCTGTCGATGATTTGTTCATGTTTTCCACTTCTCTAGATTAATATTACCCCTTCTGAATGATCTCTATGCCTTAAATCGCCTCAAAATATCTGCTTTCTTCTTTTGCCTTCGCTCACATCTTTTTATAGTAATTTTAAGAGTTTCTAGGAGATACATTTTCTGATACACAGGTGTGTACTGGATGGCGTATAACCTAAAATCTCCATAATTCATGATTCTACACTAGCTGAGATACTTACATAGCTATGGATCCTTTAATTACTTTAAATCTTCTTGTTGTGCCACATTTTTCATCTGAATTCTTCTCCTTTTAATTTGTGAAGGCAACTATAACCTATAAATGCACTCGAAGAAAATTAAGTATCAAATATAGAATAAAAATATAATATATTAAGCAAAAATGTATCAAATATGAGGTATGAATATTGTTAAATAGGCATCAATCAAACATCTCATACTTAAGCTTTTCTTCAAGAAAACCATAATCAAAATTATAAATTTTACAACATCTATCCTTCTTTAATCTAGATATGTCCATTCATACTATAAATCATCATATCATATTGAATCAAATTAACATACAATTAGATTCAAGTTATCCTAAAATTAACTTCCTAAGCAATATTAATAGTAACCATATCAATAATTGTATTGAAATTAAAAACCTAATTCTTTACACCATCGCTAAGATTTCACTCGATGTACCTAGGTGTTTAGGATGAAAAGGATGAAAACTCTCAAATCAATGCATAATAGAACTCTTACCATATGCTTGCAATATTATCACTTCTCCACCACTTATGTAAACTAGAAACAAAAATCAAAACGTCTTCACACGAGTTGTACTGGGGTTTAAGTATAGTATGACTGGGAAAATAAAAGTGTGATAAAATTGAAGGATATTTACTAAAAAGTTATAATGAGAAACTTGTTTACAATATGCATAGGTCCTTTCATTATAAAACCAATGGTATTATATATGTTTCTTCTTTTCTTTTCTATGCTCATTTTTTTTCAATCTAAAACAATTTTTCGAGCCTTCAATATGACAATTAAAGAAATAATGGACCTTTCTAGATTTTCAAGTATCAAACAAGCAAATAATGTAAATAACCTTTAAGGTTTAAAACAATAAAAAGGTTTCAAAGAAATTAGGATAAAGGTTAATAATTGGGTTATAATCAATGAAAAAGGCTAAGGCTCAAACTCGGTTATTCCTAAAGATAAATTACGTAAGGTAATTATCAAAGAAGTAGGCTAAAACAAATTGTGCAATCTAAGTGCCTTTATCACTTCATTGCTTTTAATTTAACAAATATGATGTCAATACATATAATGAATGCAAGTGTTAGAATTGTTCCATAGTGCATGATAACACACATGAAAGAAACAAATGAGCTTAAAAATTTTGAAATTTATGCTCTTAGGTTCAAAAGAAGGTTCATATGTGTAAATAATATACAATGTCATTCAACTTGATTATTTCAATGATTACTAAAACCATAACTTATAAAAGTAATTTTGTTCTAACTCTTGTCCTTTTACATATTAATTCTAATCAATATTAAATAATGAAATACGGTATTAATGGACAGATTTCAATTAAGTTAGAATATCAGTTTATAAAATTATATAACCATGGTTATAACAAACTTAAAGAAATAATTAAAAATCATTAATCTCTTCCCCACACTTAAAGTTGTACATTGTTCCCAATGCACACAATATAAGTATTTATAATAAGTGAAAAGGTTTAGTGGTACTTTCCTAAATATGATGGTTTTTCTAATTTGTAATCCATCTAATACTAGATTACATCCTTACATAACGAAAAAAAAAAGAAATAAACATAACACAATGAATAACACATAAGAACCTCATTAACTATAATGTTCGAGAGAATAAATAATCAATGGAAATATAAGGCTAAACATCTCCCTCATTATGTGATCCTGGTTGGTTTGATAAAGGAGGATTCTCGTGGTGATGATCTTGATCAGGTGGATGAGCTATTGAGGAAGTGCCCTCGCCAAATGGTAGAGGCGGGAACTCAATGCCTAGACGGCTCACTATTAAAAAATTAGCTCTCCCACAACTATAGACTGAAGCTTTGCCAATCATGTACCAGATGAGCTACATAGAATTCTCCATCATAATGAATATTTACGATCGGGACAATCCATACTAATCCAAAAGTGTCGAGGGGACAATCCATACGAAAAGTCAGTACCCATGTAGTCCCGATCATAAATATTCATTATAATGGAGAATTCTATGTAGCTCATCTGGTACATCTCTCACACCATTTGAAACAGGACCATGTTCAAATGATCCCTGTCATAGCAACCTATCTCTACGAAAAATATAGAAAGTACCTCTAATGTGAGCTCCTGATATAATGGTTCCATGATTTCAAAGAATTAGGACCGTGCATCAATTGCAACTAGATCCTGAACTTGTTAGGTTAAGCCAACTTACTCTCGCACCTCCCAAGTGACGTATCTGCTTGCTGAAATTCTTATCCTTCAATCACTGATACTATTCCTCTTGGACCCCAACATTCAATAGTAGCATCTGCGGCCTCTTTAGGGCCTGGACTATAGTGGAGGATCCTTTGCCCCGTTGTGTCTTCGTTGCGGTCTTATTTTAACGCCATGATCTTGTCGTTATGCCTACAACTTGAATAAGTGTGAGAAAATGGACATATAATTTACAAAAGGTACGCTTCTCCCCACACTTACAATTGATTATGCTCACTAAATTATTAATTGTGATATTAAATACTAGAAATAATTAATAAATTAACATGCATAAATAAATAAACAATTAAAAATTTTAACTAGAAAATGAATTAATAAACTAATTAATCTCAATATTAAAATTAGAAATAGTTTTTATATCCTTATAAGCATGTCTTTATTTATATGTAACAAATTAACAATAATTTCATTAATGAAATGATATTGTCGATTCTCATTTTCTCTCTCAGTGTGCTTCTCCTTTTATTTCTTTCTTTTTGAAACCAACCTACACGATAACTTAACCATCCTTTTACGAAACAAGGTTATGGTTTGGTATTTGTTTGATCTAGCACGAGCTTGTGTAATTAGTATAATTTTCATCGATGAGATTGATTCTCTATGCAATGAAAGGGGTAAGTCCTTCACATTTTTACTTTTACCGATAAGATTGATTCTCTATACAATGAAAAGGGGTAAGTTCTTCACATTTTTACTTTTAAGCTTAAACTCATCTTTCTCCACATAGTAACCATATTATTGAAAATATGCATACTTGTATTATTCAACAATGAAAATTCTATTATTGTAAAATCATAATACTTTAACAAGTATCTGAGTTCTTCATGGTTATGATGGACACTGAAGGTTTCTTGAATATTTTGATATGGAGGTTTCACATAGCACATGCTCACTCCCTCACTCTTACCAACCTAGCAACTACTTTTTTGCATGAGTGATGTTCATAAATGTTTTAGGGAAAGTGAAGTGATTATAAAGTCTCTGAACTAGTATTTTTATAATTTTGCCTTTTTAGAGCTCCAAGGGAGCATGAATCATCTAGATGGGTCAAACATGAGCTTTTAGTTGAGGTCTATTGTGTAAATAATAGTTCCACAAATGAAGATGGTGGTAAGAAAATAGTGATGGGTTTGGCAACTACACACTTCTGTGGGACATTAATGACAAACTAAGGTTTGGCTGCCCCTTTTTTCTTATATTAATGTGGGCAGTTCCAACCATGGGAGGAAGGGCATATGCCTAGGGCCTAGATTTATAAGGGCCCACTCATTAAAATAGTTTTAAAATAAAAAATTAGTAAATCTATTTGTTAAATGACTTGAAAATTCATTAAAAAGGGTAGAAACTGAAAATTTTATAAATTTGCTTCAAGTTGTTTATATATATTAAAAGGTTTCTTGGCACTTTACCTTATTGGAACTAAAAAGAAAAAATTTGTGGTTGAGTTTCTTATTCTAAATAACAAGCTTTGCTGAATAGAGCTAAAAAGGAGTTCGGTTCCAACCATCAATTAGGTGGTTTGACGATTTTGTTTCAATCTTGTTAAAAAGAAGAAAAGAACAATTCCTTTTTTCTATTTCTCTTTTATATTTTTTATTTTCATTTGTCTTGGATGTGCACATTTACGTAAGTTAAAGGATGACAAATATACACACCTACACATTATACCTTAAAAAAAGGAAATTTTGAGATCAATTTGTTAGAGATATATGCTAACATCTTTATTAACAACGATATGTTTTATTACTATAATAATATTTGATCATACTATATAATTGGAATTTCAATCTTTGACTTTTCAATTAAACTCTAGCTTTAAATAAAAAGTTTCATGACCCCTCGTGTGGGGTTGATGATTTTTGAAAAGCGGAATTTTTTGAAATTTTTAAAATTTTAAATAAGATAAGATCCCATCTAAGATTAATTAAGTTGTAATGGACCCCACAAGTAATTAAGCTAAAATGGATGGACATTTATCTAAAACTATATGTTATAAAATAAAATAAAATAAGATAATTATTGTGACATTTTCGTAATATTTGATATTTTCTTGAAAGAAAGTATACATTCATCACCATATCATATTTATATCCACTGTATATAATGACTAAGCTCTCTTTTAACATTTTTAGTTATTGTAGATATGATAATTGCTTTGTTGAAGAATAAATTTAAACAATTAACAGCATTTAATAGTATTTTGGATTGTTATTTTGATTCAAAGAAGTTGAGGTCTTTGGATGATAATGAACTAAGAGAATTTTGCACTAATTTTACAACTATTTTTTCTTATGATCATATGTCAAATATGGATTTACGTGATTTTTTTAATTAAATGTGTTACAAATGACTTTGCCAAATAAATTAATGTTACCTGTTGAAATTCTTAAATTTATTAAATTTGTAGATTGTTATCCAAATATTTCAATCGCTTATCAAATTTTATTAACTGTACTTGTTATTATAGCATCAATTGCGTGAAGTTTTTAAAGTTAAAATTATTGAAAACTTACTTGAGGTCATCAATGTCACAAGAAAGGTTGAATGGTTTAGTTATTTTATTTATTAAAAAGGATACGTTGGACAATATTAACCATGATACTATTATTAATAATTT
>JANIHZ010000005.1:31578453-31590547 GCA_027478365.1 Erythroxylum rufum
AAAATGAAGCGATATTAGTTAAGCTATGAATCGTTTTCGGATCGAGAGTTGGGCTCCGGAAACGGGTCCCAACATACCTACTAACAAGATGGTAGTTGATCCCTTAACTAAACCTATTCCCTGAGATTCGTTTAAGGCTCATGTGATGAGTTTAGGTTTATGTAGGGTTTAGTTTTTCCATTGAATTATATCTTCTTGTATAATGGACATGTTTTCAATTGTAACGAGCTTGTGTTTAATAAAAGTTTATTACTCAAATGTTCATTTGTACATAATTACATGATAAGGCACATTGTAATGTCACCATACACCAAGCTTCTGATTGACCTTGTCATACAGGTAATCGCCCTAACGCTTGAGCAGCTGGTAGGATGAGACTTCACAATATTAATATTAAGTGTATGTAATATTATGTTATCTTCATACTTATGTAGCATGCATGATAAGTTTTTATATTTGAATAGTCATCTTAGTATGTCTAAGATGAGACTCTAATGAGTTGAATGTGAAAGATTCATATTTCCCATTGAAGCCTTAAAGCCAAATCTCGAGTGTCAAGATTAGCATTAGGTATGTTAATCTAGTGGCTCGGATTGGTTTTTAAGTAAAGCTAGATTCATGATTTGTATAGCATAAAGGAGTGACATGCTCAACTTAATGGGAGCTATGCTATGACACATATTTCATATTGTGTGTGCTATATAACGACCTTCTTGTGGAGTGACAGTTAAATCCCTTTCTCTGTCACTGTATGATCCTATAGACTTTAATGTCTAATCGAATGAAACCCTTCGACTTAGAACTATGATATGAAGTCAAGGCTTGGTGTTGCTACTTTAGTGTGTTTTTCCAAGGGCTAAGATATATACAGTCCAGCGGAGCACATTAGGAAAGCAGTTAAGCTAAGATGGATTATTATGAGTGCCTAAGAAAGAATCTTTTTCCTTTATCACTATATCAGCCCGGGCGATTATACTTGGTGTATAATTATATGATATATCTATGAGCATAAAGGGACAGTGTATGCGTTCGGTGATATTTTGGATGATTTGGGGTATCATGACTATGTGAAAGTGTTATGTTAGTTAGATGGTGGCTTAATATAACACTACTGGTTCTTTAAATGGTCGCACGTCCCATTCTCAGTATGACACGTGAAGTTTAGGGAGAAGATGTAACTCGTGGCTTATGTGGCCGAGTGGGAGTTGTTGGAAGTTACACAAAAATAACTTCCGGTGGTTATCGTCCTCATAGAAAAAGATGAAACAAAGATTACATTAAATAATCTGGAAAAATCTCTCCCTACATTCTTAGAAACTTTCTCTATATCTTCTTTTCGTGAAGCACATCATCAAGGGTTTGAGTTTGTGGCGTGGATTAATCGGTGACTCTAGTAGCCTACCGAAATTTGAACACTAACAAACAACAAATCGATCCGACACTTCTGCATTAAGGTCAGTCCTTATAAAACTACAATTCCAAAACCTGAGGCTGCAGCAAAACCACCTGAACCACAAGTCAGACAGACATTCTCACAAGACAACTTCACGATGTCCCAAGGTTTCCAAGGTGCAGGGGGTGGTGGTGGAGTTATAACCATAGGGGAAGCTGCAGAGAAAATAGTGTTCTCGTCAACTCCAGTAGTTTTATCCCCTGACAAAGCCACAAGGGCTGCAACCAATCCTGCACTGCCAGCTAAGGTTGGCTCTGTATAGTTGTAGTTGGTGCAAACATCATGGAAGCCATCATGCTTATCTGGCCCAGCAACCATGGCACCAACAATTGTATTAGGGTTCGGCTTCGAGCTGCCCTCCATTTCCACCCTCCTTTGCAGTTCTATTTGATCTTGTTCTTGAGGATTGATGCCCCCCTGTGATGGACATGCCTTGCAAAATGGTTGCCAAAACCCACAACATAGCTCATTTTCCGAGGATTATTGCCCAGGATGTAATCCATCTGCCAAATCAACACATAAAAAAGTTAAATGTCATTATCTTATCTCACTAATATCCATTGAAGGCATCCTTATTGCAAGCAACAGAATGTACATACCTGAGTCCTGGCAAATTGACGCAAGGCATTGACAGAGTAGAAATTTGGTCCGCAGTACCATCCAGGTGTATAAGCAGCCTCTAGATAATCACTAAATTGAGTGGCTAGGAAGGCTGCATTGACAACATACTGAAGTGGCTACGGCCTTCCATGGTTCAACTGGATCAATCCTCCTGTAGGAAGTCATCAAGGATTTACCATGAGATACCAAAATACATTTACAGATAGTCCAATCAAATGTGTATTTTTACCATTGGTCCTATTGAACCTTTTGAAATCTGGTAAGAATGAGCACATATACACTGGTCTGGTTGTGAAATGTTTGCGGAATTTCTTCATATGGATAACCAGGGCTCAGAAACAACCTCAGACGACTCAGCAACACCTGAACACACCGAAAAGATTGCATCAGCAAAATGGAACTACAAGTTTCATATGATCACATCTGATGCATTGCAGAAGGCAAACCAGTTTATTTGTCCATATGAAAGCACAAATTTCTGCAAAGAAATCAATCCGAGTATCCACAATTCCAAATTGATATTCAGCTAAGAAATTTCATTGACAAGACCATGGTGTCAAATGTCTGACATACTCAATCCAATAATCAAAAGAGGAGACAACAGTGAAAAGAGTAGAACAGGCCATAGAGCATCCACGAACTAATAAATTCATCGAGGAAAAGCAGCAGACTAGGAAGAAAGAAAAATGATGATAGCACCCATGAAAACCAGGTAAATTTTGGGATAAAAGCAATACCAAAAAATAATCAGAGCATATCCTTAAAGAAAAACAGTTAGCTTAAAGGAGATCACAAAGTTTGCTAGCTGACCTGAGCACCGGCAAGCTTGTTGTCCCTGTTGGAGTTTTTGAAGAAAAGAAGACGAAGAGATGGGAGAGGATAAAGATTGAACAATACCAAAACACACTCATAATTTTATTATTGAACTTGATTGCCTTATATAGACAAAATACCAACAACTAAATAGATTTTTTAGCTACTAAATCTACTTGATAAGATAAGATAAAATATAATCTAAAACTTATTCTAAGATAATCTAAGACCTATTCTAAAGGAATTTAAACAACTTTGAATTAATCTTCAACAATGACGAATGGAAAAATAGGGCCATTGTGGCTGAGGATCCACGCTTTAAAATCAATATAAATGAAGAGTTCCGAAAGCTTACAACTGATATAATATCACATACAGCCTTTGGCAATAGTTATGTTCAAGGGATAGAGGCCCTTAGAGCCTAAGAAGAGCTTAAAAAATACTCTGCAGCTTCAATGGTAGACATCGTTATCCCTGGTAGCCAGTTACTTCTCCTCACCTTTTTGTTTTAAAATTAAGATGCACTGTTCTTGATTTTCACTTCTTTCTCATGATTGATTGTTGTTCTTTAAAAAAAATGGTTGTTTCAGGTGTCTTCCTTCCCCATCAAATATTCAGATATGGAAGTTAGAGAGAAAACCGAAGACGACCCTGGAATAGCAAGCCATAAATTGAAGTCTCATGATGGAGATGATCTACTTGGGATAGTGCTTGGAGCATCAGGAAGTTCCGACTCTAAAGATAGTCTAAAGCTGAACGTGGACGAAATAATCGAGTGCATAACATTCTTCTTCGTTGGGCACGAGACCTCGTCCAACTGATTAACTTGGAAGATGTTCTCGTTATGTAAGCATCAAGCATTGCAGGATAGACTGACAGCAGAGGTTTTGAAAGAATGTGGAGAGGCAATTCCTGATGCAGAAATGCTAACCAAATAAAAACTGGTAATTACTTACGCTGTCTATCATAACAGATCTGACAAGAACTAATCTAGCTCTTACTGTGTATATCTATATATGTTATAATAAGTGAACGTGGTTGTGTTGGAATATATGAGTTTTATGGTCTTGCCTCAGAGATTTTTAGAAAAGAATCACAAGACCTGAAACTTGGGAGCTTAACGATTACTAAGGATACACTTCTGGTGATTGAGGTGGCTGCCATTCATAGGAACAAAACTCACTGGGGAGAGGATGTTGATGTATTCTATCCTAAGAGATTCAAGAAGAGGGTATCCATTACTGCAAAACACCCCAATGCTTTGGTCGCATTTTCATTGGGTTAGAGAGCACGCATTGGTTAGAACTTTGAAATGCACATTTAGTTTAGTTATATATTTTTATTTTAAAATTCTGATAATAGAGTTACTGTCATATTAAAAATATAAACAACATATGCATCACACGAGCCTTCATTACGTGTTAAGAATCAATTGTGAAAGGAAAAAAATTAAAAAATGTGAAAAATATCTGATTTAAGTTCCATAACTTCAAACAAGCTTTCCAAAATCCAAACAAGCTTTCCAAAATCGAAACAAGTGTGAATCCACCAAACCTTTACAAAAGTGGCTCATCACAACGATTTAAAGCATGTCCATAGCTTTCTGAATACGTGAACCTCTGAATGAGTCAGAGTATTTGAACGTTCACAATTTTCATCAGTAGCTATAAAATACCTTAACTCTCTATGTATAGCCTCCATATTGAGCCTCCCTATCATAAGCTCAATACAGGTCTAATCCACACTGATCAGACCATTTTCCTCATTGAACTTCAACCCATTAGTTCATATCTTTTATTAAGTTACTTTATTATCTTTATCCAGATCAAATATGATTTATTTAATCGTAAATTTACCAAAATCGTTAAAACATATTTAATTGTTGTCATGACGATGGAACATTTAATTAATGGATAATTATTTCTATCAAATTTTGTCAATCAAAAGTTTATTCTTAACATTTTGAAAGCGTTCAGATTCAAATTGAATTCTTCAAAATATTAAAGTTGAAATTATATTTTAATAAAAATATTAAGGTTCAAATTTTATTTTTTAAGAAAATTATAAAGACAATTCAAAAATATTTATAAAACAATTAGAAATTATTAATATTACCAAATGCCCTAATATAATTAACTTTAATTTTCACTACATTGCAATAAGGTGTGTTATTGACAGGCCCTTATCCTGTAATGACTAGATGATCTACCCAGCACTCTACGGTGGCTCTCCAGTCGATATCCGAGTCAGCTAGAAAGTTCCTGTGAAGCTAAGCATATTGCCCTTGTTAAGGAAAAGCTTCAATTCACAATAAAAAATGTAAACATTAGAGTTTTGTTTTTCAGTTTATTAAAAATTTCAGCAACACAATGACTGTATTTTGACATCCCAAAAATTTCAGTTCCTGTAAAAGTTCAAAACACTTCTATTATCACATCAATTTCTCAACTCCAAATTGTGGACTTCAAATCCACTCAACTTTGGTCTCAAATAGTTACATCAATAAACTTTGAAAAGCTAAAACAACATCATGCATTCCATTTAAAAACATTTATACACATCCATTCTTTATACAAATGTACTTTTCAAAACATGTTCAAAGATATTCAACAGTTCTAAAAAATATGTAAAAATGCCTACACAGTAACATTTGACGAAGTTGACTACTCGCGAGGTAGAGTCCCTACTACTGAAGCCCCCTGATCGTGCACCTGGGAGGTTTTATTAAAAAGAAAAGAAAATAAACAGTGATCTAAACGAGCTCAGTGAGTATTATTGGTTTCAAATAAAAATATTTATATAAATATTAACCTCCATAAAAGAAAACGATTTCTTTTCTTTTCAAGTAATAACCAATGTTCTTACAAAACACATTCTTTTCTTTTCATAAGATTAATGCATATGTAAAACAAAACATAATTTTTTCTGGGATCAAGTTCTACTTTTCTTGTAAAGTATACAATGATGGCAATCAATCCTTTCGTGAACTTTCTTTTTAAAACATAGCCTATCACTAATTTTCCTTGCCATATGGTTCCCTTAGGTGTAAGGCCATGGAGCTGGTTCTGCATGGCTTACCCATGCCTGGTTAACCTCTATATACCGATTGTTATAAAGCTAGTTCTACATCGCATACCTATAACAATGTTAGCACTACATATAAATCAGGGGTTACGGAGCTGGTTCTGCATCGCTTACCCGTAACAATGCTAGCACAATATAAACTCCACATATGCAAAGGGCGACTCACAGGACATACTGACAGACACAACACCACCATGTTAGTGACAGATGCCCCCCAAACACTGCCATGCACGTTAGGACGTATGCTCATCAATATAATCATATGTATAAAGACCTAATGGCGTACCATAGGCTAAACCACAATTAATACATGAGCGCGCCTCATTTCAATACCAATTAAAAACATTTTCAAAATCCATTTCTATGCCAATTTAAAGCATAGGCAAATTTCAATTCAATGCCAATCCAAATCATGTGTACATCTCATTAGTTTCCAAGTGCATTCAAAACTCAATTCAATGCTAAATTAAAGCATATGTAAATCTCATGAAGATTAACTTTTAAATTCAAGTAGTAGAACTAATGGAATTATTCATAAACATACTTTTCAAAGTAAGGTAAAAACCATCTTTACAAAATCAATTTAAAGGTACACTCACTATTTGTGGTTTATCGTTAACTACCCTCATCTATCTGGTGCTTTTCTTTTATTATTCTTGAGTCTACAGTGACGAGAAAACTTTATTGTCTTATTTAGCTATGAGGGAGACACCTGAAGGGTTCCTAAAACCTGCCAAGTACATCCATAAGTTACCACATTGTTTTACAATTTTTATGACAAAGGACTTAACCAAAATCTTAGCATTTTGTAGGATTAAAATTCTGTTTTCTTTTCATTCAACCATTGAACAACTTCCATGATTTATACATGTTGTCTTCAATTATGTTTTCTTTTCATTCAACCATTGAACAACTTCCATGATTTATACATGTTGTCTTCTTTCCATTTAAATAACATATATAGTATATACCTACTGTTTTCCTTACCTGAACCATCGAACTATATACAAGATACATGCTACCATTGAATAGCTATTAAGCCACATATATAGCATCTATATGCTGCCAATTAATACCCATTGAATAACATATATAAGATATGGATATACAAGCTATTTTCCTCTCCATTTACAATGTTGTTTTTCTCTTCATTTAACCATGCCTCCACTTGTTCCTTAATTTTCACATATCAAACATTCAAATTAGGTTTTGAAGTCTCCTAGAAATTTGTTCTCCTATGTCTCTAGTTTTCATATCATTAAAAATCATACCATTTAAACTTCTAAATTATGAAACATGTACCAAAAATCACAAGCTGCTTCAACATAGAGACGGTATCAGGTTACCATAATCAATCTCAATTTTCAATTTCATTCAGCTAGAATTAGGTCTAGGGCTCCTCTAGATATTTTTAGTAATATGTCTTCGGTTTCATTTACGGTTGGAATCACCCAATTTGGAGTTCTGTAGACTAATTTATGGACAAAACACTAGGACTATTCAAGGAAATCGAGAATCCTAATATAGAATTTCACTAAACATAGTTAAAAAAAACTTACCACTTTCTTCAAATCATGCTCAAAATTCACGCAATTCATAAGGAAATTCATGTTTCCTGGTTAAACATTCACGTGACCAGCTAAAGAGGATGGACAAGAGTGGTTTAACATACTTAAAATCAGATGGTAATGTGCTGCCCATCCCTTCCCTACATGTAGTCGGCGTTGATAGAGGTGTTGACGGTTGGAGGCTTAAACAACATGCGAAAATTATTTCCCGAAGGCAACAACTTAGAGATCTATGCATGAAGGGAGCAACTGCAATTTAATAACATTAATTCTGGTCCAAGGGAGAGCTGAAAATTTGGTAAAATGAAGGTGGAGCAGCTCCTCCATTATCTTTGTACATGCTGCATGTTGAAGAGGGCTATCCACACGTTGCGATATTTACTTCCAACAGCTGTCTACTATTTTCTTTCTCACCATCTTTATTTAATTGCATCACTAACTTTTTTGGATCATCCATGGGAATTCTTATCTCCCACATATAACAAGTTGTTTTGATTTTTGTCTCACCAAAATGACACACGTCCGCACCATACATTAGTCTCACATGTAATGAATTTTATGTCCTTCACATATACTCCTTCATAAACATGACAACATAAGATTTTCATGCATTCTTATTCCAAAATAGTGAGAACTTCTTCATGTATGTGACAACTGCCACTTAAGGTTCATTCACATGTACATGTATTATTTCTTGTCCAAAATAATTAAATGGCTTAAGAAAAATCTGTTCAATTTTGATAGAAATTTCATATCCACTTAATAATATGTTACACCTAAGCATATCAACATATAAATTGGATCAATTTACTTTAAGTGTCCTTAACTATGACTGATTCTTATGTCCTTACGTTTCAGCCTAAGAATGCTTCAAATTTACTCCATAATAATTTAAAACAAGGTCAATCTTGATATCTCATAAATCCATTTGATTGAATTTATTTTTAGTTCATACCAGTCAACTCTAATATTTTTCGACTATCATTTGATTTTAATACCTGTCATTCAAGGTTTAGTTCCTAATTCACCTTTTAGTGAAAATAAAATTTACATTTGCCCTAAAACATCATTCACACAAAATGAAATTTTATAGACACGTGAAAAAAAAAAGTTTGGGGTTTTACAGTTATAGTAAGGTATGTCCCAAAATTGGTGATTCTCTAAAAAGCTATGTTTGATGACTTTTATTTTCATGAATGTGCAAAAGAGATTTTACCCCCTTTTTTCTTTGGAATGAATAAGATGACATATAGTTAATAAGTGGTGCTTTAGACGTTATAACTAGAATAAAAGTAATTTTATCCCACTTTTGATGTGATTTTTATGTACTCCATGTCATGACACAAATATCAATTTTTAAATGTCTTTGTTTTTATATTAATTATTCCAATTAGAAAGATCACCTATCATTTTAAACCAAGGTAGTCCAAAATTGCAAAAGGCATTGAGTAGTTCTTCTTCATATTATAATTAGAGTGAAAATAGTAGAAATTTATTACTTTGTTATGAGAAATCGTGATAGTATTTGAGACTTCAATATCTTCTATTGACTTTCTTAGATAGGCATAGTGAATTAGTTATATGGATTTGTTACTATCTTTAAAAATACTTGAGAATTGTTTGCAATATCTTTAGTTGTGTTATGTATGACTCATATACACAAGTTAAAATCTTAATTATTTTAGGAAGAATGTGTGTATTTTTTGAAAGTATGTTATTTAGGTGAACATATCTTAGGACATAGTCATGGCCTAGGTTGTATTCCTTTCTTGAAATTAGAGGTAAAAGTATGGGTGGAAGACACAAGTGTTTTAAAATGGAAAAGATGATTTTAGTTAAATCCACGATCTAGGACACCATGTGTTATCGACCATGTTTAAGTGCTCAAAGAAGTAAAATGGTTGATAATGACACAACCAGAGGCAAGGCTGAGACAACTGTAACCTTTTTTATGCCGGTTGTAACCTAAGAAAACACTAGGAGTAGACCGCTACTCCAACTTTTGTTGTGTCTATAACATAGGAATATAGAGAGGTAACCAAACAATTTCAAAATTGAATAATCAAGTGATCTTTCAGATAAAACAGAGAAAGGAGAATTATTCTGTAGCACAGGTGTTGAAATACTATTGATTCTGTAGATGGCAGTCTGAAAGGCTTCAACCCATAGAGATAACGAAGCATCTGAATGTTGAAGCATGGTTATACCTATTTTTGATATATAACGATGCTTTCGCTCAATAACATCATTTTGCTGTGGTGTATGAGGGCACAAAGGTTGGAAGAAAATGCCATATGAATCAAGATATTGCTAAAATTGGTGATTGATAAATTCCCCACCATTGTTCGAGCGAAAAAACTTAATAGTTATAGAGCATAAGTTTTCCGCATGTCATTTAAATGAAACAAAGCAGATCATTGGATTAGATTTCTGTCTCATCGGATAAAGCCATGTGAAACAAGAATAATAATCCATAAATAGGAATATAATATTTGTAGCCAGTGACAGAATAAATTGGATTTGTGCATACATCACAATGAATTAGTTCCAAAAAAATAAGTACTAATAGTATTTCTATCACAAAATGGTAAATGACAGGCTTTATACTCGAAACAAGATGAAAAATGTGAGTTACGATCCTTTTTATTTAATGATAAACCTAACTAAGGATTAAGACTCAAAGAACTTTAGCATTCGAATGACCTAGATGAGCAAGCCAAATGTCAAATGATGATGAAGAAGATAGCAAGGTCTGATGTCCATTTGATCTTGGTAAGGATGGAAACCAAAGGTAGAGTGGGTTGTCACTAGGGCAATGAAGTAGCTCCTTCCCTATCTTTGCACTCTTTATAACAAAGCCCCATATATGAAATTCAAAGAAGTAATCATTATCATGTGCAAATTTAATAACTAATATCAAATTCGTGGCTAAATAAGGAACATGTAGAGTGCGAGGCAAGTACAAAGTATGACCAAAACAATTAAGTGTTCTGTCACTAATGGATTGGACAGAAATCATCGAACCATCACCCACTGTTATACATTATAACCTATAATAAGAAGAGAAAGACGAGTCCTTACTAGAGTCATTTACCATATGAGTTATTACCCCTATGTCTAAGTAGTGAGAGGGATCAATTGAATCTATGACTGATAAGCTCGTATACTGACTGAAGAGAGGTGTACTGGTGTTGTGATGAGGACATGTAGCTACCATATGGCTAGGAAGCCCACTCGAGAAGCGAGTACCATGGAAGTAAGATTGAGAACCAACAGTAGGGAATAAAGGAGACGGGCCTAGAATGTCACAACCTCTGCCAGGAGAAGGAGACAAGTCGGATGAGTGAAATCCAGAATTAAAGAAGAAAGAGTATTGACCGCGACCATTCTTATAACATCCCAGATCACCCGCTTACAGATATTGCTCGCTTTGGGCCTTATCCCAACCAAGCCCTCACGGTTTTTCTTTCCCGAGGCCTTCCTAGGAGGTCACCCATCCTAGAATTACTCTCACCTAATCACATTTAACCTCGGAGTTCTGATGGGAACCGGTGCGTTGGGTTATGAAAAAAGCGTCTGTAAGGGAAATACCTAGCCTCCTGCCAGTCCAACCGGCCCGAGTACTGGCTCTGATATCAATTTAATTGTCACGACCCGGTACCATATCAGGCCCATGGCAACCGCCACATAACTGAGCTAAGGACACTCACGGTATCCTTAATCCGACTATGCAAGGCTAACTAAAAATCTATTCTTTCTTTTCTTTTCTTTTTTTGAAAAATTTGGGTTTGGGCCAAGGCCCAAATCGGACAATATCTGTAAGCAGTTGATCTGGGATGTTACAATTCTGACCACGTCCACTGCAACCACCACCACGCCAGCGATTACCCCCTTGCCCTCCATTGTGTGAGGAATGAGACCCACGGCCAGATCCACTAGAAAAAGGTTGTTAAGATGCAATAAGTGATGTTTGAGTTGAGGGAGGTGAATTGATGGAGTCAATATGTTCAAATTGAGCTTTATGGCACAAAAGCATCATCCATAATTATGCCAATGTTGGAGATCACAGTAATAAGAGATTCCTAGCTCATGGTTAAACCACGAAGGACACTATGAACCTGTTCTCTTTAAGTTAAAGGTTGGCCAATGGTAGATATGGCATCCTTAATTTCTCTAAATTTCTAGCAATACATGTTAATAGAAAGATCATTTTTCTTTAAAGCATCAAGAGCTATTTTCAGTTGCATTTCTCGTGTTGTGGACCTGTCAAGAAAATGAGATTCCAATGCATACCAGGCCTTAGAAGCAGTCTTTGAGTGATAGGAAGAGGGAGTGTTTCTCGCTTAACAGTTGCATTCATCCAGCTTAGAAGCAGGTGATCCAATTTTTTCCAAGTAATGTACACAAGATTTGGAACCTCGACTATGCCAGCAGCATTGGGAATGGGTTCTAAAGCTGGCAAGGTAAGAAATATGTGAAGTGAATCACACGTTAATATACAGATAGTCAAATGCACAAGAAGGGGGGTTGAATTGTGTCAACTTTTTCGTTAATC
>JANIHZ010000005.1:31677133-31690666 GCA_027478365.1 Erythroxylum rufum
ATATAAAAATCATTATATATAGAAATTATTATCAGTATTATTATATATAAAAATTATTATTAATTTAACAATTATTTATTGTTATATTGAATATAATTATAATATAATATAAATTTAATTAATAACATATATATCATAATACTACAAATATTACAAAAATGTTCTCATTACAAATATACAAAATAAATATAAAATTATTATTATGTTTACTATTGTTTATGAGTATATATATATGTATAAACACTATATATATAACATAATAATAAGATATACAACGTAGCTGAAAAGTGGGTGGAGGCTCACGAGCGCGGCGCAAATACGGCGCCAGTGGGTGGGGCCCACAGCGCCTGTCCTCTGACAGATGAGGGTTGTAAATTTTTGTTAAAAAACAACACCGTTTTTTAATTGGACAGAGTTGGACAGGAATTTCTTGGACAGGTGATCTGAGCTCGGTTCTCCAGTGCGAGGTGGGACGCCCAATCAGTGTCAGAGGGCCACAAAATTGTAATTTATTTAAAATTTTTAAAAAATTGAGTTTTTTTATAAAATATAAAAAGAAGGTCGTATATAATTAATGTCTCTATCCGGATCTTCGCAAAACGAACAGCATTGTACATTAAGATGGTTATTGTTGTTGTTTGTTATTGTAAAATATTTAAATGTAAATTAAATTTTAATCAAACATTAGGGTAATTTTCTAAAACAAAAATCAATATTAAGAGAAAAAACTATAAAATTACAGAAGTAGAAACTACATGTTTATAAGAAAGTGAATGCAAATATTAGAAGTATTTGGTACCCAAAGATATTAGTACGACAATACTAAAGTAAAGAAAAACTTTAAATAAATAAAATACTTAAATTATTATATAAGCCTTTATTGAGCTTACAACCCAGAATGGGTCGTCCACCTATAGTCTATACAATACAACATACTTTTACATGTGAGGCAACGCTTGGGTGAAAGCATGATGGCTAGAGATCAAAACTGTGGCTGTTGAAATGCAAGATCGGATCACGAGATCCTCTCCTTAGATTGTGGAATCTGATTTCCTTAGCCACACTTGTCTGTAGAGTTGGAGGGCCACAAACAATGACCCCCACGTCCACATATCCCCATCTCTTCCCTACTGATCCAAAGATTTCTGCAATTTGTAAAATACCAAATTAAACATGAAATATCAGTTCCATTTCGATTATCAATCGCTTAGAAGATGTAAATTGAATCATTTGTTACCCCTGAAATCCGGTCTTGTTCCATACAGTATATCAGCAACGTTTGCATTGTTTTTCTGATATAAATTGGTCTTGGAGACGACATGTTCATCGCTTTCCTGCTCATTGACCCTTGTTCCAACTACCTCTTCACATTGCTCTCTGTCCTTTGCTGAAGTTTTGGCTTCCCATAGATGCCATAAGGCAACCACGAGACCACCAAAGATTAGAACACTCACAACCATACATACTATGAAGAGAAGCCCTTTATACCACCATGTGATTATGCCATAAGGGTTTATGTAATACACATCCAACAAACCTACCAAAATCACCAACCCCACGGCACTTACAATTACATATAGTCCTGCCCAAACATTATCGCCTGTACCCACCAACACAGACATTCCACTTCCCTTGGACACAGGGCACGCGTAAGGCCTTTTAGTTTTTACCTCGTCAATTTTTCCCTCTTCCTGCATATACATATTCCTAATCTGTCATAATCTATGTACACAGCAGCTAAGAAAAGGTCTATTTATGTTCGTGCTGAAAAAGTTTAACGTACCAACGTGGGCTCTGATTCCCGGGTAACATAAGTTAGAATCTCGAAATTTAGTTTGCTAGAGAAATTTGGACAGATTGAATCCATGTCAATGGCTGAAAAGAGAGAAAGCTCATCTGATTTTTTAATGGCCCAAACAACTAAGATGTTTCTGGGTAGACATGGTCTTCCTTGGTGAGTGCGATGGAGAACATCGCTTAGTATTGCCAGAAATGGCGAAATTCCTATGCCACCTGCTACCAAGATCAGGTTTTCGTACCTATACCAACAAGAAAACGATCAAACAGGTTTATTTCATCAAGCACACACACCTACATATCTAAGGAATTAGAGAACAAGACATACATTAAGTGGTAAGGAGATTCATGACCATATGGACCCTCAACAGAAGCTGTTATTTTCTTGTAAATACGATGTGGCTCTGCCTCTAATAGCTTGTTGGATATATGTTGTTTGAGCTTATCAGTCCATGTGCCCAGAACTTTTATAAGAATGCACATATGATACTTGCCATCCAAAGGACTTGATGAAACGCTGAATGGATGCCACTGGAGCCATGATAGTCTTCCAATTTGGAGGAAAACAAAACTGAGTGCATTATACCTCAGGCCTGCAGTTGACGACATTAGAAATCTCTATGCTTTTATTTAGCTGAAGATTGACCATGACAAAAGGAAAACTAAAGATTGAGTGGTTATTTATTACTTTTGGGCTTTGAGAGTACTAATTCAACTGTTCCACATGGAAGGCAATTAGCTGATATGATGTCAACAGTTCGTCGAGACTGCCAGAACCTTAGAAACCGATCAAGCATGAAAAGAAAGATGCCACCAGCAGCAATCGTGAAAATAAAATCACCGACATGCAATGCCAAGAACACCACAAACACCACGTAGAGTTGATGTGTGTAAAAGAACAATTCGAAGTTCCACCTTCTCACGGGCTGTAGTGATGTTACCCACATCAACAAACCTGATAGGAGGCTGATTACTCCTGCTAAATTGGCCACCCCAACATCTCTCCATTCCAGTAACTGCAAATGATTCAAGTCAATGCTATGATACAAAGTTAAGAAGAAAAAAAAAGGGGTCGGGAAGAAGATTGAACTTGAATAAGGACTCACTTGGTCAAGGAGGATTCCCTGCATCTGCCATCCAATTACATAAAACAGGCCATGAAGTGTGAAGAGAATCATGGTAAGGTGTCCCAACCAAACATGGTATCTGGTGGCGTGCTCGAATGGGATGTCAACGAAACGAAGAAGAACTGATCCTCTTGCAATTGGAAGAAACAGGAATGCCATACAAAATAATCCAATCATTCCTAATCGAAGTCCCGTCAATTCTAGCATCCAAATGCTGAAAATGTTTCGAGATAGTAATTACAACAATAGCTTGTGCAAAACGCAAAACGAAGCTGGGAAATATTTGTACCTCTTCTGTCCAAAGGATAAATCCCATTCCCACTCTGATACAAGGCTAAGGTTGCGAATTGTATACGCATAAACAGCCCAGAAAATGTAGGCAACAAATAGTAAAACGCCAATGAGTTCTGAGGCAGAAACAACCCCGAAAGGTCCATCTACCAGAACTGGGAATGTCCACAACCGAAATTTGGGGCGGTTCCATCTCTTCTTGCTGTAAACCAAAAGGCAAGTTTACTATCATGTTAGCTTATTATATCCATATTCAATGGCATCGGGACTTAGAGCTAGAGATGACATACTGATGGAACTCTTCTTCCCCAGCAATGATGAGATGAGCTATGCAAAGAAATGCAATAGCAACTACTGGTCCACTCAATAACAGGAATATGCTCCCTGGAATTCATTCTTTCAAAGTATCAAAAACTGAATAAGGTAAGATAGATTTCAAAAGTACAGCAGATGGGACTACTAACCCGTTATGCCAAAAAGAGTTCCATTAGTGGCTCGAATCCATTTTTCAAACATATCACCACCAAATTGAGTCGGGAATAGAAAGATAAAAGCAACCCATGTAGCGAAAATCACCCAAATCAGAATCTTGAGAATCCACTTGGTTGATGATACCAAGAAAGGTGCTTTCTTGGCATCATGATGCGGAATAAGAGACTGGTGAACAGAGTAATCGTCCATGGAAAACAAACTGTGGTTTTCCTTAATTTCTTTTCTTTCAAGGATACTAAACGTAACTGCTCAAGTTGCCCAGAACATCAAGCGATCATATCATATTATTTTAATTTATAAGCAACTTTTGGGAGAAGAGCAAAGCCTGTGGTATCTATTACCCTGTGTGATGTTAATGAGGAACAATTAGGAATTGACAAAACAGAAGTGTCACGTCAGGATCATAAGAAATATTAACCACTCGAAATACTTTTTGGGTTTTTGTTTCTCGGTGAAGAACAAGGAGGGAGAAACATGAGACTGTCAGTAATGAATTGGTTGTCATACTATATTGATTAGGGCTTGACAAAACAGAAGTGTCACATCAGGATCTTTGAGAAATATTAAACACTCGAAATACTTTTTGGGTTTTTGTTTATCAGTGAAAGGAGTGAAGAACAAGGAAGGAGGGACATGAGACTGTGATTGAGAGTGATGAAGTTGTCATATTATATTAATTAATGTAATGCGACAAAGTGATTGAAAAAGATACAGGGACGGGCTATGAAAGGTTAACCATTCATCCAATCCAGCACGTCTGGCCTAGAACTCGCAATGGATCATATTTTGCGTGGCAAGCTGACTTCCACTCGCACATTATCCCTTAAATGCTTGATAATCTTACATTCATTCACCCGAGAATCAACTTGATGGATATGAATCTGCATATGAAGATCATCTCCTTGGACACGTGCAGCTAAATTCTGAGAAAATTCCCTGACTACGCCTGTCTCCCAAATTGTAACCATCCTTTTTGTTGAAACCTAGTTTTAAAATACTGGTTGTAGAGTTCATAAATGAAGTATTTCTTCCATATTCAAGAAATGGGGACTTTTAAGTAAATTAGAACTTGCTCTTTCTAATGTCAGAAAGAAAAACTTCCTCTGTACACATCAAACTTGAAAGGTTGACCTTATTATGTAATGTTAATTGTAGAATCATTAAAGTGTAAAATTCCATCAAATTGATTAAAAATAATAATATCTTGAACTATAAGAAAAGTTACGATGCCACATGCTTCAAAATTCTACTACCTATTATCATAACCTTTTGTTTTATTTCAATCCAATAGACAAGGAAAGAAAGAAAAACAATACATTATAAGATCAAGGAACACTCTTCATCCTTCCACTTATAGTGAGGAAGGCAAATCGACCAAGGTAAGCAACTATGGTGTTATAATTTGGATGCACATTTTGTAGAGCCAAACCAATATTGTGAGGAGATTATGAAGGTACTAAATTAACAAAATTGACTGATGCTTTTAATCGAGGGATCTAAAATTAGTGGCAAGTGTAAAGAGACATTTCATGCATTTTTTATTGGATCTAATAAATTTAATGCAAAAACCAAGTATAATGATGATGTGAATATTGCTGAATAAAATTGTCATAAAGTTCTCAAATGGTTTTTTTAAGCAAAAGATTGCGTCACTTAACCAATAGCTTGACAATAACCCTCTTACCATGCTTTGCTAATCCTTTGTTTAAAATGGCATTTGGAACTCTAGTAGCTACAATAGATGGCATAGGAACTAGTAGCAGATACACAACAAGAGAATCACTGTGGCATTTCTTCAAATGTGACATATGGAAAACATCTTAGATCTTAGCCTCAATGGGTAGAGGCAGCTTATAAGCTAGTGTACCAAATTTTCCAAGCACAACAAATGGGTCATAACACTTGGGACTAAGTTTTTAAGAGCTTATGTGAACCATAGGCTACTATATATATGGCTGCAATTACAAGTAAACCATATCTCCTACCACAAAAGACCTTTTTAACTTGTGCCTCTTTGCCAACTTCTCCATCCTATTTTGAGCCCTCAAATAGGTGACATTTCGACAATTTTATCACCCTGTCTCATTTTTACAAACTTTTATCAATTGTTGTATTATAACTTTTACTTAAGAAATAAGGTAAGTGCAACAGGAGGTTAACCATATAAAAGTTCATAAGGGGTGGAATTTATAGCTGCATGGAAGTTAGAATTGTACCACCATTATGTAAGTGACAACCATTTACTTTAGGAAGATAGCTTCTCTTGACAAATACACCTTAAACTTGTCTCCAAGCATCTATTTACATCCTAAGTCTGCCTATTTGTCTAAGGGTGATAAGAAGATGAATTTAAGAGATCAATGTTATGGACGATCAATCACAATAATCAAAGAACAAGTGCGGAAAATAAACGAACACACAAATTTACGTGGTTCACCAATGTTTGGCTACGTCCACGGTGGCTAGGGTTTTATTTCTCTGTGAATGTTTTCAACAACCAATACACTAGGAGAATAGAACGTATTTATCGTGGGCTTGGTGTAAAGTCCAGAATATTTTATCAGGCTCTATATCTCAACAATCAACACCCTAAATCTTGAATAGTTCTTCCTCAAAATTGCTCAAGAATATAACATTTCTGTCACTCACAATGATGTCAAGTAGGCCGTAAAGTTTAAACACGTGGTTCATGTAAAGTCGTGCAACTTAAAGGTTAGTATGAGAATGAGAAAAGGTCATGAAATGAGCAGATTTAGTAAGTCTATCTACCACCACAAAAATAAACTCACTGTCATGAGAATTAGGCAAACCCTCTATAAAGACCATAGAGATTAAAGACCAACCCTTTCAAGTATAGATAGAGGTTGTAATAACCTTGGGTAGGCTATTGTGTCATATTTAAACCTCTAACATACATCACAAGTCCTTATATAATTTTACACTTCCTTATTCATTCCCCTATTAAAAAACAATGACTTTACTTTTTGCAAAGTTGTATCTCTTCTTAAATGACCACCTAATGGAGAATCATACATCTATTTTAGTATAAGTTGTTTAAGTTATGGGGAAGAACTGTCCAATAACTTCCCCTTTCTTCTAAGCTAATCATTCACCTAAGAATACTTAGAGTGACTATTAGGCTGAACCTTCAAATCATAAATTATTTGAATAAGAGTTTGATCAATATGCCAAAAAATTATTTGAATAAGCGCTGGATCAATATGCCACCACTTCTGCAACTCCTTATATAAACCATCATCAATTGCTTGTAGTGCTGCCAATAGAATCTCTAAATACTACACTCTTGATAATGCATCTATATTATTATTTTCTGGACCCTTACTTTACTGAATTTCAAAGTTATATCCTATGAGTTTGGCCATCAAATCTTGTTATACTATAGTAGAAATTATATGATCAAGCAAATACTTTATACTTTTCTGGTAATTTTTTATAATGAAGTGTCTATTCATCAAATAAGGACTTCTTTTTTGTACAGAAAATAAAACTACAAAAAGCTCTTTTTCATAGACCGACTTAACATGATGTTTGGGACTAAGACTTCTACTGATATGAGCATTAGGATGATTGTATTGCATAAACACAACACCAATACCTGAACTGGATGCATCAGCTTCTATAATAAAAGTCTTGTTAAAGTTAGGAAATGCCAAGATTAGAGTTGAACAAAATGCATGCTTGAGCTGATCAGAAGCCTATTGAGCATTAAAATTCTAGAGGAACTAATCATTTTCTAATAGATCCGTGAGTGTCTCCTATAATAGCCAGACAACCCCAGAACTCCTCTCAGTTACTATAAAGTAGTAGGAATAGGCCATTGCTGAACTGCAAAAATTTTGGCAAGATATATAGAAACTCCCTCACTAGAGATAAAATGCCTAAAATATTATACTTTTATAGCTGTAAAAGTACACTTACTCCTTTTGACATAAAGATAATTGACCTTTAAAAGTTCAAACACCAACTACAGTTGGCCCACATGAGCTTCTAATGTTAGTAATGTGGGCCAATCTTCTAATCTTACCAACATAAAGATAATTGGTAAGGTCAAAAGGCATTACTAAGAACTCACAATGGCCTTCACAAGTCTTAAAGGCACTTTTATACACATCATCCTTATGCATTCTAAGCTAGAGATACCGTAACCTTAAATCCAATTTAGAAAAGATAGTAAATTCCCCCAATTCATCCAACAAGTCATCTAATAGTGGCATAGGAAATTTATCCTTTATTACCTGATTGTTTAAGTCTTTATAGCCAATACAAAGTCTCCAAGAGCCATCTTTTTTTCTGTAATTCTAACATTTCATTCACCAATTTCTTTATTACGTCATTTTGCAAAGTAGGGTATCTATATGGACTTTAATAACGAGAAATGATCCATGTTTAATAGGGAATCTATGATCAAACCCCTCTCTAATAAGAGGCAAAGACTATGGTTCTTCAAATATGATAGCATATTCATCTAGTAATTCAGATACAACAGTAGGCAAATCATTCTCAACAGTAGAAGTAGAGAAAATAGTGGATGATAAAAGCTTAAGATCATCTGTAAGTGGACATAAGAATAGTAAAGCTATTTGGACACCTTGTAGTATCATATTATGTAGTTATTTACTATTTGTATTCTTCAACTTATTTGCAATTGCACCTCTTAACATATGCTTCTTATTCCCAACCTTAAATTCCATCCTTAACTACCAAAAATCCCAAGTAATTGGCCGCAGAGTTATAAGCCATTGCACTCCTAACACCTTATCACAAAACCCAAGGGGAAGAACAAAGTAATCTACAATGAAGGTTGTATTCTAAATCTACCAACTGAAACCTTTACACATTGCAGTAACAACCACTTTACCCTCATCAGCTACAGATACAACCATAGGTTTGGTAAGTTCAGTCTTATACCCTAACATCTACACCTAACCTTTCATCTACAAAATTGTGAGTGCTCCCATTATCAAATGAGTATGCAGGGACTTCTTCTTGCATTGTCCAGTGACCCTCATTGTTTGGAAATGAGGTTGCCTTAATAAAACATTAACAAAAATATTGATTTTTATCATCCCTTCACTACTATGATCTTCTATCAAGATTTCATCCTCATCATCTTCATTATCCACTTCCACCATAGACAATTACACCTTCTTATTCTTTGGTGGTTTATTATGCGCAAGTGCATTGGAAATTTTATATGAAGTCGAGGATACACTACGAGAAGCATGAGATTTTGGAAGAGATTCAGCAAGGCCTTAAAGGATTACAATTGTTATGGGTATATGATTTTAAAGGGATAAAAGAATATATGGATTTAGATGATGATGTACTAATGGAAAAAAATAGTTTTTTACTAGGAGTAAATTCGCTTATAAATGATTTTAATCCCCCAATAAAATATTCAAGAAATGGTCAAAGGATATTTTGGGATTTCTTTACAGCAATGGTGCCCATAGAGTCTTAAATTCATTAATATACTCTTCTAAAAATCCAATTTTCTCCAATTTATTAAATCACTCAACAATTTATCCATCCGTTTCATCCTTAAATTTATCACAATCATCATTCAAAAACATGGATCAATAAACTAATTTTATGACTAAAATATGGCTACTAAACCATGTTGAAGCCTTTGACTCATATGAATTGGGGCTAAATCAATCTTCTTTTCTTATGAATTTTACATAATTCTAAATCTAGCACTTGTTTACACCCATACTTGTGGATTTCACCATCAAAAGTAGGAAATTCCAATTTAGGCATGAATTGAAATGACAACTTATAAGGAAATTGCTCACCAATTTCTTTATGCTCTGAATGGTCAATTGAGTGGGAATCTCTATTGTTGCTACTAATTTTTTCAATGTTTCTATCATTTACATAAAATCATTTAATTGTACCGCTATTAGTCTATGTTGCTCTTCAAGCTTCAATTCAAATTTTTACTCTTACTTCTTCAATTGATCATCTATGGCTTCCATTAAAATTGTGGAAACCTTTTTAGATTTTCCCAATTTAATCAAGAATTATGAGGGAGAATAGGGTTTGGGCATAATACCAATGATGCAGTTAAGAAATTTTTAGTAAAATTCGAGAATTGCATTAAGTTTTAGTATTATTAATTGAGAGATGAAGAAAATCAACTAAGCTTATTAGCACTAATTATGGATATTAGAGAGAGAGAGAGAGAGAGAGAGAGAGAGAAAGAGAAGTCGATTGTTATTTCTTGATTATTCTGTGTATCTCACCAACTTATATAGTTGGAGATAATGCATATCAAACTTGACGCATCAGACATGTTCTAACAACTAGCTTAATAAACCTCACAAGCCAACAAATGGAAATTAAGCAATATTATAGTGAAAATGAAAAAAAATCATAGAAATGAATAAAAGTGTTACAGAAATTAAAGAATGCATAAATTGAAAATTGCAAATTTCCTATATCATTGGATGAAAAATTTTAAGAGGGAAAAAAGTTTTTATAAATTGCGACAAGCCCTTAATTCTTGATTATAAATCACAGTTCAATATTATCAAAGTCAATAAGTTTAGGTTTGTTATAAGGTTAAAATAAAGTTATCTTGCTTATTCAACTCATTATTAAGATTAGACTTAATTAAAAACTAAATAAATACTTAAGTGGACTAACACACAACCTTATTTATATGTGTTACTATTACTAATGGTAAGACATTTTTTGTAATGCAATTAAAGGTTGTGATAATAAGTGTTACTTTTATAACCTCTGCATGGTTTAGATCTTTATTAATATTTCTTTAATATAAGGAATATTGAGGACAAAGAGTCAAAATTTCTATTGAATAAATTAAGTCCAATAGCTCAATCCTTTAGAAATTGTGTGATTGAGTTAAGGACCGAATGCTTTATATATAAAGTCACCTTCTTATAACTTTTCTTTTCACTTCCAATATGAGAATTGGGAAAACATTTAGAGATTGTGACAAAGTCCCACGAAACAAAAGCAAGAATAAATTTTCATATAGAAAGCATAAAAGATTCCTTTATTTTAGTAGCTGCTAATAGTGTTTTGTGCTTTGTGCTTTGTATTTTTGTTATTAAAATATTCCTCGACATTTACTTTAGCGGCTTTGTATCCTTAGGCAAATTTGTCCCACTATTTCACCTTAAGTCTCTGGATCAATATTAGGAGGGCTTGCATATATTCATACTTCCACATTAATACCCAAGGGATGAAAAACTTTAAAACAAACAATAGGCTTGGGGGGAAATATCTTTGTAGTTTTTGGGTTGGTATTTATCTTTGAATATGCAACATCCTTGGTATACTTTTGGCAGAAATATTTGAGGGATCCATTCCTATTACTCATATTGGAAGTGAAAAGAAATATTGGAGGAAGATGACTCTATAAATAAAGCATTTGAGTCTTTATCTCATTCACACATCCAAAGAGTTGAGTTTTTAGGCTTGACTTGTAATAATTAACCTTTGGAATATTTAATATCTTTTTAAAAGGTTGAATATTTTTGGGCTTGACTTGGCCTAAATGGCTTTAAACTACATTGTTCCACAAAGCTTATTTTAAAGATCAAGATGCTTTTATATAATAATCGTTGCAGCTTTATTTTATTCTAATGTTTCTTTTCATCAAAAAAATAAATACATTACTAGTAATTATATCTTGTTACCATTAAAACATCAATTTAAACGTCCCTTTCTTTAACAATCTCCTATTTTTTATGATGACAAAACATTTGTGATATTAGAGAAAAGAAAAAAAAATATCAAGAAGAAGATTAACTCCTCCATAATTCATGCATAAAACATAATTCAATATCAAGAACATAAGAGACAATTCAAAATCAAAGAGATATTTTTATATAAAAATAACACAAATTTACTCAAGCATACCATATAAAGTGCAGGAAATACAAAAATGAAAAAGCAATCACTTCCCCTAAATTTTATCACTCTCGCTAATTCTAATATCACTACTCTTTCTCTCCCTTTTTGGAATCATAAAAAAGAAATTATTTAAAAATGAAAAAAGGAAATGTTTCATACTTCAAACTAACTTGATAAAAAAATCGAAACATATTTGATTAAAATTGATAACCTTTCTCATTAAAGAGTATTATTGAATATTTAAGGAGTCCAAACAAAAGGTCAATTTTATACAAATATCCCTAATTGTGTCAAATTTGAAAATTCTTCAACTTTGATATTATGCCTAAGTTGAAAGATTAAATTAAAGCACCAAAGAGAAGTTTTGACAGAGTTAGAGGTTGGAATTATAACAAATAAAAGCATAATTACAATATCTAAAATTCAATTTCATAGTATAACATATAAAGCCCCAAAATTTAAAAGAAGAGTGATAAAATAAAGTAGTTAAATTTGAAACTTTAAAATGAAAAAAAATGATGTAGTCAATCTTAATTTTCTTAAAAACTTGAATGAATAGCATAATATCTAAACTTTGTAGCATAAATATAAAAATCCTAAAATTTTAAGGATTTTCTAAAGAAAATGTGAAGGTTAAATATCAAAGAAAGGTGTTTTTGGATATTCTTCTTATTGATGACAAAAACATTATAAGAGGATGAATGGTTAAAAGGAGACAATAACTGAGGGTGAATGCCATAAAAGGGAGAATGTTGTGGTCGACTAGAGAATTTTAGTGTAAAATATGACTGATAAAGGCTATCAATACTATATCGATCTACCAAAGAGAGATAATGGTCGACAATTGAATAAGATTGGCAATTGAGCTAGGGCCCAGTCTAACCGGACCTAGCTAGGCCAAGATTGACCGAGCCTTAAGTCGGGCAAGCAAAAAAAATGTCATTTTACTCTTTTGTTTCTCACAAAATAAAACAACATCCATTTAAACTAGGTTAATTTCTTTTCTAATTTTCTTCCCCTTCTACTAGCTGCCACCACCAGTGTCACTTCTCCCTCTCTCTCTCTCTCACCACTACCGTTAGCCCTCACTATCACTCACCCATTCGTTGTGCCAATCTCCACTAGCCACCCTGATATGTGTTTAATTATTAATACATTTAGTTATTTACACTTAGCGATTAATAATATGAAAATGCTTAAGATACTCACTTTAATCATATATGATTTTAGGTATAATTTAGAAGCAAATAAATTAAAGTGAGTTGAAAGTACTGCATTTGGGTTATTTTCTAAAGATCAATACTCACTTGTCTTTATGGAGCAAGAAGAAAAAATAAAATACAAGAAAAATGGAGCACAAAGAAGAAGAAAATTTAAAAGCATGCAGCATGGGGAAGCACAAAACGACAACAGAAGAAGGAAATAAGAGAATAAAACGCAGCAGAACAGGAGCAGTAACATAATGCAGGCGTTATGCATTGCATTGTGTATTAAACGCAGGCAACACCTATGCACAACGTTTACGTTGTGCGTTAAATGTACAACGCGTCTACGTTCCGAAACATACAGAAATATGAGAAGTGCGTGAACAGGAGTGGCGACCCAACATATTAAATTGTCACATCAAGCTACAAGGGCACAGAGAAGAATAGTGAGAGCTGCATGAGAGGTCTGCATTTAATGCCATCCGTTTCAAGAGAGTAGCTAGCGTGGCACGAGTGCAGTAAGTTGGACCGAAAACCCTGAAGGTTTATTTATCCCAACAATAGAACAAGGAGGGGCGATAGTAACGTGGTTGCGGCTTAGTATGTTGGGCCCCACACCCTACCTTTCGATGTTTGGGGGTTATACCCCGGCGTGTGTTTGTGGGTTATACCACGGCACCCAACCTTAATCAGTATTGTCCTCTTTGGCCTTGGGG
>JANIHZ010000005.1:31775943-31807674 GCA_027478365.1 Erythroxylum rufum
TCTTAGATAATTTTTTTTTCTTTTAGACCTCTTTTCTTATGTACAATTAACCTTACATGATATGGAGTGCATATGGAAATAAAATTTTCATTAAACCTTAAATTAACTAAACATTTAATCATAATTTTCTCAATTCTAAAAATCCCTAATTTTATTAACTTGTAGATATTCTTTCAGTTTCACCTAACATTTAGAATACTGTACCGTTCCGGACGGTACCAGCCTAAAATACCAGTCGGAACCGATGGTTTTCGTTCAGTACTGGCCGATACCGATAGTACCGGAACATATCGGGCTGTATCGTAAACTTCTAAAACTTTAAGGACCAAATTGCAAATTTTTAAATTTAACCCTAAAATCCCCCCCCCCCCCGACTGTTCTTCACTCTTCTCTCATCTCTGTGCCGCCTCCTCTTCTCCGTGCATCACCCTCCTCTTCTCACTGTCGCGTCTAACCGCCGCCGCCGTCACGTTGCCGTCTCTGCTCTGGCCCTCGCCTCCTTCGCTCATCCTCCCTTGGCATCGGTTGAAGAAGACGCTTCCTCCACGGGGACCCAAAGATGCCACCGCCTTCTCCGCCCGAAGTCACCACACCGAAGCCACCGGAGACGCGTCCAGACTCTGACCCGTGACAAAACCCAAAGACCCGAAGTTGGTTTTTTGATGTTTTGTTAATTTCGAAAATTTCATGGTTAATTAAAATTTTTGTTGTGTTGGATTGGATCATTGGAATGTTGGAATTAGGATGATGGTTTTGGTTGGATGATGCACGGTGTTGGAGTTGGTTAGAGTGTTGGACAGTGTTTTTGTGTTGTTGGGTGATCTGGGATTTTGGATTCTGGATACTGAATTGGTTAGGTTGGGTTGTGTTTGTGTTTGTGTATGAAATGAATTGGTTGGGGTTGGAATGTGATCTGAAATTATGAATACTGAATTGAATTGGTTGTGTTTATGTATCTGAATTTTGAAATAAATGTCATTTGTGTTGGTTTGGTTCATGGTTATTCGGTTTGGACTATTTTGTAAATTTTAAAAATTTTAGGGTCTATTTTATAAATTTAAAAAATTACCCGAAACGGTATCCAGTACTTACCGGTACCGGTATAGTATCGTACCAAAATTCAATCCGGCACCGAGTCCGGTATGATATCCATAACTTTGGTTTCAACAACCCACTTAGCCAGCTTCCAAAGGATTTAAATAGGTGGCTCAATCCTTCCTTAACTTTTAAGGTCACTGACACCTCTAAAACTTACCACATAACTATAAGCATGATCATTACAGATAACAGATAGTGAAATTATGTTTTGCCTCTTCAACTTTTTAAACTCTTTCACTATATCCTCTCCACCATTTAATCGGCCCACCTCCTCATCTTCCTTTGACTAGCTATTGACAAGACTTTTCTCTGTCTTCATTTCAGGATTCTTAGAGCTGGCATCTTTTTTTAACGATTCAAATCGTTAACATATGCTAACATTTATAATCGAAATTCCATAGTGTAACTAATTGTTGGCAAATTAAAATTGCCTAGAAAATGGATTTTGACATCCAATTATCCACTCATAATTTTATTGATTAAGAGAATACAAATTTTACAAATATAAACTCACACTACAAACTCTCACAACCCAAAAACCTGTTATTTGTTAGCTTGTTAAAGCGAGCAACCCAAACTTTACATACACTCTTACTATTTCCTTTGTTTGCATACACTCACATCATATGGCCAATGGCCATATTTATAGATTTCTAAAGTCGATTAATACTGACTTTCACGAGGTGAAATAGTTGGTAGTTTGAAATTGTCAAATAATAAAAGGAATTTAACATTAATTTTACGTGTTAATTTGACCGAGTCACACTATAAAACCAAGTTTTACTTTGTAACATCCTCCCTTATTCCAAGCATCTTTTTCTGCTTCAAGAAAAATTCAACCTTCAATGGTTTTGTAAAAATGTTAGCAATTTGATCTTCAGACATACAGTACTCATCCACGATCTCTTTATCTTTTACCAAATCTCGAATATAATGATGTTTGATGTCGATGTGTTTGCTATGACCATGAAAGATTGGATTTTTTTGTCAAGGCAATTGTTGATTTATTGTTGCAAAAGATTTTTATAGAACTAACTTGTTGATGCTGCAATTCTTCAAGAATTTTTGGCAACCATACTGCCCGTGTAGCATAATTTGATGTTGTTATGTATTCAGCTTCTTCTGTTGAAAGGGCCACTACTTGTTGTTTCTTAGATAACTAAGAAAATGTTCCCGAACTAAGATGGAAAAGATAGCTTGAGGTGATTCTTCGTTTCTCAATATCTCTTGCCCAATCGCTATCTGTATATCCTACCAATTTCACTTTGTTAGAATTTAAATAAAATATTCCATCATCAAGTGTACCTTTAATGTATCCCAAATTTTGTTTTGCAGGTTGCCAATGAGATTGTGGGTGCTTCCATAAATATACTCACAATTCTAACTCCATAAACAATATTAGGTCTTGTTGTTGTTAAGTACCTTAAACTTCCAATAAGTCTTCTAAAATTCATTGCATCAACCAATTCATCATTACCATCTTTTAAAAGCTTCAATCTTTCCTCTACTAGTGTTAAAATTGGTTTGCATGCTTCCATTTTGAACTTTTTCCAAATATCTTGCATATATTTCTATTGAGAAATAAATATACCATTGTCTGTTTGCTTCACTTCAATGTCAAGAAAATAAGTCATCAAACCAAGATCTGTCATCTTTGAGCAATCATGGCTTTCCTAAATTCTTCCAATAATTTAGAATTGTTGTTAGTGAAGATTAAGTCATCAATATATAAGTAAATAATTATGATATCTCCATCCTTGTTGGTTTTGATATATAAAGCATGCTCATACGAACACCTTTGGAATCCATTATTCAGAAAATAGGTATTTATATGGGTGTACCATACTCATGGTGCTTGTTTTAATCTATATAGTGCCTTCTTCAATTTGTAAACTTTATCCTCATCTCCTTGTTTCACATAGCCTGATAGTTGCTCAATATAAACCTCTTCTTCAAGCACACCATTTAAGAATGATGACTCAACATCCACTTGAAATATTTTTCAATTTCTTTGAGCAATAATAGAAATGATCATTCGCACAATATGCAATCTAGCAACTGGGGCAAATATTTCAAAATAATCAATACCATTCTTTTGTCTGTATCCTTTTGCTACTAACCTTGCTTTAAAATGGTTCACTTCTCCATTGGGTTTATACTTTGGCTTATATACCCACTTGACTCTGATTGGTTTCTTTCCTTCTAGGAGAGTAGTTAGCTCCCATGTTTTGTGCTTTTCAATTGCTTTAATCTCTTCATTCATTGCTTTAGTCCAACAATCTTTGCTAATTGCTTCCTTATATGTTACTTGATCACAATCTGCAAAGAAAGCATAGTAGGTAACATCTTCATTGTCATCATCACCTACTTGATAATGTTTCAAATAAGTGGATGGATGGTGCTCTCGTTGTGAGCACCTAAGTGAAGGTGATGTAAGAGGAGATGTCGCTTTAGGATCAACATGAGTTGACTCTTCAGGAATTAGAGGTGAAGATGTCTCTTCAGTTTGATTAGTCGTTTCCAATTCTTTGTTTATGAATACCGGTACTGGCAATGACTTCTTTGCCTTTTCTAACCAATCTCATACCCCATCTTCTTCAAGTAACATCACGACTGATGATCACTTTTTAAGTCTTTGGATTATAAAACTTATAACCTTTTTTTCATGTTGTAACCGAGAAATATACAGTTTTTTACCTTGTCATCTAACTTCTTTCTTAACTCATTAAACACATGTGAATATGGTATACAAACAAACAACTTCATATGACTAAGATTAAGCTTTTGTCCACACCATACTTCTTGTGTAGTTTTATCCCGAACACTTTTAACAGGACACCTATTCAAATTATTGATTGCACAAACCACAACCTCTGCCCAGAAACTTTTAGGTAGCTTCTTACAAAATAACATTCTTCTCACTATATCCATGATAATTATATTTTTCCTTTCTACCACTCCATTTTGCTGAGGAGTGTATCCGGCTGTCTACTGATGCTTAATTCCATGTTTTCTTAAGAAATCATCACAAACAATATATTTTGTACCTCTATCTGTTCTCGTAGTCTTAAAAGAATAACCTTTTTTGTTTCAATATATGCTACAAAATTCTGAAGTACTTCACATGCCTTAGATATCTGTTTTAGAAAATAAACTTGTGCCTTTCTACAATGATCATCTATAAATGTAATAAAGTATTTGTTCCTCCATTTGATGGAACCTCCACATAATATAGATTTGAATGCACAAGCTTTAGTGGACATTCGACTCTCCATACCTTCTTTGTAGGAAATGAATCTTTATGCTTTTTTTCATTATACATGAATCACAAATCTATCTGGAACTTGAAGGGTTGGTTAGCCTAAAACCCACTCTTTTTTTATGAGAAACTTAATGCTTAAAATTCAAATGCCTAAGTTGTACATACTATAGCCAATTATCATTAATAGTTATAGTATTACAACAAAAAGAATTACCGTAATTAAGATATGTTGGAAATAGATGGTTGGATGTCATTCTCGTCTTTAGAATCATACCTTTTTTTATATCACTCATAGTGCATCCATCTTTATTGAAGTGTAAATCGTAATCCTTTTCTGATAATTATTCAATGCTTAATAGATTCTAGCAAAGATTAGGAGCATAGTACACATCAGAAACCCACTATTAAACTGGAATCTAGTGGTTATCGACAAGCTTTACTGAAGAATGAAATGATTCATCTAATTCGACATAAACTTCCTTGTTTTCACTTAAGTGATTGCAGCAACCTAAATCTAAAAACTATTGGCAATTGTCACTGTTACTAGTTTCATGAGTGGCCATCAACAAGGTCTTTCGGTTATTATTCTCATTGACTCCAGCTCGATTACCTTTATGTTGCTGTCTCTGAGCATGACATTCTCTATTGCAGTGACCATATTTTTTACAATTATGGCACTTAATATATGACTTGCGCTCAGATTTATAATAGCCAAACTTTTTGCATTTGTAACATTGAATATTGGATTTATTTTCAGGAGATTCACTCTCCCTTGCTCCTGGTCTAGAATTGGTTCTGAAATATTTGCCACCTCTGCCTCTAAAGTTTGAACTTCTTTAAGTATGTTATGTTTTGCCTATTGCAATTTCCTTCTCATTTCTTAAATTTACTTGGACTTTTAGAACTTGCTTCATTGTATTTGGTGATTTATTTATACGCATTTTTCGAGACTCTAATGAGGTTTGCAAATCATTGAGAATCATGGACTTCGAACTTTTAGACTCTTTAGTGGTTGTGACATCATAATCAAATCGACTTGTTAACGTGAGTATGATCTTCTCCATGATATCTTTCTCCTTAATTTCATGACCATTATTTTTTATCTCATTGATCAATTTTTTCGTTCATGAAAAATAATCACGAATACTTTCATCTTTGCCATTCTCCATCAACTCATATTACCTTTTCATACCTTGTAGTCTTGTTCGTTTAACTATGTTTGCTCCTTCATACATTTTGAGTAGAATATTCTAAGTCTCGCCTGCTTTTTTAGCATGAGTATGTTTTCAAGAATCGGCAACTCAACAGGTTGACAAATTAACACAAGGCCTTTTTATTTAATGAACGATCACGAATTAGTTGTAGTGATTCTTCAGCCATCGGTGTTTCTTTTTCTACTAAGCCTTTTTTCAAAATTTTACCATAATCGTTGCTTCTCAAATATAACTCCATCAAACGTTTTCCGATTGCAAAATTGTTTTTGCCATCGAACTTGAAAATAGATAATTGCATTGGTTAAACTTGTTGAAATTTAGTTGTTGAACTCGAAGCCATTTTGATCTACTTAAGTACTTTAACCGAGCTCTAACACTAGATGTTGGCAAATTAAAATTACCTAGGAAATGGTTTTTTGACATTGAATTACACACTCGCAATTTTATTGATGGAGAGAATACAAATTTTATAAATACGTCACAAATTATCCCAATCCAAAAATCCGTTATGCGTTAGGTCGTTGAAGCTAATAACTCAAACTTTATACACACTATCACTATTTCTTTGTTTTGCATACACTCACATCATTTGGCCAATGGCCATATTTATAGATTTCTAACCACAAGGTGAAATAGTCAACAATTTGAAATTGGTAATTAATAAAAGGAATTTAATATCAATTTGACTTGTTAATTTGATGAAGGAACTAAGTTTTACTTTATAACACTGCTAAATATTTCAATCAATCGCTATTAAAGAAAAGTAGAAAGAAAAAAGAATTTATTGCCTTAATAACCCTGTGTTATTCATAAGTTGCTAAAAAAACCCTGACATATAAATATTAGCAAAAAAACCCTGAGTTGAAAATTTATTAGCTCACAGCCCCTTAACAACACACGGCTAAGGGTTTTTTTTTGCAGCAAAATTAAAAACATAAGGTTGATAGAGTAACATTTTATATCTAAGGGTTTAATTAGTTACTTTCGTATAACACAGGAGTCGTTACAGCAATTTTGTCAAAGAAAAAATAACGAAAAGAAAAGTTGATTAGCTCTTTAATAGAATAACTATTTGAATCAACAGTAATAGAATGGAATGAACTAGTTCAGTACCTCAGCAAGCAATTTGGAGAGGACAAGCTGTTTTTGTTTCAACACCTCTATGGGTTAATGGAGTTGGGGATTTTTAAATTTTAGAAATTAGGTTTAAATGTTTAATTAATTTAGATCCAATTTAATTTTTAATAAAAACTTTCTTTTGCGCAAATTTTAAGTCCAAACTTAACTTTAATGTTGCTCCCGTCAACTGAGAGGGAATTGAACTCGGAGATTAAACAAAGAAAGGACAAATCAGGGAAACGTGTCGAGAGCAAACTACGTATATAATAATAAGAGCAATAATATATGTAGGTGCATTATTTCTGCGTTGCCGGTGGGAGAACAAGTCAAAGAGTAGGAGTGATAAGCTTTGAAGCTCTCACACATCTTTTTGATATTGTAAGCATATATGATACGTGATTGCTCTGGATTTTGATGATTTAGTGTCTTTTTTTATCAATGAATAACAAGTTTCAACCTTTTTATGTACATGGAAAAGTAGAACTGAAGCTGTTGTGTTTTTGTTCATGTGTTTATGTCTTGGCGATAAAAACAAGGCAACAAGTGGTACTAGAAGTAGCAGTAATAATATGAAGCTGTATTCCTACTGGAGAAGCTCCTGTTCTTGTCGCGTTCGGATTGCTCTTAACTTGAAAGGTTATCTTTCTTATTTTCATATCCTCTTTTTTTTTTCGTGAATGGATTATAATTTTTTTTTGATTTCTTTACAGGGCTAAGTTATGAATATGTGGCTGTTGATTTGGTCAAAGGAGAGCAATTTAGTCCTGGTGACGAATAGACCTTCATTCTAACTTTCTCAGTTTCTCTTTTTTGCTGTGTGCCCTAGTGATTGTATCTCACTCAAATCCTGTTGGTACCCGTCTCTAAAGAGTTATTGCTCCATTGACTGATAGAACTGTGGTTGTTGTTTTTGATGACTTGACAGAGTTTTTAAAGCTTAATCCCATCGGTTACGTACCAGTTCTGGTAGATGGAGATATTGTAGTTTCTGATTCTTTTGCTATTTTGATGGTTTGTTCCCGCAATTTATTTTTATTTTTATTTTCTTGTATATCTGTATTTCTGTTTTTGTCAAACTTTTCCGTTTGGGTTCATTTGTTAATCTTCAGTATCTGGAGGAGAAGTTCCCTCAAAATCCATTGTTGCCTGAGGATCTTCGGATAAGAGCTCTCAATTACCAGGTTAACTTGCGTCGCTTTCTCTTTCCATGAGTAATTGTTATGGGGTTCTTTGTTGATTGATTCAGCACTCAATCCAAGCATTACTTATGTCCAATGATTGTTATGAGATTTCTAAATTAAAGCAGATGAAATCACAAACAAATAAGGAATATCTACTAATTGTGCATGGGGATTTTGCACAGCTTTTTGGATTCATTGCATGAACTGGGACAATGAAAAGTTCTAAGAAGGTTTAGGGAGAAATTGGACGGGGATCAAATGAGTTGATATATAATTATGGATATTGTATTTTAATATAACATTTTAAAGAATGACATGAATCATGCTTTTGTATATAACTCAATTTATGCTTGTGTTTCTTTCTGATATAGGCCAATTTCACTTATAAATTTTTAATATCTGTCCCTTATAAGTGAGCCCATTTACATCAGAACAACACTCCCTCAACCTATAACTAATGGGAAGTCATTTGAGTCCCTTTTGAATTATTCATCATATCATAATTCATGAATTTCTATCTATTGGCCTTTGTTAACCTATTTCTGATATCAATAAAGGGTTTTGAGGGGATTTCCAAAGAAATTGGATAAGGTTCAAGTAGACCTATGTACAGCCAAAGACACTATATCTTAACTCAAAATATTAAGACAATGAGTTATGAATTCTATTTTGTATATAACTCATTTCATTCTTATCTTTTTTCTAACTTGGAATAATTTCACTTGTAAATTTCCATCAGACAAGCCTGTTCTGCAAAGTTATTGTTGCTAAATTTTCCTTGTACTATATTATTCTTTTGACTTTTAAGGTTTCAAGATGTAGTTATGCAAACTTGACAGTGATATAGTTACTGTCTACTCTTTATCTGACTTCCCTTTATGTTCTCTTGGTCTGTGTTCCCATGCCTCTGAACTAATGCTTGACTTTTGCACTTATCAATTTTCTCTTAATTATAGGCTGCAAACATTGTCTCCTCAAGCATACAACCTCTTCAGAATCTAGCTGTGCTGGTTGGTTAATGACAGTGTTTGTTGCAGCTTCTCATTCTTTTCATTATGCACAAAAGACAATCACTTTTTTCTGTATTTCTTCATTGTCTATGACACTTTCTGACCTTCATACAACAGAAATTTATTGAGCAAAAAGTTGGTCCGGATGAGAAACTTCCTTGGGTTCAATATCATATTGAAAAGGGCTTTTCTGGTAATTTCCACCATACATCTCTCCCCAGCAGCCAGCATTTGAAAAATATATTAAAAGAAGATCTAGGAATACGGCAGTTGGAGAAGTTGTAGATAGTTTCATCTTATTATATGCAAGGAAGGAATTGAAATAAGAACAAAAAGAAAAATCAAATCATTTAAATGATGTCAGCAAGGTATTATTGTTGGGAACGCAAAGATTTCCACCTTGTTACTGGCAACTCTGCCATTTGCTACGAAAATCCTTGTTGGTATGTTTAATTAGTTTTAATTCATTAAAAATCTGTCAGCAATTTGAACTTACGTTTCGGTACTCTTGCATTTTTTTCCATATTTAGGAAAGAACTCTATGTAGCCTTAAGAGAGTCATCTTAAAATGGTTCTTATAAGAAAGTTTTGACTTCTGTTCTATAAATCCTACACTTAGCATTATTACCCTTGGATTTTATGTGGTATTGTATTTTGCAACATGTTTAAGATTTGTAGTTATAATGTTGAAGGAATAATATGCTAGGCATGGTGGAACAGTCCAGTCTAGGACAATTAGTTCAAGTTGTCACTAATCATATTTAAAAAAATTTGTATGGTTCATCATTATCTCATCAGAAAATTAAATGTGTGATGTGCAATAAGTTGTAATATTTTGATAGTCAAAATAAGCTTTATACCATTCTTGTGCCTTAAGACTTCTTTGATTACTTCAACAATAAAATTCTTACTTTAGTTGAGTACAACTAAGTTTGAAAAGCTCTAATGTTTAGTTATCTCCTTGAATCAACCAAGTATTAAGTTATATGTGGTGTCCATTTGTATTTAGAATATTTTTTGATTCCTAGCTTTATCTTTCTCAGCACTTGAGAAGCTACTAAAAGATCATGCTGGAAGATATGCGACTGGAGACAAAGTTTTCCTGGTTTGTTCTTTTTCCAAACCATTTTATTATTTTAGTTACCAAATAAAACTGTGAGTTGATTATGTGAGGATGCTTGTGGTTTACCCATATTAAGAAAGAGCACCCAGTGCTTCCAATTAGTTATTAACCTTCAAAATTTTTGATAACTCCATAAGGAACAAAATATTATCTCTTGAATGATATTTTCTAAATGATCACAAGAAAAGCATGTTGATAATGTATTGTAATGATTATTACTATAAAAGAATATTAGTTTGTTCTTAATTTTGTGTTTGAAAGGTTAACAATTTTGTTCTTAATAAAATTATTTAAAATTTCAAACAAAAAATTAAGAACAAACTTAAGAGGCTCTACATTTTCTAATGCCTTACGAAATCCATAACTAAACTAAAATCATGGAAGTGTTCTTGAATTTGCACAAATCGTAGAGGGTTTGTTGCATGCAATTATCTTTGCATAGTTCTTTTAAGGTGGGATGTGGAAGTATTGTCTTTTAGTTTATTTGGGAGTTTCTTCCTAGTCAAAATGCTTGATGCTTTTCCATCTCTTTGAGTCTGGAGAGGTCTAGTAGTATGCATCCTTATCTCTAATTAGTAGAGAGGTTGTTTTCGATAGACTCATAACAAACAAGAATGAAATTCTTTTTGCAAACAAATCAAAGAAAAAAGAAAAAAGAATAAAATAAAATAATACATAAACAAATAATTGTATAAATAAAAATAAGTAAAAATAAAAAGATAAAAGATTAGGATAAAATAAAAATAAAAATAAAAATTAAAAATTAAAAAAATTTAAGTAAATAAATAAATGAATAGACAAGAAAAAAAAGTAAAATAAATAAGAAATTGAAAGAGAAGAAAGAAAAAATGTGAAATAAATAAATAAAATAATTAAAGGGGCAAGTAATACAAATAAAAGTATTTAAGGCAAATACATGACACAAGAAATGAAAAAAAAGGAAGGAAAAAGATTGAAAAGACTTATGAAAAGAAAATAACTTTTTGGCAAAAAGCGGACAAGTCTATGTAAGAATCTCTGTTCGAATCTTAGAATGCCAAAGTTTTTTGTTGACGGCCAAGTGTTTTTTTAAGTTCTAATAGTGCCATATTATACTTGATCACTTACCCTTAATTCTTCTTTGGTATTCCTCTTTTTCTCTTATAGTTCTTAAGTACAATTTTCTGGCATCTTCTTATTAGAGTGTTAGGACGTCTCCTCTTAATATGTCCAAATTATCTAAGCCTTGTCTCCCTCAACTTACCATCAATATTAGCCACCTTTAACTTGTCTCTTATTACTAGATTCCTGACCCTATCTCTTTTTGAAAAGTTGCACATCCAACGGAGCATCCTTATCTCTGCTATTATTAACTTATGACTATATACCTGTTTGATGGGTTAATAATTTGCTCCATAGAGCATGGTTGACCTAATTACTAAACGGTAGAATTTATGTGTTAGCTTGATTGATATCTTTTTGTCACATAAAACTTTTGATGTGCTCCTCCATTTAAGCCATCCTGATTTGATACGGCGAACTATGTCATTATTTATATCACCACTGCTTTGTATGATTGAGTTAAGGTACTTACACAATCTTTCTATTGTATAACTTCTAAACCAATCTTTATCACCACATCTGGTGTAACATTATGACTTGAAAAGTTACACTCTAAATATTTAGTCTTAGTCTTGCTCAATTTAAAACTTTTTCACTCTAGCTTATCCTTTCAAAGTTCTAGCTTGTTACACTAAGGCACATCCTCGTGGATATTCGTGGTGAGCTTATCTGTAACTATTACAAATAGGAAGCGGCTCAATAAAGATTTTTGGTGTAGTCCGATATCGATAAAAAGATGCTCTATATCTCTTCCTATTGTCTTTACTTTATTAATTAAAGTGTACATACACTAAGGCATATCCTCTTGGATATTTTTGGTGAGCTCATCTGCAACTATTACAAATAGGAAGGGGCTCAACATACACTAAGGCACATCCTCTTGGATATTCTTGGTGAGTTTATCTGCAACTATTACAAATAGGAAGGGCCCCAATGAGGATTTTTGGTGTAGTCCGATATCGATAAAAAGATGCTCTATATCTCTTCCTATCGTCTTTAATCTATTAATTGGAGTTTAAGGTTGTAGGAGATATTTTGATTTTGCCAAGAAGTGATTGAGCTAGAAAGTTTGAATTATTAGATGAAGTTGAAGAGACATGGTTAAGCTAGTGAATCAACAAATGAAATTGTTTGGTGATAGACATTAATATTGTCAAGATGTGATCCAATTAAACAAGAAAGATATTGAATTAGGTCTGTGGATCACTTGCTTTTCTTTAGTAAATTTAAGAGAAAAAATGATTCCTATATTCTCTACATAGCTAATAATGTTAAACAACTTAGAATTTATTATTGTTACCTTTGTAGAGAATGCAACATAAGAATATGATTTTATTGTTAGTTGGTGGCCACAATCTTGATGTGAGCACTGTTCCCAATTCAAGGCCTTAACACTTGAGCTTTTAGATGCTATGATCTTAGGTAGAATTTTACACATTGCGTTTGAGAGAAAATGGTAGAGTTATAGATGTTGTCTTACATTGCACATAGATAATTCTTGTTTGAAATATGCATTTATTTTATTCAATTAATATAAGCAAGGTGTTTTGTGAGTGATATATGTCCTTTTGCAGGCAGATTTGTTTTTAGCACCACAAATTTATGGAGCAATAAAAAGATTCAATATTGATATGGTAAGGCTAATTCCCTCTATGCATATAAATTCATACTTGTAACTGTCTAGTTAAAGGGCTCCTGAAAAATAAAATAAAAAATGTAAGAGAGAACTTACTGCATGGTTCAATGAATGAAGGACTGTCTATAATTGTAGATATTAAATTTTCCCTCTTCACAAAGTTACAATTTATATGAACATTTTGCAACAAAAAGATTCTATTTGACATGGTAGTGCTTATTCCTCTCAATTCATCTGACTTTGCATGTACACTTTTGTTGTTAAGTTATTGTTGAAAAAAATAAAATTAAAGATGTCAAAAAGTGAGTTCACTGCATGATTCAATAAGTGAAGGAGTGCCTAAAAATTTACAGCTATTACTTTTTTTCCCTCTTCCCAAAGTTGCAGTTGATGTGAAAATTTGTGAGGAAATGTGTACTTGTGTGTTGCATGTGTTACTATTTTACATTCTTATTCAATTGTGACCTTTTTACGCTCTATGTCATGTTTCCTTCTGGGATATGCTTAACTTTGTATACACAAACCCCGTCAAGTATCTCTCTCCCACTGTTTTTGCAGTCCCAATTCCCTCTTCTACAGAGGTTGCATGAAGCATATAGTGCACTTCCAGTATTCCAAGATGCTATGCCGGAAAATCAGCCAGATACTCCAAGTAGCTCCAGTTAGATTGATGAGTTTTTCTAAAGGTAATGCTTTCAATGATGATGCATAATGATTAGGGATGGTCCGTCTGCATTGCTGTTTTAGATCATTTTCTTTTGCGTCATTGGTTGCAGCATTATGCATGATGTTGTTAGACTGATCCTATGATATTGATCCTATGGATCAAGGATTGAAAGGTCAAACATCATGTTATGGGTCCTAAGGTCTATCGACGCTATTCTAAAGGGAAGTGGGGCCAGAAGAACATTGCAGTAGTTGAGGAATAGTTTGGAATTGGTCATTTTTTAATTTTAGCATTCTTGCAGTTATTTTTCTTTAAGTCATGATAGTAGTTAATTATTGTAACTGCAATAGTGGCATTAACGCCTATATATTATGAATAGAGAAAAATGTCATGGGCAAGTTTTTGCCTACTCCAAATACATTGATCCAGAGATCGAAGAGTTCTCTCTAAATGAACTCTTATTCCCTTCATACCCAATCCCAATAAAAAAGGTAGAAATACTAACAAGAGTTCTTTGCAACAACAGTTCCACGAGTACTTCAACGACCCATAACCAGATCCTCTATACGGGACCATAACAAATTGGTATCGGAGCCCAACGTTATGGGTGATACTTCTCGCTCTTTCTAGCAGCAATTTGAGGCGGTTATGGCCAGATATGAAACTGACCAGCAACACCTTCGCAAACAACTTGATCGCGAGCACGAGGCCAGGGAATGCGACCGTATATCTTTTGAAGCCCAACAATAGGACATTCGAGATCTCTAGCATAGGTTTCATGAGGTGACCCATTCTCTTTGTGGTCATCAAGAATATGGAAGAGAAAGCAGCCTTTCGCGACATGTCGACGGTGGAACGTTTCGCGGAGATGGAGGACACGGATATCGCAAATTGGAATTTCCCCGTTATGACGGTTCCTCCGAGCCATTGCCATGGCTGAGTCGCTGCGACTACTATTTCCGCCACCAGCAGGTTCCTGAAGACGAGAAACTGAGTATATTAACACCACATTTGGAGGACGATGCTCAGTATTGGTTCTTGAAACTTGACAAAGACCGGGCCTATCTGACATGGGAGGAATTAAAGGACCATTGTATGCATAGATTTGCTCCAATCAATGGTAGAAGCAAACTGGGAGAACTAGCCCGACTACGTTAGACTAGTACGATGGAAGAATATCAGAGGCAGCTTGAGAAGTTGGGTGCATGTATCACCTTCCTTGATCCAGGACAGGAGGTTGACCTCTTCATCAGCGGTTTACAAGAATCCGTTGTAGGGGACGTTGAATTACAGTCTCCCCCTGATCTCACAAACGCAATGACTCTAGCACGCTTGTATGAACGTCGGTGAACTGGGAAGCCCCAAGACTAGCCAAGCCGGACTGGTTCTACTTCGTTGGCACCTCCAGCGACAACCACCAACCGCAACCCGTATATTAAGCGTCTGACATGAGCATAAATGGCAGAATGTCATGCCAAAAATCTATGCTATAATTGTGACGACATGCTGTAAGATGTTATTTTACATTGCAACTAAGGGAGACTTCCAATGAGGAAGAAGAGTCTGATACTGAGAAGGAACCACAAATTTCTCTGCAGGCTATTACTGGTACTCCACATCCTCAGACGATGCAATTAGATGGGTACATAAATCAGAGACTCCTGCCAATTTTATTGGACATAGGGAGTACACATAGCTTTATTGATTCTTGTTTGGCTATTGATTTGGGCTTAGTCGTGGATAAAATAGGTTGTTTCTAGGTAACAGTGGCAAATGGTGAAAAGATACAAAGTCCAGGCCTTTGCAAGAATGTGGGGTTCCAGTTGGGTGATCATACTTTCTTTTTGGATTTCTATTTGATTCCACTTGGTTTCTGTGATGCAGTATTAGGAATCAATTGGCTGAACAAGTTGGGCTAGATCATGTAGGATTTTAAGAGATTATGGATGCAATTTGAATATGATGGAAATCATATCCAACTACGGGGTATTAAGAGAACTTATGGTTCTTGTCGACAGTAGTTTGTGTCCATAGAAGAGAATCTCAACATTGAAATGCAACATCTTCTACTTGATTTCGAGGATTTGTTCATGGAGCCCACAAAATTGCCACCCACCCGTTGGTGTGATCATCGTATTATCTTGGAAAGTGGCCCTAATCCTGTGGTTTGTCATCCTTATCAATATCCTCATGCCCAAAAAATAGAAATTGAGAAGTAGTGTGACGAGATGTTGTAGAGAGGCCTCATTCGAATGAGCCAATTTCCAATTCTTCTCCGATTCTGTTGGTAGGGAAGGAGGATGGGAGCTGGCGGTTTTGTGTGGATTTTCGAGGAGTTAATGCCAAAACTATCAAGAACAAATTTCCTATCCCGGTTATTGATGAACTCTTGGAGTAGCTTGACGGAGCTCAAATTTTTACCAAGTTAGATTTATGCCCGGGTTATCATCAAACACGAATGCATCCTGACGATATACGTAAAATGGCATTTCACACACATCATGGGCACTTTGAGTTTTTGGTGATGTCATTTGGACTTACAAACGCCCCCTCAACCTTCCAAGCTCTTTTGAATCACATCTTTAAACCTTATATTTGTAAATTTCTGTTGGTTTTCTTTGACGATATATTGATTTATAGCAAGAGCTTTATAGAGCATATAGGCCATGTACGGAAAGTTTTCTCAGTTCTGCGACATAATCAGCTTTTCCTAAAGCAATCTAAGTGTCTTATTGCTCAGCCCTCGGTTTCTTATTTGGGGCACAAAGTCTAGATGGAAGGAGTATCTGTTGATCCGACAAAAAAATAGGCTATGTTACAATGGCCACAACCCACTACCCTCAAAGCATTACGTGGCTTTCTTGGCCTCGCAGGTTATTACCGAAAATTTATGAAGGATTATGGGAAGACAGCCTCACCATTGACATCTATGCTCAAAAGGAATTTGTTCCAATGGTCGACTTTTGCATTGGCCGCTTGTGAGGAGTTGAAAGTAGCGATGTCCTCCACCCCAGTAGTTGCCTTGCCGGATTTTTCGCAGACATTTGTGGTGGAATGTGATGCCTTTGGTAGTGGTATCGGGGCAGTATTATAGCAACAAGGGCAGCCAATAGCTTATTTTAGTTGTGTTTTAGCAGAACGATACCGTCGTCTTCCAGCTTACGAAAAGGAACTCATTGCTTTAGCCAAGGCAGTATCTCGTTGGCGTCCGTATCTATGGGGCAGTAAATTCATTGTCTGGACTGATCATTATAGTCTCAAATATTTGGAGCAATGGATCTCTACAGTTCCCCAACAACGTTGTTTGAGCAAACTATTGGGGTATGATTTTTCAGTCGAATATAAAGTTGGAAGGGACAATATGGTTGCAGATGCATTGTCCCGTCAATGTGAGGGGGAGGAGCCAACCTTGGTTGTAATTTCAGCACCCTTGTTGCTTCTTTTTGATCATATTCGCCAGGAAGTTGTTGATCCAGAGTTTCAGCAATTGGTGGCGCTAATCAAGGCTGAGGAAGTTTAAGGACGACCTGGTTTTTTATAAGAATCGTGTTTATTTGGTTGCCACGTCTCCTTTGTGTGAGACCATTATCTCTTCATTGCATAACATGGGATATGAAGGATATCAGAAAACTCTTAGGCGAGTGGCTGCTGATTTTTATTGGAAAGGGCTGAAGTCAATGGTTCAATCCTTTGTATGTCATTGCCTTGTTTGTCAACGCAACAAAGTAGAGAATCTTCAACCAGCAGGCATCTTGCAGCCTCTTCCTATTCCGACACAGATGTGGGCTGATATTTCCATAGATTTTGTGGAGGGGCTGCCACCAAACTGTGGTAAATCTATTATTTTGGTAGTGGTTGACCGGTTCTCTAAATATAGTCACTTTTTGGCCATCCTCATCCTTAAGCAGCAGTCTTGGTGGTGCACTTATTCTTTGGGCAGATCGTCAAGTTACACGGTTTGCCAGAAACCATTGTTTCCGACCGAGATGTTATCTCTGTAAGCAGATTTTGGACAGAACTCTTTCGTTTGTGAGGTATGCAATTATGTTTCAGTTCGGCTTATCATCCTCAGTCAGATGGCCAAACGGAAGTCGTCAATCGTACGGTTGAGATGTATCTTCGCTGTTTCACCAGCGAGAAACCAACAAAATGGCTGCAGTGGCTATCATAGGCGGAATTCTGCTACAATACTAGCTTTCACTCTTCCTTGAAGTGTTCCCCATTCGAGGTTGTGTATGGTCGACCCCCACGTTGTCTCCTCTCTTATACTTACCATGCCTCCAAGCTCGAGGCTGTTGATCTTGCTCTGAAAGACAGGGATTAGGTCATTTGTTCTCTTCGTCAACGATTAATGGAGGCTTAGTCGACTATGAAGCATCGTTATGATTCAAAGCATCGGGACCTTGTTTTTGCGGTCGGTAATTGGGTCCTTTTAAAGTTGTAGACGTATCACCAACTTACTTTGCCTACTAGGGCTAATCGGAAGTTGTCATCAAGGTTCTACGGTCCTTTCCGTGTTGCTACACGTGTTGGACACATTGCTTATCGTTTGAACTTGCCACCCGACACTCGTTTGCACCCTGTTTTCCAAGTGTCCTATTTAAAGCCTTATCATGGGGATCCTCTAGTTGGGATATCTCCATCATTGCCTCCCATTTCTTCTACCGTTGAGGCACCTCAGCCACAAGTGGTTCTGGACCGCCGTACTTTCCACGATAGTCAACAGGTGCTTATTCATTGGCAAGGACTCTCTCCAACTCATGCTTCCTGGGAAGACGTTGCTTCTATTCGCAGCTCTTATCCTTCCTTTTCGCTTGAGGACAAGCTCATTGACAGGGAGGCGAGTGATGTTATGGGTTCTAAGGTCTACCGATGCTATTCTCACGAGAAGTGGGGCCAAAAGAACATTGCAGTTGAGGAATAGTTTGGAATTGGTGGTCATTTTTTAATTTTGGCGTTCTTGCTGTATTTTTCTTTAAGTTGTGATAGTAGTTAATTATTGTAAATGCAACAGTGGCATTAACGCCTCCACATATATCATATTAATTGGGTCAACCATAATAAAGTAAATAAAATCAGAGTTCAATGATTTTTTTTTATTGACACTATTAATTTTTTAATGCATCTTAAAATTGTTTGCATGCATATGATATGTAAGGTACATTCTTAGGAAAGAAATATATGTAATTAGAAGGTGATTATAGTGATTGTCTTATTTAGGTAGTAGTCATCTTATTTAGTATTATTTTCATTTGTCTGTTTTTGGTAGGAGAATAAGTTTAACATATTCTTGTTCTATTTTACTTCCTAAAAACTCTACATACTGAGCCTATTTAGAGGGCACTATGATGAATAAGAAAGTAGTAAGAAATTTTCATAAAAATAGGTGACAGAAAGCTTGTTAGGATGAGTTCTCTAAACCATAGGGCATACAAAGGGTAAGAACTCTAGCAAGGGAAAAGAGGATTTCCCTGTTAGTCGTTCCATTACTAAATCCTTGGCAAAAATATATATCAATTTGGTATCGGAGCCCAGAGTCATGGATGACTCCTGTGATCTGTCAATTTTGTTTATGAAACATGTGAAGCAACGATTGACAAAGGTAGAAGAACGCCAGAATGTTCAGTTTGAGAAGGTTATGCGGGCTATTTGTGGACGAGATCAGCAGGAGGAGAGTGACATTAACAATCTCACCTACACAAAGGCGGACAGAAGTATGGAGTCAGCTGGTTTAGGCATGGTTCGCTGGTATTCTAAATTGGAATTCCCCACCTATGATGGTTCTGATGACTCTCTTGTTTAGATTTATAAGTTTTTGAGAATAAACGGAGCTCGACAGAGGAGAAAGTGGGGCTGACGGTATTCCATCTTAATAGAGAGGGACAACTGTGATTTTTTAAGGTGGAGCAAGGAGAACTGAGTATGGCTTGGAAAACCTTCAAGAAACAATGTTACCTATGGTTTGGACCTCCCATGAGTCTTAGCCCATTGGATGAATTAGCTAACTTGAAACAGACCGGGATGGTGGAGGAGTACACATGGACTAGACTTTGTAAGCACGCACAACAAAGCTTAAAAAAATGCAGCAGGTTGGATTGTTTACTACTGAGCTCATGAAAGGGTTTCGATTGGAAGTGTAGCTAAAGCAGCCGAAGACCCTAGGGGCTACTATGAACCTGACTCGAACACATGAAAGGTGGTTGAGCAGTGCTCTAGTCGTCACTGGAGGGAGTGACAAGGCTGCCATTTCGTGGCACAACTTGAGGGTTGTGTCAAGAAATTCTGCACGAGGAAAAGGGAGTGCAGGTGGAGTCAAGAGGCTATTTTTAGCATGGGAAGTGCAATTGCAACTTTTAAGAAGTTAACCAAGGCAGAGAGGGAGGAATGAAGGAAAAAAGGTTTTTATAAGTTTATTCTTAGTTGGAGATTAAACTAGCAGATTTCTATCCTGTTTCACTTTCTAAAAATTGTAGGTACTAAGCCTATTTAAAAGGCATTACAATGAATAAGAAAGCAGTAAGAATTTCTCATAAAAATAGTTAATAGAATGCTTGTCAAAACGAGTTTTCTTAACTACAACCATAGGGCCTAGAAAGGGGAAGAACTCTAGTAAGGAAAAAGAGGACATCCTTTTGAGTTGTCTCGTAACTAGATCCTAGCAAAAACACATATCAATTTGATATCAAAGCCCAAGTTCATGGACGATTCTTGTGATTTGTTAACCAAAGTAGATGTGTCTATGAAACAAGTGGAGCAACGGTTGACAAAGGTAGAAGAATGCCAACATGCTCACTTTAAGGAGCTTGTATGGGCTATTTACAGATGAGGCTAGCAAGGGGAGGCTAGCAGCAGCAACCACACCTACTAAATTAGAATTCCCCACAATTCCCCGACTCTTGATGATTTTGATGACCCTCTTGTTTGGATTTACAAGGAGTATTTCTTTAAGAATCAACGGAGCCTGGAAGAGAAGAAAGTAGGGTTGTCAACATTCCATCTTAATGGAGAAGTACAATTATAACCTTTTAAGGTGGAGCAAGAGGACCCGGGTATGGATTGGGAATCTTTCAAAGAACAATGTCACCTACAATTTGGACCTCTTATAGGTCTTACCCATTGGATGGATTAGCTAACAAAGAGTTTTAGACGTTGTGCGCACAACAAAACTTAAAACAAGGCAATAGATTGGATTGTTTACTATCGAGCTCATAGAATGGTTTCTACTAGAAGTGGAGCTACAACAGTCAAACAAGCTGGAGATTGTCATGAATATGACCCGCATGTATAAAATGAGGTTGAGAAGTGCTCTAGTTGTCACAGGAGGCTGGTAAAGCTCCCACTTCTTGAAACAACTCGAGGTCTGGTGTCAAGAAATTCTGGAGGAAAAGGGAGTCAAGGGGCTGTTTCTAGTGTGAGAAGTGCTCCTGCACTCATTTTATTATTTTCTTTAAGAAGTTAACTAAGGTAAAGGTGGAGGAACAGGGAAAAAGGGGCTTTGTTTCAATTGTGATGAAGCATTATATCAAGGACATAAATGTAAGAAGTTGTTCTGGGTAGATTAGAAGACTCCAAAGAAGTGGGTGGAGGAGGGTCACGACATCCAAAATTACCGTGAGTTTGAGCTTGAGAACAAGCTTTGTTTAGGGAGATTAATGATATGAAAGTTGCATTTTTAAGAAAGAAATATACAAAGATCATATTGATTGTGAAGTAATTTTAGTGGTTATTTTATTTAGGTAATAGTCATGTTATTTAAAAGTCTATTATTTTTATTAGGAGAATAAGTTAATAAATTCTTATAAAACTGTATGTAATAAGCCTATATAGAAGGCATGGCAATAAATAAAAAGCAATCAGAATTTTTCATAAAAATAAGACTTAAAAAAGAGAAGAATTCTGATAAAGGAAAAGAGGATTCCTGTGACTAGATCCAACGTAAAACTACATATACATGTGGGTTCCACGTTTGGTTCTGTTTACTGTTCCAGTCATATTCTTGTTACATCTCAGCTTGTACTTGCAGATCCTATGGTTGCATCATCCGGTGTTTCTCTTTTGGAGCCTCAAAATAAATCTTGCAAATGACATTCTAGACCATCACTCGCTGGTCAGAGTTGGGTTTCACTTTCAAGTAATTGTATGAATGGGGATAATAAAAATGTAACTTTTATGAATGAGATTGTTTTACGTGTTTGTAGAATGTAATGTGATGCTACTTTTTTGCATCCTATGAAATCGTTGTTTAATACAAGTCATCTACTATCCCTGCATGGTTTACTCATTGCTGCTGGGAGTATGTAATGCCAATTTTTATTCTCTGAATCTTGTGCTAGTGAATTTAATCAGACGATATCTTGTTCCCCCCAAATTTTGCATTACTTTTCATTCTAACTACAGGAGAAGGTTCCTAGATTTCCTGAAGAGTCATGTATCTTTCATGACTAGATGTTAATCAAGCTTATGTGTTGATATTCTTTATCTATACTTTTTACAACCAAAAACCCTTGGCCAGCATGCTGACTCAATATCTCAACTTTTTGTTGACTTGAAGGAGGCTGAATGTTAGGAGTGTTAACAGCCCATCTCCGGTGCCCAAATGGCCTGGTTATTCTGTGGTCGTGAGGCCGAACTCTTATTAGAGCTAGAGAGTTTATTTGTTGCTCTTTGTATTTGAGATATCCACCCTGAGGTAACCAGTTGCCAGAGTTGTTCTTTAGTTAAGAGTTGCCGAGTTATTTCAGTATGAGGAACGCCATGAATGGGCTTTTTTCTAGCCGTGATATCATATCCTCTTTCCTCTTTAGGGGCTGGGGAGCTAATGTAATTACCCTACACGAGTAGGAGAGCCGGTTAGCAGGAGTTCTGAATCATAGTTCAAGCTATGTGACTAGCTAATCTAACCCAAAGACTTCACCTTCTCTTTTAGTTAGGAGCTAGAAGGCAGAAGCTAGTAGCCGTAGTCTCTCTCACCTAGGAGTCCCGTCCTGGTCATTCCTCTTATTTGAATATCCTCCCTTAGCTTGGCGGACTCTTTCAATTGCTGTAAGGCCACTTCTCTTATTCAGGCCTGACCCTTTTTTTCAATAACTCTATTTTAGTTGCTCTCTTTACTCAGGGCCTCTTGGGGCTAAGTCAATTACTGGGAAAAGTGAGCAGCTTCAGTTATAACTCTTGTGGAACGGTTGTTGGTGCCATATTTCATATCCCCCACCTGTTGGTGAGTTACCCCTTCTCTTTTGGAATCAAGCAATAGGAGGATTTCAGTCCCCAATCTTGAGTACTAAGGATGAGTCGTTATTTTTTCTTCATTCTATAGAATAGAAAACGTTTGAAATTACTATGATGATCTCTTTTGTAATCTCTCAAATGACTAATAGCAATTAATGTAGTCTTATTTTGGCGTACAATCCTTCCAGTTAGATCTAAGAATATAAATCATTTATATAGAAAATAGCAAACTTTCATCGCCATTTCTTCCAAGTTTTTGTAACTTGCTAAAATTGATAAAATGAAAATCTTGCCTAAACCAGAAACTAGAATGAGAAGGTTTCGACCATCATCGGACAAGGACTTGTTTACTAGCAATTGATTTTGAATATGCTCACGTTATAATGTTTGACTTAGATGTAGCTTGAAAAGTGTTCCTACACGGAACATACCTAGAATAAGGATTTGACAGATTGCATTAGCTCGAAATAACCAAGAAGAATGACAAATTTACTTCCCTGTTCTTTCGTATGGGGTTGTAAAAGGGTTTGAAGCTATTGTATATCAAATCATCCATTTCAACTCTTTTAAGTTATTCAGGGAACATATCTTGGTTATGGCTACGATCACTAAAATTTCAAAGTTCTGAATATTACTACAATCTAGACCACCACCTTTACCCGAAAAGAAAAATGCACCGAGGGCTACCTTACTGCAAAAATTGCAGTTTAATCAAAACCTGGTCCCTCGTCCGAATGTGCTTTCAGGAACTGAACATGGATCGAATACGTACGTTGGAACAATCAGCGACGGCATTTTTGAACCATCAATACATTGTATAGCATATCAAAATTAATCTTGTCCAGCAAGTACAGTTCTTTAAATTCAAGCACAGGCTCTTCATATAACCCAAGGCCGAAGTTAATGTTCTCCTATTGCTTCTGCAACTTCTTTTGTCACTTTATTTTTCTTTCTCATATTACTGGCCGTAATAAGTTTGTAATCCGAGAAATGAATTTTACTTGGCTTCCCAAATCTTTGCCCATAGTCGTGCCACAGTTCTGCCCTGATAGATGGGGAAAACGAACCAAATCAAACTGTACGTCGATAAAGAGAGTGGAACTAACAGAAAAATCAGGCATCACATGAGCATATCATACCAGTAAGCTAAGAACTGGAACGGTGCGTATTTTCCATACACTTCTTCCACATCTTTTTCAAGTGTTCGTATGGTTGATTTTTTTGCATGAATCTGCGTGGGAAAAGGGCATGGAATTGAGAGAAATCTTCCTTTTTAACAATAATCAAGATGGGAGACAGAAAGCAGGGTTTTACCTGTTTTAGATGCCTAATCGTTTCAGAATCAGCTGGAATAACGTGATAAAACCCCATGCATACAAGGATATTGGCACAACTAAACGGACCGATCCCATTAATTTTTTTGAGCTGATCCGCCAGCTTGTTATAGTCTGATAAGCTTCCTCCATTGTCAAATTGCTCTAGTTCTCTCAGTGGAATCCTCCCTTCTACAATACCCTTGGCTAATTGTATTATTCGACTCGCTCTATATCCGAGTTTGCAACGCTTTGCCAGAAACTTTTCATCAAGGCCGGCAAGTTCTTCGGGGCTTGGGAAATTACCTATTGATTCCAGTGTCCTGAATTCCGCTTTCTGGTGAGACACAAGTCCACAAGGAGCATCTTCATTGCCATTAAGAGAGAAGCTGCCCATATGGCCCATGTTGGTATTATCAGCATTACCTGGTAAATGGGTAGGAGAAGATTGGGAGATTTGGCGCTTTCTTTTACAAGGTTCATTTGCAGGAGGTGTGTAGGGAATCATATTGATATCTTCAGTTTGAAGGAGAGAATTAGGCTTCTTCGAAACCGATGACTCTTCATCAGATAAATGCGGATGAGATTGAAGTTCGAGCTGAAGCTCACAAAGCGCTCTGGCCATTTGCAGAGACCTTGGCCATCTGCAGTAAAAAAGAAATATGAGAATCTTTTAATTATTGTTGAAGGCTCAAAGCATAAGAAACACTTTGTTATTTTCTAAGTGACATTTCGTCGAACAAGTAGAAGCAGAGATAAAGAACTACAGACAACGACCACATACTGGCAATTGCAGAGAAGAATGCACTTAACCATATCCTCGAATAAAGTCGGAGACCTAAACAGCCTACCCCCGAACGCTCTGATGATATCATGAAGAGAATCATCCGCAAAGGTCGTAATGAAGCGAGTGGCATTCCTGTGGTCAGCATCAGACAATCTGATCATCCTCACCACCTGAGCCACCAGAGATTGACGGTGATGCGTGGACAGAGGAAGAGTGGCATGCACGCGCAGGAGAAGAGAATGTCGAAGGTGAGATGGATGGGAGATTGTAACCCATAGAGCTGACGATGATAAATTAGGAGAAGAGGAGTAATGATGAGGAAGACGAAGAGGGCGAGAGAAGGTGCGGGAGACAGGGTCCCAGTGGTTAGGGGACATCATGAATAGCCCATGACTGCATACTGCTTTCTCAAAATCATAGCTAAGTGCCGCCTCTCCCGCTCCCAGTGGAATTTCTATTTCCATCGAATCCTATCCAAGTGAGTACTTGTGAGGATTAGGAGGAGGTGATGATGGGGTTGTGAGGGAAGACCCGCAATGCATCTCCAAAGTGCTTCATTGAATATTAGTCTCTTCATCGAACAAAGATAATTTTCCTTCCCAATTTTATTTTAAAATTTTCAACTTTATTCTATTTGTTCCATAATGATTTAATATCAGTTTACATACATCATTGCATAATTGGCTTAGAAAGCTCCACAACCGAACCAGTTTAAATGCAACGTAAATGTGGCGCTGGTTTTTATGAACTAGGAATGATAATTCGGGATTCTCGAGGATAAAACTGTGCTGGCAAATTAATGATTTTATCAGGACGGCAAGATCCCCAAATGAGCGAAACTTTATGTCTTCAAGAAGCTCTGAGTTGGATCAAAAGATTTTTTTTTCCCGAAATGTGTAAAAATTAACTGTCAAATAATTACTTAATTCTTGATATCTATACATATTTTTCCTTCTTACTTTTCAATGATTTTTCAAGATTTTAATGCTCTATTTAATAAGCGTCAATTTATTTCTACCACTTTTATTCTATTAAATATGTAATAGAATAAAAGCACATATTTAATAAGCATCAACAGCCCTGCAACATGTTTTATGGGAATTAAATGAAGACAAGGCAGCTGGAAGAGAAGCAAAAACGGCAGCACAACATGAAGGAAACGCTGCAGCAGATGCGCACACACACGCTGAACATAAACGACGTAGCAGATAGAAGCAAGGAAGGAACATTTGCGTGAACTTAAGCAAGGAAGGAAACGTTTACGTGAACGTTTGCAGAAACACAAACAACGTCTGCGTTTCACACTAGAAAAAAATACAGCACACGTTGGAAGCATTGAGGGAAATGACAACGTTGAGCGATGGAGTAAAACACAGGCACAGTAGGAGGACGATTATTCGGACAAAAATGTAGTTGTTGGTTGGGATGGATGAAACGCATAAACAGTGGCGAGGGTTTTAAATAAAGGAACAGTATAGTGGACCAAAAATTAATGAGAAAAATATAGAGTAGCGTAGGATAAGAGAGTAGAGGCGCAATATAGAGAGAACCATGGGTGTTCTTTGGCTGGGGGTTATTCAATGAGGTTGAAGCTTCTTTTTTTTGTTTGGAGAGACCATGAAAGGCTAGATGTCCCGATATGGGTTCAAAGGTGACATCAATGCTAACAATTCGGGTTAAGTGTATTTCACAATTTTTGTTGTTTCTTTCTCTCTTAAGAAATTGATTGTGTTATCTTATATTAATTGATTTGAATTTCATGTATGGATAATCATATTCTCATTATTGTTCGATTATTTGTGTATGAATCTATTGAGTATTGTGAAAAGATAATTTGAATGCATTCAATGGATCATTTATTTACAAACCCATTGCAAGAATTTCAATATAATCTGTAATTGTTATATTTGAAATTCATGTACAGCGACTAATGATTCGTAATCATTAAGGATAATATAATTTAGGTTAAATGATACATGATATGTGGTTATTGCCTTGATTAATCGATTTTCCTAATTCATAATGCTACTGCCGAATTAAATCTAAAATCGTTTCCTAAGTTATTTGGTGTTTAGGCTTAATTAATGATCGTATCTTAATTAAACACTATCTAAGGAAAAATTTGGGTTAATTATTAACCTAAAATTAATAGTTGATAGGAGAGATTTGAAAACAACAAATCAATAAAATATGTTTAATTAGGATGTAGGCCAAGATTGAACTAAAAAATTAGATTTCTACCAAATTCCCTACTTTTATCATTTTTTTTACATGTTTTCTGTATATTGCTTTTGTTAGTTATTTTAGCTTTATTTTATTATCTTATTTCTAAAACCCTAACTTAAACATAAGTTATTTTCATTTTAATAACTTTATACACACTCTATGTGGAATTGACCTAGATTCACCACTACTATAGTAGTAGTTTAGTTTTTATTTTGCTACTGTTCCTTCTTTTCCTTCTGATTTTTCATAAATTGACTGTCTCCTCAAGTCTTATAATAATGAGCATGTTTGCATAGCCCTGTTTTGTATGCTATTAGAGATAATTAATTGGCTTTCATATGACGACAGAAAAATCCTTATGGAGAGCGTGGCTTAATAAGCTATTCTGACATATGTGATAAATATTGTTTTTCTTCCCAAATCTTTATGTTTATTAGACAAGGGGATAAGTTGGAAAAAATCTTCTATAGAGGTTTGCCCTAAGATTCTTTGTCGAAGTAGCATAAGTTGCAATAATTATATTATCTTGAAGATTTTTTTTCGTTTTAATACATAGGGCAAATGTGCTCCTCAACCTCTAGTTTGGCCTTGGAATATGTAGGGAAAAGCATAGTAACATGTGATTGAAAACCTTATAACCATTGTCCACTTAAAATTTTCATACTAATTTATATTATGAATTCATCAAGAAAAAATGAATCCATCATCATCCTGAACTTCTTTATTGTTCCTTTCAGATCCAAGCCATCGATAGTAAAAGAAGAAGAAGAAGATGACGATGATGATGAAAGAAGAAGCAATATTTGAAAAAACACATGAAAGAAAAGGAGAAAGAGTTATATGAAGTTAATTTAGAGATTTTAATTATCAACTTAACCTAAATAAATTATATTACAAATTAACTATTTTAATTACAAAATATACATAATTTTAAAATTTTTAAAAAATGATGGTGGGCTCATTTATATCACTTGATAGTGGGACCAAACAATAGATTTTAAAAATTTGTTATAAGTATGACATCAATATTAATATGACACTTAATTGATAGAAATTTAACCTCACCAAATTTTTAATCTATTAAAGATTTATTTTAAACATTTTAAAACCACTATGGTTGAAATTAAACGCTTTAAAACATTAAAGTTAAGGTTATATTGTGATGAAAATGTTAAGACTAAAAATACAATTTCAACTTTTAAACGTTTTACAAAATGTTAGAAACAATTTATACCATTTACCTTTTGTTTATCTTATGATAAAATTACTCAGTAAACTTGGATCATTGTAGAAGTATAACCCAACATTTTGTTGGTTTCCATAAATAATACAAAGGAATTTTGTCTAACACCAAGTAGAGTCTACTTATAAATAACAACTAGTATATTTGGGGAGCCAATTATGCGATAAAATTCATATAGATGTTTGTGCAATGGTTCTTTGAAATTGAAAGGATTGCATAAATCTCATTTTTTATGCATTATCTAATAAAATTTCTTACGTCTTTCGCTATTCCATTTTAGTGGAATAGCACTTAAGGTTTCTTATGCTAATCAATATTCCCGAGTGTCTTTCACTAAGACTATTATAAAACATGGATATGAGCTTAGTTATAAGCTTTAGACAACAATCTACCACTGCATTTCCTTTCCTTATTACCAAATTCTATAGAATTTGATACCATGACTTAAGCAGTTCTTTTTTTCACAATTTTATCGTATTAGTTTATATTTTATTTTAAGAAAATAAAAATTAATTTAGGGGCCATTTAGTTATATTCCTCCTTTTATTTTTAGTTTTTCTTTTCCAATGTTAATATATATTAATTAAAAATCTATTAGATTGTTAATATAAATGTAGTACACTTTAATTACTAATAATATTTTAGTTGCCCCTTACCTGCTTAAAATGTAGTAAACTTTTATTACTTGTAATATTTCATTCTCTTTTTCACGAATCCTTGCTTTAAGCTCGCCTTACTTGCTTCCTTTTCCTGACTTGTCCTTATGGTTGTGCCCTCTATTAATTACTTACTTGTTTACTCTTCCTTTCTTACCTTACTACTTTTTGCTCCTGCTTTTCTTTATTACTGTCTGGTTCTCCTTTGTCCTCTTTGTTTCCATTTAGGGGCTTTTTGGCCATATCTCCTTTTATTATTTTCCCAACTCCTCATTATTAATGTTTTAAGAATAATGTTCTGAATTTGTCTTCTTTTTTAGTTTATTTTTTCGTATTTAGACAATATGTTATTTTCTAGGTCAGGAGTTAACCAAAATTCTTTAGGTTTGGACTCCTTTCTCTCTCTTAGCCTTAACTCCTCACCTATGACCTCTCCATTGTCAATCCTCACTTCTCCTCATTCCAAAGCCAATTCCTCATCTTTTCTAACCCAACTCTAGCCTTGAATTCCAATTCATTGTCCATCCCTACCCTATATGTCCAAACCTTCTCCTTAATTGATCCTGTGCCCCTTGAAGGCATAGAAAAAGATGGAGCAAACACTGGTTTTTATTAACAACAAGAAATCTTGATGCCAAGTCTTTAGGGAATCCATTCCTGCTTTGAACTTATGTTATTGTCTACCAAAGAAGTAGGAAGACACCTCCATTATTGCTCTACCATTTGAAATTCTAAAGGAAGGAGCTTTTAGATGCGCAGGGAACATGTTGGATCTTTCTTAGATAAAAGACCACCTTACCTAGTTATAAAAGCTTGGGATCAAAACCAATGGAAGCATTTTTAGCCTAAAAGAGATTTTAGTGAATGAAGAAAATGTCTTCTTCTTTAAGTTTGTGACTGTTGCTCAAGCTTAAAGGATTTGGAAGTAGGACCTTGGTATTTGAACAACAAAATAATATTTATCCAATGTTGGAGGCCTGACTTATAACTTAATAATCAATTTCTTAATAAAATTCCAATACGGATGAATATCCATATTACTCCTTTAGAGTATTGAACCACAAAGGTTTAAGTTATCTAGCTAGCTTTTTGGGGAAGCGAATCCTTCTTGATAAGTAATAGCAAGCACCAAGATGATCAATTATACAAAGGTTTGTGTCTTAATTGATATCCATAAAGACATTCCTTTACTAAAGCTAAGTAAGGGTGACAAGTTCATTAAGGAGACTGTTAAGGTTTCTTATACTTGGAGGCTAAACCATACTAAATAAAGAAACTTTAGAAGCTATCAGGTAGGATTTTCTCAAAAAGGTGACTTTTAGGAATTAATGCAAATGGATTCTGGCATTACTGACAAGGAGAAAGAAGTTAATATGGGGAGCTCTTCTACCTCACCCACTTTTTAAGTAACTTATGGAAAAGGAGTAGTTTTAAACACTAAAGAATTACAAAACATGTCCTTTACTATTGCTTCTCATGAAAATACTCATGAAAGTATTCTTATTGATTTTAGTAAGGATGCAAGTGTGGAAGAAATTTCAAATTCCATAGAAAATACATCTTCAAATTATGGCACTCATTTGGTTTAACACATTTGTTTTTACTCAACCTGACATTCTTTAAGAGGCTTTTCTTATTTCTCTAGATCTTTAGGTACTCTTACATATATTGCTTCTTCTGTTAATCTTATCAAGTTCATTATTCAAATATAGATTGCTCCTTAAGAAGTTGAGTCCCTCTATAGCCCTTTCAATAATCAAATGTGGAAAGAGCTTTTTTCTTAATACATCCTAATTAAGCTCTAGGACCAGATGGAACCAATATTTATTTTTCTTAGAGGACCTAGGCTCTAACCAAAACCTTAGTGACAGATGTTATCTTAGAGTTTTTTAGTAAGGAGAAAATGTTGAAGGAGTTAAATATAACTTTTGTATGTCTCATCCCTAAAGTGCAAGCTCCCAATTCATTAAGTTGTTACAGATCTGTAGCTTGTTGCAATACCATTTATAAGATTATTTCTAAACTTATTGCTAAAATATTGAATCTATTTTGTCTTCATACAATGATGAAACTCATTGAGCTTTTATTAAAGGCAGGTTAATTAAGGACAACATCTTGATTGCACATAAACTCTTCAAAAATTATAAAAGGAAGTATGCTAGAGGATCATAGAGAATCATAATTAGTGTAATAGAAGCCTCTTAAAAGTTGGTAGAGCCTAGCTAATTAATTCGGTGCTTAACACCATCCAAGTATACTAGTCTTCTTACTTAATTTTCATAAACAACTTAGTTAAAACCATTGATAGGATGTTTAAAAGATACCTTTGATTTGGTGATGCAAGTAAAGATTCAATGGCTAAGGTTAGTTGGTTAGACGTTTATCTTCTTAAGGATGAGGGTGGTCATATAATGATTCTATTGAAAATAACCAATAAAGATTTAATTATTAAAAAGATTTGGAAACTCTTAAAAGGGAAATAAGCTTTATGGGTGAAATGGGTGCATGCCTATTATTTAAAAGATGATAAATTTTGGAGTACTCAACCAAAAACTGATTCCTTATAAACTATGATTTATATATTTAGGCTAAGGAAAGTGGTGAGATTTTAATTTCAGAGAAACTTAGGGGATGACACTTCTTCTTCATTTTGGCATAACAATTGGAGCCAATCTGGTCCATTAATAGGGGTGGCAGAGATTCCCATTGAAGAATATTGTCCCTCGGATTGTCATTGTTTGTGATAAAATAAGGGATAAATCAAATTTGCTAGCTTTCATGCTACATACCTGTAACGCCCCAAATTAGGGGTTAGCATATTAAGCAAATTTAGCCCGATTTAGGTTCTGTCTCTTTGAAATTTTGGC
>JANIHZ010000005.1:31907057-31925880 GCA_027478365.1 Erythroxylum rufum
AATTATTAGTTGTTACTTTATTCTTTATTGAAATTAATATAAATTCCTTACCTATTGCACTAATAAATTACTTTAAACTTGCCTTTGTTTGTAAACCCTTAAATAAGATTGAGAACTACAAAATTCACACTAGTCTTGTTTATCCTACTTAGAAATATAATGAATTTTCTATTTTAAAAAAAGATCAAAATACATTAAAATCAATAAAGAATATTATGACAAGTAACATTAGAACCTAAACTATAAAATGCAATAGAAATTAGGTAAATTGATTAGCTTATGAGAAACATAACCTAATTCATTCTCTATAGATATATAAAGGATATGAGAAGAGTTATATCTTATTTAGTGTGCTTACTAATCACTTTATAAGAAATTTTATTCAAGAGTTGATCATCACACTAAAAAGATATAAACTTCGAGCTTATTCTTAGTTAAACTTTATATGCTAAAAATTATCTTCCTGGTCCATCAAAGAGTAATTAAGTTGAACACTTGAAATGTATAATAGTAATGTTAAGACAGTTTTATATTCCTCTCTTTCTGTAATGAATGTATGCCATACCTAGTCATTAGTTTAATGATCATTAAATCAATCTGGTAGGTAAATCTCACTTGTTCATCCCAAGTCATGAACTAAGGCCAACTGTTCATTACAATGTATTCTGTAAAGTCCCAATGCTTAACACCAGAATATGATTGAGTAACATTAATAAAATAAAAGATGATTTCAAGTTTAAGGGAATTGCTTCCAAATTTTACAAAATATATTAGTTATAGCAATATCTTCTAATTTGTATAATATTTTTCATTGCTAATTGATAGCTAACTAAAGTATAAAAGATGTCGTAGGAGAGTTATTATTAAACTAAACTAGCTTTTACCGAGTAACTTTTTGGGCAAGAGCCTTGAACAAATTTAAGCAAAATTTATCGGTGAACCTTTTAGAGTTATGAATCCTCTATATTAGTTTATCATTTGCCTTTATGCTTGGTCTATACTTGAGGATGATTGGGCTAAAAACCCTGAATCTGCAATACCGATCCCTATATGTTGTAGTCAAGCTTACCTTAGCTTTTAAAGGTACTAAGAGCTTCAAATTATCTAAGATTTGAATTTTATATAGGAACCCTAGCTAATTACAATTTTCAAACCAAAATGATGTGTTATTTTCGTTCCCAACTCTGAATTTCATTTCCTGACACGTAATGTTTCTTAGCTTTAACATTTGGATGATATTCCAATAATTTTTTTATTTGGCTTCCCCTAAAGCTATAGTGTTTGATGATGTTAGTATGCATCTACTTGACCTACATAGATTCGAAGTATGTGGAAAGCTTCCAAATCCATTTTGCCTAAAGCATCTTCGTTTTGTTTCAAATAAAATTTATCCTCAAACCACCTCCTTATTATATGCATATACCTTAAACCATCTTACTTTAACCCCCAAAGCATTAATTTTTTTAGACTATAAGAAATTGTTTGTTTTTTTGCATCCTTAATTAGCTTTTAGGGCATGTACAAGTGATAACATCAATGTATATGGAGATTATTAAACATAAATAAAATTAGTTACAGCTTGCTACCATATGATAGCAAATTGTTACTCCAATAATTAACTCTTTTGTGAATTGAATTTAATAGAGAATAACAATCCTTATATAATACCCTTTTATCTAAGATTGGGATTCTAGGAAATTAAATGGAAGCTCCTGACTGATATTTCTAAGAGTGTATTGATTAGATCATTAGAATTAACAAATACATACATGTAACTTTTTCTCTTACTTATAGTTAAGCCAAGGATCAAGCTAAATAATTGTAATGATTTCAATGATATTTGCATTAAACTAAAGTCATCTCCATATAACAATAAGAGGTCATCTACAAAATAGAGGTTGTATAACCTTAACTTGTTATATTTGTGATGGAATCTAAAGACTTGACCTTGCTCAATCTTTTAAACAATCAATCTGGTTAGCAATAAATGATGATTTAGTTGTATTTTTAGTCCCATGTTTAGTGTATTTTGCTTGCTTATTTGAGATTTTTTAAATTTTGAACTTAATTCATTCCTATTTTATTTTTAGGTTGTAATTTACTTATTTGGAGCCAAATGAATGAATTGGTACAAGTTTGGGGTGATTTAGAGCTATTTTAACTAAGTTATGAAGAATCTAAAAGTTAACATATGTTACATGTCCTTATTGACCTGTTTCATGCAAGATAAATAGTTTTCAAGTTCCAGAGAGTTATGTGATATGTGTACCATTTAGAACCCTAATGTTCAAATTATAAAAGGAAATATTAAGAGGAAAAGTAAGGAGGGATGATTGGGAAACACCAATTGACAACATAAGATGATAGAAAGAATGAAGACCAAGCAAGGGAATACATATAGAATGGATTTCGATCAATCTAAAATGAATTTCATAAAGATTAAAAAGGATTTCATCATGTTTCTGTTAGTTTTTATTTTCTTTTACTCTTAATGTTACATTTCTATAATTATGAACTAAATCCTCTATGGTACCTAGATTGGATAAACCTCGTGATAGATTATGTAGTGACTTTAATTTGATACAATTTATTCTTAAGTTTCAATAATATTAAATTATGTGTTCCTAATTATTCTTAAATTAATATTGTGGGAATGTTAGTGTGAATTCATGTAATTAAGATTAAGAAATCCAATGTAAGAATAAATCTAGCATAATTGAAAGGAGTTGTATGCAAACCTAGAGATAGGTCAACATAAATCTTCTGGATTAGGTCAAACCTAATATTAAAATTCACAAATCAATTATTAGAATTCTAGGAGTTTTAATTAAAAAATATTTCAATTAATTAATATAGGGTTAGGCGTTAATAGTATTGGAAAAGATATTAACATAATTGAGGGATTTTTACGATCTAATGAACTTTAAAATAAATTGATTAGTGACATCACGATTGTATGAGAAGTTCTGAGGGATTCAAATTCTAGGTACCGATTTTTCCATTGATTTTTTCTTAGTTTAATCTCCATTCTAATTATCAATTTTGTTGATTTATTTTAGTTTTACATTTGATTAATCATCATCACAATAATTTGTTGGCCTAGAAAATAGAAACATGGTAAGTATTGGTAATTTTAGTCTTCGTGGGATCGAACCGTATTCGGTACTAGCTATAATTACACCATGTTCTTGTTGTTGAAACTAAAACACGTTGCCAAGATTTAGGAGTTGTGGTTGGGGACTGTAATATTAAGAAAACATTTTTTATCAATCCAGTTTTCTAAGTAGTTTTTTCATTTCTTTTTATATTTCTTAATTCTCCATATAACTCTTTTATTAATCATATATTTGTGGCTTATTTTCAGGACTTGGGTATTCATTTTTGTAGCCATCAAACATAATAGAATGATGGAGAGGACATTATTCTTAAAGGGATTACGGCATGTCATTGCTTACGACTATATTGAAAACATGGAATGAAAGGACTAGTGGCTTGTACTTAGAAGCTTAACTAACATTTATGACATGTTGTGATACTTGTGGGTGGTGATAACCCTAATCATAAATATCAAGCACCAAGCTATATACAGGGAAATCCAATTTGTATAGAGAATTGCCCTCAAGATACCCAACAAGATAATACTTATAATTCACAATCGTGCAGTTATTACAACTTTGTAAGGAATGATCATGCTTTAAACAGATTTCTATAACAACAATAGTAAAAGGAATGTCAACTTCTTCAGGATATTCGTATGAATTTGTTTCTTCATTTGAGGTTTCCCTCTATAAAACTAAAGAGAAAAATGTTTTATTCGAATACACTAAGCCAAGTTTAAGGGAATATGTGAATACAATAACTTTATGGTATAGAGGGAAGTTAGAGGTTGAAGAAAAAGGAAGAAGTTGCTATTTAAGAAGAGAAGGAAGATGAGAAAGAGGAATATGAAGAGTAGTAGCCAAATAAAGAGGCTACTGAGGAATTATCAACAATCACCTTAAGTATGGTGGGCTCCTACTTCCCACCAAATATACTGTTAGAGTCCATCAAAGATCTAAGGGGTTTTATTATTCCTTTTTATATTAATAGTTTGTTACTAAAAAGGGCATTACTAGATTCACTTAGTTTTATTAATTTGATATCATGGGCCTTTATTATAGCGTATGGCCTATTTATAGGCTAGTGAACTGTTATGTGGGAAAATGGGTGGAAGTAAGCTAGTGATTATAGATGCAGGTTGAAGGACTTATTTAGAAGTCCAGTTAAAAGACTTATTAAGAAGCACTGATTGGGAGGTAACCCAATAATTATATGATTTTGTTTTGATTGAGTAGTTTGTAAGATGTTCATTAGTAGTTTGGTTATTTTCATAATCTTAGTTTTATGGTCCTAATTGTTTTACTTGAGATTTGATGGAGTTCTACAGGTTATGAACGCAACATTAGCCCTTGCATTAGAGTATAGAGGATTTTAGTAGTATTAGATGGAATACTGGTTATCCTCACCTTCCCCCATTTTTGTGTATTTTTTTATTATTCTTACATGTTTTCTACATTAAGGATAATGTAAAACCTAAGCATAAGAGAGGGATATAGTAGTCAAGCTTATTAATGTTGTTATTATTAGCTTAATAATGAATAATTTGAGAATTTTTTTAAGAGGATGTTGATCCAGATGATTAATTATAAGTTTGGTTGTGATTGTGATTTAATTTGTTTAGGAAAATAGTTAATGAGTTTTGATGATTAAGTTGATTTCAATTTAGTTCATTAATTTTAAGAACAGATACTTGATTTGCTTTATGATATTTTATGTATAATTTGTATATGCATTAAGATAAATGTGAATTCTTTTTAAGCATTTCATTACACCAAATATAAGAAAAAGAAAGAAAAAAGAAAAGAAAAAGATAGTATTATTGAATAAATGAGCGTAAATGATTTCACTTCGCTAAATTTGTACTAATAAAATGTCAAAGTTAAAGAGTAGTGTTAGTAGCCATTTGAGATAATGTATAATACATAGATCATCTTTTTCATTTGAGATTATTGTATTAGTATTTTCATTATGAAACATCTTCAATTTTTTGCAACTTGAAGCTTTCACATGCATTTTTATAACAAAATACTCAACATTAAAGCTCAAATTTTACTATTTTCTTCCTTAAAGCCCTCTATCTTTGTTATAAAGTTGTTGAACTTGAATCAATATTTTAAATTCCTAATTTTGGTATTTATCAAAACTTCAGTGGGATAATGGTAAGAGTGAAGATAACTACAAAAATGTGCCTTTCTATTATAAAATTTAGATATATATAGATAATTGACTAAATTTTTATCTAACTTTTTCCAAATAAGCCAGTGCCCTCTTGTTTATTACTACTCCAGGTGAAGTAAACTCCTTCTAATCTCAAATAAGTAAGTCCAATTATGTTCAAAATGTTCAAAAAGTCACTAGTTCTTTCTTTATTTCTTATAAGAATCAAGCATTGAAAAGAGCACATGTTTTTAAAAAGGGAAGGCATAAAGAAGGGCTTAAATAGCTTACAAATCGTTCAATTCAAGCACTGAAAGAGGTTGGAGATCTATTAAAGGACAATGGAGTACCATTAATACAAAGTATAACAAAAAAAGGAAAAAGAAGCTCTTGATGGCTTAATGGTGGATCTTTATGTAATTAGTGAATTTTTTCTTCTTCAAGAGAATGGTTTGAAGGCCATATTATTGATTTAAGTGAAGAAGCAAGCTTTGAGAAAAAAGATTACATAGCTTAACTAGTATTGGACTTATAAGTAAACCAATGTTAGTCTTTTGTTGGGTTTATAGACTGAAAAAGCAGAAGCAAATCAACACTAGAATTGTACTTGTAAATGACCAAACTTATCTTTATGATGCGTTTTAAGAGTTTCAAAACAAAATCGATGTTGATTTTAGAAGCTTGATTGACATCTATCTCGTGTTTTATAGTTTTTAAATTTTAAACTTATTTTTAGATAAGGATTTTTTTCTTTTAAACTTATTTTTCCTAATTAGATTATATCAAAGTTATTAGTTTCCTTTAGGAGTTTAGTTTAGAGGGATTTTATGTTTCTTAGCTATTAAGCATATACAAGGCTATTTTATGGATGTAAAGAGGAACATATGTTTTGTTTAATAAAATTACCTTAGAAATTTTTTTCATCCTTATTCTTAAAGAAACTCTTATTTTGGGTTCTCTAATAACTATTAATCTTATCTAATTTGTTAGTGCCAATTGATTATAGAATATTATCATTCTTAGTTCCTTTTAAAGTGTGGTGATTTATATCCTTCTTTTGTAATTTTGAGTTAGATTTTCTTGCATTAAATTTGTTACAATAGAATGGTCATTGGTTTTTTCATATTAATATTGGTGAGGGTCATAACAAAATTTGGTATCAAAGTCAACTTCTATATTCAACATTGTTTTTGATATCATTTGTTTTCGTTTTCAATTTTTTTTCTATATTCTGCACATTTAATTCCTTTGTTTTCATCATTTAGGGATAAGATTAGTTTAAAAAAAGACTATTTTTGGCTTCTTGTTTCTTATTTCTTGACTTTTATAAGTTAATAAAATTTTAGTTTATTAGTTTTCTTATTTTTCCTTATTTTTAATTTATTATTGTTAAGTTCTTATCCTTCTATGCTACAATGTTTTTAGTAGTGTTTTTGTTATTTTGTTTAATCCAATTTGCTTCTTTGGGAGTTATTTAACAAATAAGGAAGATTTAAACTAGATTTCTTGATTTATATTGTATAATTTACAAAGGACCTTTAGTCAAGATTTTAGAATATAAATATAGTGAACTTTAAAAGAAACATATGAAGAAGTGTTTTTGCCATGATTCTTCCAAGTACATTATGACTTAAACTTGAAACAAAAGCTTATAAATAAATAAAGAAGTAAATGAGGAGGAAAGAGCAAAGATAGAATAGAAGTCCATCATGAATGTTACAAGGCCAATATGAGTCAATTCTTTGATAATTTCATGAAGTTAGGGATAGGATTGAGAAATATGAAAATTTCTTATATAGTTGGTCTGCAATGTAACTCACTTATAGATGTTAGGATGGATGATTTTGAGGCTTATGATAAGGTTGAGGGTATTTCTACCTACATAGGAGAGCTCAACCTAAAAGGTGATAAAGGAGCAAAAGGTGGAAGATGAGGTAGAGTGGGAAGACAATGAGAGGGGAAATTTAGGATAGGTTATAAAAGATAGTATAAAGAAAGGGTGGATAAACATATAAGTAGCATTAAGATGACAATGCTACATTTTATAGAAAAGATAGACCCATGTGCCTAATAAGAGTGGGAGAAATATGTTGAGCTAGTTTTTGATTAACTTTTTGGAGGAGAAAAAAGTCAAATTAACTATTGAAAAGTTTAGTGACTATGTTATGGATTGGTAAAATTATTAAATTCTCATTAGGAGAAGGAACCAAAATCAACCTATCAAAATTTAGAAGGAGAAAAATTGGTGATGAGGAAGCACTTTATGCTAAGTTCTTTCTACAGGGAGCTTTACCAAAGGTTACAAACATTAACTAAAGGTTTTAAGAGCATAGAGGAGTACTATCAAGAAATATAGGTTGTCATATCTAGGGCAAACATGGAGGAAGATCGAGTACTGATAATGAGTTGATTTATTTATGAGCTAAACCTAAAAATTACCAATGTCATAGAGCTACACCAATATGTGCAGTTGGAAGATGCGGTGCACATTACTATAAAGGTACAGTGACAACTTAAAAATAAGTGGTGCACATTGCTATGAAGAAACAGAGACAACTTAAAAATAAACCTTTTAACCATTTTAGCTTTTCTAGTGTAGGATGTTCAACATAGATTAAGTAAGGAGTAAAGAGGAGGATGAAGTTCTAAACTTAAAACATAAAGTAACTGAACCAAAATTGCATGCACTAAGTAGATACAACTAAGATTGATTCTCCTTCAATAACTAGGAATTGATATGTCAAGTGCTTCAATTACTTAGGGATAGAGCATGTAGCTTCACAATATCCCAACGAAAGAGTGAAGATAATGATGAAGGATAAAGACTATGTATCTAAGAGCAAAGAGGAGGTGGATGGCAATATAAATAAATTAGAGGAGGATAATGATTTTGAGGTCTAAACAGGAAAAATTACTAGTCACTAGGATAGCATTGAGCATACTTATAGAAGAATATGATGTGAATGAACAATAGAAAAATATCTTCCATACTAGATGTGCTATTATGAAACAAGTTTATAGCTTGATCAAAGATAAAGGGAATTATACCAACATTGCTAGTGTGTAATTAGTGGAGAACTTAGGATTGCTAACCATGAAACATCTTAAACACTACAACTCACAATAGATAAATGAGAGTGGAAAATTTAGGGAAATAGGTAACGTTTTTTTTTTCTTAATTTAGAGGTATAAGGATAAAGTGTAATGTTATGTGGTTCCTGTATAAATGGGGCATATTCTTTTAGAACATACTTATAAATTTAGTAAGAGATCCATACATGATTGATATAAGAATAAATATTCCTTTTTTGTGAATGGAAAATTGATTACCAATTGCTTTATTATCACTAAAGCAAGTTTACAAAAATCAACTATACATTTATTAGAGTGAGCAAGAGAGTTTAAAGGGAAGGAAACAAAAGAAAATATTTATAGGGTAATTCAAGCCTTTTAAGGAAAGTAAAAAAAAGATAAACATGAGAAAAAAAAAGGAGTAAGCTTGGTAGTAAGAGTGAGACATATGAGAGATGGATAGCAATTGCTTTCTGATGTTATAAATGAAGGTACTGATTTAAGGGCTAATCATTTTAAGGAGAGGGGAAATGATAGGAATCAAACATCAACTCTAAATAAATAGGTTCTTATATAGGAGAGGCATAGAGAAAGGATTAAATAGCTTATGAATGGCTCAATTTTAGCACCAAAAGATGATGAAGATTCATTAAAGAACATTGGAGGGCTATTAAAAAAGAGTAAAGTAAAGAAGGAAAAAGAAGATCTTAATTTTTAACAGTGGATTTTTATGTCAGTAGTGAAGTTTAACTTCTTTAATAGAATGAATTAAGGCTATGTTGTTGATCTAAGTGAAGGAGTAAACTATAGAAAAGAGGTTGTATAATGTAATTGGCACCATATGTACTCATAAATAAATAAGCGCCAATCTTTTATTTGACTTTTAGTTTAAAGAAGCATAAGCAAACTAGTGCCAGAGTTGAACATATAATCGATGTAACTCATCTTTGTGAAGTGCACTAAAATTTTTAGAATAAAATCAATATCATTTTTTAGCCATGGTAAACTCGTACATATATAGTTTTTAAATTTTAAACTTCTATTGGATAGATATTATAGTTCATAGGTTTTTATGTTTCTATTTAAGCCTATATAAGGCTATCTTATGGATGTAAAGAGGACTTTATGTTTTATTTAACAAAATACTTTGGAAAGTGTTTTCTTTATCCTTGTTGTTAGAGAAACTCTTGTTTTAGGTTCTTTAATAGCTATCGATCTTATCTAGTCACTAGTAAAGATCAACCTTAAAATCTTATTAAGCCCAATTCTTTTCTTTTTTGGAGTTTGGCGATTTATGTCTTTTTATTTTTGTGATGTTTTCTATTATATCAAACTTATTATGAAAAATTGTTCCTTCGTCTTATCATATTGATATCAAATCTTACTAGTCATAAAGGTAAGGCTTGGATTAGTTTCTTGGCTTCCATGCTTCAAATTTTTGTGTAAGAGAATATTGTTAAAGTCACCTAACACTGCTAGCTATAGAGTTTGAATGGAAGAGCTTAGAGTTTTCATATTTTTTCAAAGAATATTTCCTTAGAACTCATGGTTTATCACATAGATGAATGAAACTTTAAGGCTATCCAGGTCTTGATTGATACTAATCCCCAAGTGGATGAACTAGTCAGATGCTAAAAATCGATGCACCTAAAATAAGCTAGAATTATTAGTAATAATGCTCATTTCATTATAGTTTGTTTGGTGATTGTTTAAAATATTCCAATTCTTACCAAGCATCCATTGGCAATTGTGAAGTTTACTTTCTTTGGTTTTAGTTTCCAAGAGACTTATTATGTAAGGTTTTCTAGACTATAGATAATAATATATTTCTTCCTTTTAGGAAAATTTCTCATAATATTCCAAGAAAACATTATGGGAATAAACTGAGGGAATGGTTTACTTTCTTCTTTAATGTCCTTCCTAGTCTTCTTTTTATACTAACCACATTTTCATCACCTTTTCTAGATCTACTTGAAGGGATGTCCTTAACCATCCCCTCTTTTCATCTTACTTTTGATACACTATACTGAGTTGTCTCCAAGGCCTATTTTGAGGGGTGTCCTTTGACAAGTCGTAGTCCCCTTATCAGTCAAATATAAAACATGTGTATTTAATACCCAATTAAAATTTAAAGTGCTAATAAATGTGATTCCTATTATTTGTAGATCCAGTTTCATACCTCTTAAACCATAGTTATTTTATGGAGCTCTTAAATTATCCTAGTGTGTTTCTAATGAATTATTTGATTTCTATCCCTCTTTTAGCAAAGATTGCTTCTCTTTCCCCATGTTCATATAGGTATTAGTAGACTTCAATTTCACCAATTCAGAGCTTTCTACATTTGAATAATTTTTACATGTAGGCTTCTAAGATTTTTCTTAGTTTGAATAGATAGTTTCCATCAATAAGTTAGTATAATTTATGATTCCAACTACCATCTTCACTAAGCCTTTTTAGTTTCAATGTATCAGGTAAACTTTTTAAAACCTCTACTTCCAGACAAATTCTAGCATATCTTATTTTTTAAAACCTATGGTATACTCACCCATGTATACTGTCTTCATAATAGAGTTAGCAAGATAATTCAAACCTATAGTGATCTAGTACACTAATGGTACATTGCGAAAGTTTATATAAATAGATATAATATTTCTATTAATTTTTACAAAATTCATTCATGGCCTCTATATTTGTAACAAGACAGGTTTGCCTAAAACATGCTAGGGATCTATTTCAATGACTTTTTCCACAATTGATTCACTTTTAAATTTGAAGATGAAATCCTTCTTATTAATCAGAGTTTTCTCAAGCCTTAACTTACCCTAGCTAACTTTCACCCAAGCTTGCACTTAGGGAAAAGGGATTCTTTTATCTATGAAATATCGAATTAGAACAGTGTCCCGTCTTATAGAACCATCTCTGAGGACCTCCATAGATTGTGAGATTATAATAAAATCATTCTTTGACTAAGAAGGAAAAAAAAACAGTTTTTCTTATGGTGAACGATCTCCCACCACTTAACGCTATATGTTTCTCAGATGTCCTTAGTAAGTTCCCTCTACTTACAATTTCTTAAGTGACAGAGAATGTGCAAGGGGAAGGGGATAAGTGTATCATCCATTACAGGTTAAATTGCTAGATTTCTAAGTTATAACTTGGTGAATTATTGAAGTAACTAGGTCTAGTCAAGGAAGTTGAGGCCTTAGTAGGTTCTGGAGGAGGAGACACTATATTGGTTAAAGAGGATTGAGTCATCATTGCAGGTAAAAGTGGGTCTTTTAGTAAGCTTGGTTTCTCATCTAATTTCATTTATATATAAAAAAAGAACTAGGTTAAAACCATATTTAGAAAAATATTACACTAAAAAGTTTCTAAAAGTGGTTAGGTTTAATAAAGAAAAATGAAAGCTAGAGATATAAAATGTTTTAATTAGAGATAATTATGATTCATTTTTTGAAAATTGAAATGAATAACATTGCTAGGCAAAAGCCAAACATTTATACAAGGTGTACAAACCTTAAAAATAGTGAAACAGATGTCCAAGATAATATACAAGCTAATACAAGACAACTAATCAATGAAGTTGCAAGCTAAAACCATAAAACTATCAGAACAAGTAATAATCACTAACTAGAATTGACCCACATATAATCTAGACATAAAGAGGTTCCCCAATAAACGAGAATAAAACTTTGCACTAGAGTTCCTCCTTAAAGATTCAAAAGTGATTTAGTTTCTACAGAGAGAACCACATCAACACATCTTATCCAATCCATCTCGCTTATCCAACTAATATTACTTTGAATGACAAAGTTGACATCTAAATATTTTTCCTAAACATACTTTGATTTCTTTAGCATCATAAGTCATACATTGGGCAACTAAGAGCTAGTTGAAGATGTGTAGCATCATCCTTATTGACTTATCTTAGGTTTGAGGCCCAAAGAATGATGTGCCTCTAATCTATTGAGAGTGTCGTTCCAAATCAAGTTAGAAGAAGGGCAATCAAAAAATAAATGATTAAAAACTCATTAAAGGCCAAGCATAACCTATAGCTAAGATTTAACATTGGGACAAATGCTTCCTTAATGTAATCAAGTGTTGTAATTCTTTCCTTAATAGTAAGCCATAATACAAAAGATACCTTGAGAGCTAAGTATTTTTTCTCTACAAATTCACACCTACAAACCTTAGGTGTTGAGTATTTGAACAAATCCATAGATAAGACTTATTAGTTAACAATCCTAAGGGCTGCCTTAACCAAATGACTGTGGTGCCTTAACCAAATGATTGTGCCCTCTTTATTAGGGTTGGGTAAGTAAGCTAGGAAGTTACTTTGTAGTACTCTAGAACATATATTATAGTAAAACTAGTTGCCACCATTGATTAAAGAACTTACTCTAGCATTTACCGGATAAAAGGGTCCTAGGCTAGAGATATTAGGGAGCAAATTTGAGAGCTAAGTGTACCCCAAATACCATTCTATGGCCATTTATTGTTGTCATTACCAATTTGGATTTGGAATAAGGGAAAAAAAGTGTCACTAAGTTACATTATTTGCAGCATGCTCTATAAAGAAATGTGCCTAGGCTTACAAACCCATAAGTTGTTGCTTCTTAAATAGTGACAATGGACCCATTTGATCCATAAGAAGTCCTTGTCACTAATGATTATCCATAATCTCTTGGCCAATAGAGTCTTATTAATTGCATGAATAAAGTGAAATCCCAAACCACCTTCCTCCTTATATGAGCAAATACTTTTCTAAATTACTTTAGCATGACCAGGCGTCTATCTTGTTAATACTCTAAAGTACAAATTAAAGGTTTCCTAGTTCAGTACTCTCAAATATATGATATAAACTATTATATAAATGTTAGTATAGTCCTTCATTAATCATTTAATACATGAAAACTTAATTATAATTTTGTTTATGAATAAGTTAGCACTAGTAGTATATCCATTTTTTCCAATTCCAAGTAAATATTAAATTGGTGATATTTTCACCTAATTGGAGCTAGTTTATCAAATTGAGTTTCTTCAAGATACACACCAACTCCTTGTTTTGGAATTATTATGAACTGTCATTATATCAAATTAATGATTATCATATTTAGCATACTTTATTCAATTACTCTTTTTACTTAATACGAGATACCTCATTATGGTACAGAATAATTAGTTTTAATCTTCCCTATTTATGTATTTTTCTGTTAATTTAATATCTTATGTTTTACTTCTCATACTTTTTTCAGATTCTCAATATTTCTTTTCACTATTTCCTTAAAGGAATACATCTATAATTTTCAGCCATTTGGTTTTGTCATCATATTTTTAATAGTAAAAGGAATTCTATTAAAGTTTTGGTACATAATAGGATCAAAGTATTAAAAAAAAACTAGTAAAATGGAAGATTGGAAAATTTTATTTTTTTTAATTGAACTTATCCAAGTAGAGAATTGATATATCTTATTAAACTAAAAGAACCAAAATAAGCTATCAATATAAGTGGGAAGTACAAAATGGCTTGCCCTGCTATAGGATGGGACCCTGGATAAGTGAAAATCAGTAGGTGACCATCTATTAAGTTCTTGAGAAATCCAAATTAACAGTGGTAGAGAAGGAATGACGGAAACTCTTGACAGAAATTACAAATGTTTGCATGACTTTATAAAAGAAAACCTTTTAAGGGTATATCGTGTGAGCAGAGGTTGCAAAACAGTTGATAACACATGTGAGAGCATCAGAAGGACAAGAAAATGATTCCAATCAAAACGGCAGCAGGTAGCATCGAGAAATAGAGAACCTTTTCAGGATGACTAAAGAGAAGTCACGTCCATATATGTCAACAAAATGTTAATCAACTTTGTCTTCATCTTCCCAAGAGAAAAGTTAAGGTTTGTTTTTGTCTTTTTGTTTTTTGGTTCCCTGGGACTGATGTGAGAAGTGAGGAAAGATGCCTTAGATATTTTTGGTTCTCACGGAGCCATGAGTGCGCTCTTGGTCTTGGACATGATGCTGGCTGGTGGGGCTTTAGAGGCCTAAAACAAAGACTCGTCGGCACATACTTACTAGAAAACATTTGTTGGGCGGTTAAAAGAACAATCCCATGTAACTAAACTGGCACATGGTCGGTGATTGGCCAAAACCAAAAAACCACAACTTTTCTGGTTGGGTCCATATCAATATTTATATATGTATGTTGTTTGATAACCCTTTACGATTTGCTGCATTCAATTATATAAAAGTTAAATTAAGAATGTGTGTGTAATGCTAGTAACCAACTTGCAGATTAGTGAAAGGGATGTCCAGTATACGATGTACTGTTTACTTAATAGCTAGCTCTCTGCAGCACATGAGCATCACCCAAAAAAAAAAAAAAAAAAAAGGAATGAAAAGGCTTTATAACTGATAGAAAGAGCCAAAATAAAGGGATGACAACCGCCAAATAGGTCCAGGCCACGGGAACTCTGTGGTTGTGAGATGGATTAATGCACTCCAACTACCACGTATATGCATTACGAATGGGCCCTTTATTTATCGTCCCTTCTAAGTAGGCGGCCCCTCCAATCCATCATTCGAATCGATGCCTCCATCTTCATGCATGCTTGTCATCTATATGCATGCGTCAAAGGAACAGGAGGAGATCCAGTACCCAATGCTACCGAGTGCTGACTATATATCTCCAATAAAAGACAAGAAATGAGAAGGGAAGGGCATTAGTTTTCAAGATGTAAACCTTAACAAGGAGTTGACCTGCAAATTCCATTATTAGAAAGAGAGCGCTCACGGGTGGTCGCTTGCAGACCACCACATCCACATCCTCCATTTACATGAGTTGCATTCTTATGTTATGTTACATGCATGATAAGTATGAGCTAATGGAGTATTGATTAGTATCAAGCATAAATTAACTAAATGCGCCTGTACTAGAAATCAAGTTTACATACAAGAAGATCGCACGTCATTACTTTATTTTTGTAAACGATAACATACGACTGGCATTGTCCACCTTCTCGAACCCAAATTCTTTTCATTATAGCCAAACATGACTCTCTTCTTTAATTATGTATCGCTCCTTTTGAGCTTTTCTCATTTAACTTACAGATTTTATTAATCGTCAAATTAGTATATTTTAGGTTCAAATCGGCTTTTACAATTTGTAAATTTTGAATTTATGAAATTGTGTTGAAAACTAAAATAGTTATCTTGAAACAATTTGAGATAACCCCTTGTCAATTTGCATGCAACTTTGTGTATAAAAAAACAGGATACAGGATGGATTGGAGGAACGTCCACCACATCTTTCTCTGCCATTAATAATTCTGTAAACTTCTTATCCTCAGCTTAATTTCGTACGATACATACGATCAAGTGGTCTTTGACCAAATAAATGTGACCTCACATCTAGGGCAGTAGATGTGTATATTCTTGTAAGCACCAATATGAATATTTATCAACGGATGAGGCTTACATAGATGTCCATTCACATCAATGCTTTTGAAGAGTGCATGATTACCCAAAGCCTAGTAATATCTAGGTTCTCGTCAGATATTACGCCTGGCTATAACTCGAGATAGGGTGTTGTTATTGCAGCAATAATGATATAAAGCAATGTGTTTGGAATTGGACATATAAAGATGGAAATAAGAATATATATGTGTGTGTGTGGAAGGTATTCTTACGTTCTTGTTATCCATAAGCAGAAACTTATTGGATCTATGTCTCTCTGCCGCCTAGCTCTTTCTATGGAAACGTTCTTATAAAGCTAATACGTATGAAGTGCAGCCTAGCAACTTTCATTTTGATGAACTATGATATAGGTTTGATCCATCAATGATCTTTTAGTTAATGGCATCGTACCTGGAAGTAATTGAACTGCTTTATGTATGAACGTTGTTATGCATATACTTTCAGCTGAAAATGTTCCAAAAGACAGAAAAGGCACGAGAAAAGGTTCCAGTAGAGAATGTTGACTCGGAAGCCATTAACAGAAATATATTATACTAATCCTTTACCCTAGTGGGATGTTGTTGAATTAATGTTCCATACTATGTGCAAGAAGAAAAGATAAGGAAGTGGTAAACCTGTGCGAAGCAGACAAAGGTTGCTACATTACACACGCTTAAAAAGTAGAAAATTCATTTTGAGGATTAAGCAAAATTACCAAAAAGTTCCTTTGTTTTCTAAACGTCTACTAAAACAATAGTGAATTGAAAAGAAACCGGAAGAGTTGAAAAGAAAAGAACAAGTTCTTCAGAACGGATCATATAGTATGGGAACATTAACTCTATGTTTAAAACATGTGAAATTGAAGTTTCTTTGTAATTTATAGGCATCTTTCGCTTAGGGTATAATGAACTTCACGAAATTTTAAGTTGAGATAATGGAGTATTATAGTTTTGCAACTCAGTGAGTCCATATAATAATTTTTAATTATAGAAAGACATACGTTGAATACAATATTTCTTAACAAAATTTATATTGATATAACTGTTAATTTCCACTTTGTTTTATGCATTTCAAATTAAAACAAAAATAGCACCAAAATTTTAAGAATTAATAAAAATTGAGTTGTTTAATATTATAATTCTATTTTGACATCACTAGACACGTATAGCCTATTATTTTAAGATGTTCCTTAATTGCAACTAGTGCCTAGCTAGCCATCTTAATTATGACCATGATGACCTTTTTTTTCATTCCCGTGTCGTTATATGATTATCTTGAAAATCCAACTAAGCAACAAATGATTAAGTAAATGATGATGAACCCTGTCTTCCAACGCGTCTCCGTCTATCATGGAGATAATCTTTGAGGGAATATAAATTGTAGAACATTCACTCTGAAGAAAGTAAATTGGGGTTTCCCAAGGTCGACTGTGAAGTGAAAATTCAAAAGGAAAGAAAGAAAATTGAAAATGAGAGGTCAACTGATTTGGAAGCACTCTATATAAACACGGGAAGAGAAGAGAAGAGAGGGATGCAACTTTCAAGTGCTGACAAGTTCTTTTTTTTTTTCTTCTTTTTTTAAGAATTTGCATATATACCTTCTGAATTCACAACAAAAGATGAAAAATGCGAACTCAGTATAAGAGGCACCATGGTCGGTCCAGGACGTGGAAAGTGACGGTCTTATAATCCTGTTAATCCGGTTCTGTAATTTTAATATTATGTACCTAGTCAATATAGGATGTTGATTATTTCATAGAAGTAGGTGAAAATAATAAGCCTAAATTTCATCATTCTTGTTAAAATACATTACCTAACTATAATTTCAATACCAATTAGATCGCTGAACTGGTAACCAAATCTTATTCTCCATGGATTCTAGTTGGAATTCGAGGACCCAACCACCATACCAGTCAGTACTGACGTTAGGGTTTCAGCTTCCAGTATGATCTCCTTCTATTCAAGATTTCTCTTCTCAACCCTTTATGATTTTTTTTCGTTAAGAATTAATGATGACAGGAGGGGTGTCCTTTTCATTGAAAATTCTCTTCTCTCTCTCTCTATCTTTTATATTTATCTCATCCAAGAATTGTCGTTACGTATCTGGAAGTAAGCAGCCTCTTATGTCAACAAGCCAACGCAAAGACTAATCCAACGAAAAGATGCTTCGGGAATTTGATTTTCTTTGCACCAGTTTAAGGTGAGACCCCAGAAGAGAGAAGGCAAAACCAAGAAACTGTCATTTCTGTAAATAGACATTTAGCCCCTCTTACAAGGAACTTATTAACGCTTTATTAATTGCTTTACATTTTACAGAACCTAATTTAAACCTCTCTCTCTCTCTCTCTCATATTCCTAAGGACTCGTCTTAATATGATTTGCTTTATGTTTACACCAAAAAAGATCAGCTTTTGATCATACTTTTATCATACTTTTATGGAGAAGTGTATGTTGTTTCACATTTGCTGTTTCAACACTGTTTCAACTTATCTCATCCACATATTTATGTACATAAATGAGATAAGTTGAAACAATGTTAGAACAACAAAAGTGAAACAAATGATCTGATCTCAACTTTCCCTGAGTTGTTGATGTTTATCTAAAACATTTGTTATCTTCATTTAAACCCTTTAATCGAGCAATGTATTCTCTTTTAAGAGATTGAAAGTGAATTATCATTATCAAAACATTATAAAGAAAAAGCAGTAATTTGTAGAACATATGTCGCGACCAAAAACATTCAGTCCCTAAACAATTCCTTAAAGTCTATGTAATTATCAATTTCTTTGTTATTGTAGCAATTTGACCTCAGTTGTCATTTTTTGTTCCAACAGTAATATGGTTATTGAATGTAAGGTAACTCTTCCAAATGAAATGTTGCGTTTAGGAACTTTTCATTTAAGGGAATGGGAGCCCCATAATTGTTATCGATGAAGCTTTTTAACTGTTAAATACTCCCTCCAATTTATAATAAGTGTCGTTTTAGATACATTTTAATTATTCAAAATAAGTGTCATTCTTGACTTTGTATGCATGTTTATAAT
>JANIHZ010000005.1:31925980-31939847 GCA_027478365.1 Erythroxylum rufum
TATCTAGACCTCACCTTGCACATGAACGGCAAGACCAACACTTGCACTCGTAGAGAGAGAAAGAGAGGCAAGACCTAATCCTTAATGTCGTTTAACTGAATCAAAAGATAGATTTAAAAAGGATAAATTCATAATAAAAAGAGAGACCATTTGTTTATGCTTTATCTAACTATTCTCTATCAATTAATAATTTTCATATTACTATATTTATAATCTTTAAAAAATAAATTATTTATAGTAATTATGTTTTATTAACATTAAAATATTAATTAAAATTATTTTTATTGAATACATTATAAATGGCACTCCACTATCCTTTCTTATCTAATTAATAAAGCAAGAAGTCATGTCTCATTCCAGATCAAGATAACCCATTTCCTTTATATGTGTGCCGCCAACCTTTGAGTTGTCATTAAATGAAAGATTCAATCTCTCCTGTTAATTTGCTCCCTGATTGCAATTTTAGTCATCATAAAGAATGGTGTAAGGCATAAAGAATACAGAAAATTATAGCCTCTTGGGGATGTTACGAGAAGTAACAAGTTGCAAAGCAATTGCCCATTTCCAATCCAATGCCAAATAATATCTTCCATTTATTTATTGCAAAGTTTATGGACGAAGTTCTTAAAAATAAGGTTAGAATTGAGCAGACGATTTGATCCGTAACAACTCCTCAGCGTGTTCGAGGGACCATTAGTTCTGTGGTCAAACTTAGTATACTACTCCCTCCGATTCATAATAAGTGGCGTTTTAGATGCATTTTAATTATTCAAAATAAGTGTCATTCTTGACTTTGTATGCATGTTTATAATTTTACTTCCAAAATTAACCTTTAATTTCTCTCTCATCTTAATTATACAGATCACAATTTCAATGCAATTTAACATGCAATTTCTCTCACATGCTAATTACTGCAAATTACCTTTTCAATGGACTTCATCATAGTTCTTTTTTATTTGCTTCAAAACCTTTTAGTTCTCAACAACATTCATTTATTTATTTAAATATAAAAGCTCTACACATAATCTACAAGCATAATCTACAAGCAAGAATTGAAAATAGGTGAGAAAGAAGCTTTTCCTTCCCACATACAAAAGTTGTCACAGATTGATGAAGGGACGCCCATATAAACTGTAGAAACGAAGATAAAGAGTTGCAGTGCTTAAATACATTGAAACTGTAAAAGTTGAAACATCGAAATTCTAAAAGCATTAATTATTTCATTCTCTTATATTCTTATCAACCATTTATAACTTCACGGGGTTACGAGGTAACTTTATGGGAGTATTAATAAGGGTATATCTATAATTTCATTAGCTTTCTTAATAAGCGTGCGTTTTTCTAAAACGACACTTATTATGAATCAGAGAAAATATAACTCTTCAGTTATTAATACAAGTCATCCCCATTGTGAATTTAGTCTTTTGATGGATTCATTTTAGCAATTTGACTTTGATTCTCATTAATTTCAACAGTTGTGAAAGAAATTAAATTAAGATGTAATAATGCACAGTTAATTTTGCATATTACATTTGTTTTTATTACATGATAAAAGGATAGATTACGGATAATACATATTATAGTTACTTGTTTAATGACAAGTGATGCATGTCTTAATTAGATTTAACATGTTTTCACTTTAAAATTATTCAATCACTATAACTTAAATTCTTGGAACCTACATAATTATGATAATAGCAATTTCACAAAAATTACATATTCAATGGTAATTATTATGATAAAACGACTGCGACACAAGTTAAAAAATTAAAAAAATAATTATTTTGATGATCTTTATAATTATAGTTAATATTGTTTAAATTATTTCTTGGTGGCTTCCATAATTATCACGACCAATATTGTATAAATTATTTCTAATCACTTTAAATTATTTAATCATCTGTAACTGACTATAATAATCATTAAAATGATAATCATGATTAGAATTTTGTTTGTAAAACTAGAGTAGATTTAAATACTCACCTGAGCTTGATAAGGACAAAGTTACCTTGATGCTATTTGGTTCACAATTATACAAGAACGACATATAATAAGTAGGATCACAAAACAAACAAGATTTTCAGAACAAAAATCAGAACACAGAAAGATTAAATGATCAATGCCATGCATGCAGTTGTCATCAACAGTAGGGGGAAGATGTCACGGGTATCCCCTGATGGTCTATTGACTCTCTCAATACGTCCAGACTCAACCCATCCCCCACCAGTGCACATTTTGCTTCCCTTAGTCCCCACATCTTTACCTCCCTCCCAATCGCCTTCCTACAACTAAGACTCCTTTACTTCTTTATTAATTAACGTACACATGTCAATTGATCAGGTATATTATTTAGCCCAACCAATCTTAAACCGAATCTGGTATGATATTTGAGAGAGATACGTGTTAGTGATGTTGTCATTCTATATTTCAACATTTCACACGCACTGGACACTAAAAAATCTCCAATACTACTCCATATGTCATTGCTTTTTTTTCATAGTACTAATAGTAACACTATTCTCATTTCTTATTTCTTACTTCTTCCTTTTTCCTATCAATCAAATTTAACTCGATTTTTACCAACCCTAATAGTATTGTTTGCATTAAGTAAATATATTTGTATTTTGGTATATTTTTAAATAAAAATATTCTAATGCCCTAGAGGTTAGACTACTATTTGTACTTTACCCAAAGATATAAGACCAAAAGCTCCACAAGATTCTACATTCCAGGATCATAGTATGTGAACAAGAACCACTATCATGAAGCCTCAACTGGGAAAATTGCTACTATGATATCAATCCCATGGTTATTCAATTGTATATAATTTCACATGTATTCTATCTTTTTAATATCTCCAATTCATATATATACTTAAATGCAAATTGATTAAATTGCTCTCCGCAAACTCAATTCCAGTTGTAACAATGTTTTGTTCTTTTCTTTCTTTGGTGTTTTGTTCTTTTCTTTCTTTGGTGTTATTACCACGCGTATTCAAACTTAATGACATCATCTAGTTTACATTATGTCTGCATTAGTTTGTTTTTGCTATTTACAACCTACCAAAACTCAAGAAAAAGAGAAATTGACTAAGATTGCATATCAAACTATATTGGAAGGACTTTCAATCACGATAACAGATAAATAAATTTCCCCAATCTATGTTTTCATGATTCCGCTTACAATGCTTCCTAATCACATAAAGGAACAAAATAAAGTTACAAACGATATTTTCCAGAGTTGCCTGTAGTTATTGTCCATTCTTTAATACTATTAGGTGTCAAGACCAATTACTCACATATTTGTCTTACCTATTCTGTTCATGATGACTAGTACATCAGTGGCCACATTATAATCAGTAGCCCCATATTTTCTGGGTAGTTTGTATTTCTTACTTTCTCTTGCATCAACAAAAAAAAAAAAAAACTAAGACCGACTATTCTGCAACGAAACTGCAAAAATTAAAAATTATACGAATAATTATGAGTTTCTAGTATAAAATGATTCTGATTTAGGTTATTTAAATATCACAAAAACTAATTTATAAAACCACTTCATTTTGACTCTTGAGATGAATGAAACTTAGCATTTAAGCTCTTAACTAATCCCTTACTTAAATAGCCCAGTATAAATGGTGCTAGTTAGGCCCCTTCCTATCTTTCGTTGACACACAATTATCATACGATTAGTCATTAGAGGTTTTGAGTAAGTATTTGGGGACACTGATAGTCTATTTCAAAATTCCTGTACGATTGTCTATCTATAACATAAGTCTTCCTCTAAACCTTTACAGTATAAAAGATACACAGTAAATCAGTAAAAATTCTGAAATTATAATGTAGCGTTGTTTAAGTAGGTAGTATTATTATTGATAGATTATGGCACCAGCTAATTAGTTAGCCAAAATTGTCTCGGATACAAATGGTTTATGACATTGATCAAAAAGATGCGAAATAGTTTTTGCTATGAAAAATTTGCGAAGAATATAAATCGTTGCGAATTACTATTAGCGACAATTTTGTGATATTTAACATCAAAAAATACGTATTTTTGCTAAATATTATATTGCATAGAACTTTGGACTTTTTTTTTTGAAAGTAAACGATACTATCGCAAGACTAACCGTTGACGAGAAAAGCGACGAAACTAACCCAAACCAACAGGCTTCGTCGCCTAACCCAAGCCAACAGGCTTACTTCGTACACCCGAAACTTATTAACTTTTCACCATCAACGGCAAAACAAGCAGAACTATCTAAAATTAAAATGGAATCTAAACAAGAAGGACAAACATTCCAGTGATGTGAGTTTGTATGTAATAAGGTTACCTTGGCTAGTGAGTGAGCTGTCTTATTGACAATCCTACACGTCCAATGAATTATAATTTGCTTTTATAAAACATATGATGTTGAAAATTCGTTTCTATATTTTAGGACACATTTCTTCTAATTCTATGTTGTACTTTGTTTTTTAATTACATGTTGCATTTTTATTTTGAATTTTACTGTTTTGTTACTATTGATTTAATTTTTATTAATATTTATAGTACATCTCAAAGGTAATACAAACCAAAATTTGTAATTAGATTTAAATAGTAAAAAATTATATATTTTATTTAATTTTCAGATAAGGGTTTCATTTTGTTATATTTATGTGATAGTTAACATTTATGTATTTCCTACTTTTCCGTTTTTCTCGACTTTTTTTTTTAATGTAATTCAGATTTGGATAATTTGAAATAAGATTATAAGTTTTAAAAAAATAATGTAGAAGAATATTGAAATTAGGTTCAGATCAATATTATCCAATCCGTTAATTTGACTAATACCACTTGCATGCATTTTATTTGTTATAAAAGAATAAAGAAAAGGTCCAAAAGAGGCACCGCTAGAGGCTGTACTCTGTAGCCACCCTGTCTTCTCCTTTGAGATGTCATTATCTAAACACCTCAATGCATTGCATTGCATACCCCTCCTGTACATGTAGGGCCTGAAAGCTATGTAGATCTTTCCATTAAGTCAGTCGGTCTCTCTCTATTTGCTTTTCTCTTCTTCCTCCTCTTTTTCTTCTTCTTCTTCTTCTCCTCTTCCTCGTCTTTCCTCCTTTTTTTAATTAATTAGAGAGAGAAATTAGCTTCTTGTGAGTATTAGTATGTAGCCTTGACAATTTAACCATATCTTTCTCTTGTCTATTTATGCAATAGTGATACCACCACTTGCACTTCTCATTTCAAGTATAAAAGCGAAAGGCTGAAAGCAATCTTGTGCTGTTTATTTATGACCTTTTCCTGATCATATATATATATATATGTATAGTGTTCCATAGTTTATGGCAATTTCAGGAACCATGAGCCTCAATAACAATAATAGCAGCAACAGCAACGACGATAACAAAGATGAACACGAGCATGACATGGTCATGCCAGGGTTTCGATTCCATCCTACAGAGGAAGAATTGGTAGAGTTCTACCTTCGCCGTAAGGTTGAAGGCAAACGTTTCAATGTTGAACTCATCACTTTTTTGGATCTTTATCGCTATGACCCGTGGGAACTTCCTGGTAAGCGTTTTATCCAATATATAGTTCTTTCCTTCTTGTCTATTGTGGTCGTTTCTTCAATTCCCAAGATTTCAAACTGTTACTTCACTCGGAATTCCTAGACAAGCCATATCTTAAACCATTTTCTTCTTTTAGTTTTTGCCCTCCAACTTTTCTCTGACTATTTATTTATAGTCATCACCCCCAGGCAGCCGCTGGAGGTAATTCAGAAGAAACACGACTAATTCACTTCTCCATTTTCAAGGCCAACGTTAAGCAAGTCCCTAATTTATCACTCTTACTTGCCACAATTTCCTTGTAGGCAACAATTAATTTGGGGAGATCTCTGTATTGCTTAAGCTGTTCGTGAATTCTTCCAGTTAACCAACAAATTCTTGCACCTTATGGATTCCTTTACCATACTGGCTATTGCTTCAACACCTGCCAGTTGGTATATAGCTTCAAGTCTTCAACCTTCCTTTCCCTCTCTTCAAGATCGATCCTCCTGTTAACAAGGTTTCATATTTCTGATTCTTTTGCAGTTTCCTCTCACGTTGACTATCTCCATTTTTGTTTCTCTCTAAACTACTACCACTCCTTCTTTATCTCTCTAAACTACTACCCCTCCTTCTTTATCTGACAATAACTTGACTCTTGTCAGTCGCTGTTGTACTTTTACTTAACGTTGGATCATTTGAAGTTATCAAAATCTTCAGCTTCACCCGGCTAATTAGTTCTTAAAAGCTTTGTAGTGTTTCTAAAATGATTGGTTGAAGTAACCTATTCTCCAATGGTCTGAATCACATATTTCTTTTCGTTTATTTCTTCTCTTCTAATTGTTTCTTGGCTACAAGCATCTACCCATAACTGTGGAGTCATGCGTGCCATATCAAACCCTTGCCATTACCCAACTCCCACTGGTTGATTTCTTATTGTTTACAATTTGCTATGTTGTGTATCATCATCAGCTTTGGCAGCAATTGGAGAGAAGGAATGGTTCTTCTATGTTCCTCGAGACAGAAAATATAGAAACGGGGATCGCCCTAATCGAGTCACAACTTCTGGCTACTGGAAAGCAACAGGAGCTGATCGGATGATCCGAACAGAGAACTCTAGGTCAATTGGATTGAAGAAAACCCTAGTTTTCTACTCAGGAAAGGCTCCAAAGGGTATCCGAACCAGTTGGATCATGAACGAGTATCGGTTGCCCCAGCATGAAACTGAACGATATCAAAAGGTACATGGTTCATTTCTCTTCAAATATTGGATCTTCTTTTCTAAAAGATGATGCTTGGCTAACTGTTTAGCTTCTTCCATATCCACTATCCAGTGTACGATGTATAGATATATGAACATTGTAGGTTATAATTTTGGACATAATTAAGTACTGTACCTCGTTTACTGTCGCTTGTGGTATCTACCTTTTCTTCGTTCTTGAAAAAGTTCAATATAGCTTCCACTAAAAAGAAGTCGCCTTTCCCTTCTGCATAATCACTGTGAAGAACACAAAAAGATAACTTTGCAGTCACAGTTAATGATTCGATTTCTGATTCATTTAATCTTCTTCTAGGTAGAGAATCGTAGTAAAACATGCAATAACTATTAAATTGGGATTCTTCATATTGAATATACTGTATTAGACATAGAAATCATTCCATCTTTTCTATTTTCATAAGAAGTATTAATTTCCATTGTCAGAAGTTGCTAGCCTCATCTCTCTACTTTGAAAAGAAATTTTAAATTGGGATTTATTTGCAGGTGGAGATATCGCTTTGTCGAGTCTACAAGAGAGCTGGGGTAGAAGATATCCCATCACTCCCTCGTTCACTTCCATCAACAAGAGCATCTTCCTCATCGAGAGGACCACAATATGAAAAAAAACAATCTCATCTTGTCACTGAAAGATTTAGTTCTTTTGGAGGACAATCGCAGCAGATTGAGAAGATGAGTACTGCTGAAACTGATGGAAGCAGTAGCTCAGAAGTGACAACAGCTTTAGGACTTTCAAAGCATAACGCTTACCATCCAATCATGCTTCCAAATTCAATTACTATTAATACCTCACTTGGACTGCCTTCAGCTCCCATGGATGAAGATGGAATGATGTTTCTTAGCCCGTCTAAACAATTAGCTTCTTCTTTAGTACTCCCCAACTGCGGTAACCTTCTTACTGGCTTATCCTCATCAACCTCAGCTTCGTCTTCAAATCCTTCGGACGATCTTCACAGACTAATAAACTACCAACAAGCTCCCAATGTTCCTCACCATCAACAGTATTATGTTCATCATCCTCAGCAAGTGCCTTCCCAATTCTCAGGTATGACCACGTTCACGTCACAACAGTCACAGCCAATAGCACTAAACATGCTACCCAGCTTGTTATCAACTGCATTTTCAGACAGACTGTGGGACTGGAATCAAGGGCCGGAAGCTAATAAGGACTTCAACAATCCATTCAAGTAATGATTGATCGATTGCTATTACTATTATCTTTACTCAGATGCACTTACTAGCTAGGGATATGATCTAGTCTCCTCAAGTTATCTACTCTGATATGACTGATTAATATATATTAATATTTATTTGATACTGTATTAGCTGTAACCACGACTAGGCAACTTTGATGATTTGATTTTAGTGTCTAAAGTCTGTACATATAGATAATTATAAAGCTTGATGCCCGACTGCACAGGTTCTCGCGGATTGGTATCCCAGTTATATCACTCGAATGCTATTTATTTAACGCAGTAGTTTAACCACGTCAAATAGAGTACAGAAGTCATTGATACTTGACTCACTATGCTTTTATTATAGGAGTTAGGTCCTTGGACATGATTTTCACTGAAAGCAGTAAAAAAGAGTTGAGGCTTTATGTATTGACAATGTACACATACATGGTAGTCCAACAGATCACGCCAGATTGTATATATCTCCCATTGCGGTAGGGGTGGTACGTCAACTAGTAATCAACTAATTATAAGAATAAAAATGATTTGGGAATGAAGGTTGCAGAATCTACCCTGTGACTTGTGGATAGGAAGTCGTAATAGGAAGCCAATAGGATTCATCTGGGTATGCAATTGGTACTTACGACTATAAAGGACTCAGATCTGCATGTTCACAATTGTGGGCGGGTATACATCAAACACTGGATTTTAGTTTTGAGAGGTTATCACATTGTCAGACCTCGAACTTTGCTCTTACACATATGACCTGTCAGTCTTAGCTACCAAGGTTTCCAATTTAATGCCTTCGCTTCTTCATTTGTTTGTTGCTACGACATACCTAAATTAGCAACGTCTGTATATATAGGAGGAACACTCGTGTTAGTATATATATCCTATAGCCATGGGATGTATCTTCTTTTTCCATGTTTAACAAACTACTGTCTATGCACATGTGATATTGATAAGTTAACTTCAATTAACATTTTTTATTGTTCTTGATATTGTATGTAAATATTGTTCGAGTAGCCAAAGATAGGATTACAGAGGGTTCTACTTGACTACTCTTCTTACCAAATATACATATATTACTAACACATTACATGATTTCTATGTGTATTTCAAATCTTATTGTATGAAATCTTATACTTAAACTTCGTTTACTTAATGTCCTATGAAATGTAAATATATATAAAAGAAGCTATTCTAGTTTGAACGCGACCCCTTTCAAGGTCTTACCAATATGGAAGGTCATATAAGGGCCTTGCTATCCCTGGGACGTCAATGATGAAGCAAATAGAGTCGACCTCTCTCAAGAAGAGTTCCCATAGTTACCTTCTGTTGTTTAAGGTGTTAAGAATGTTGTAGTTTCTGTTCCAATGAATCAAAATGCTAGAATTGTCAAAAATGGAAACTTTTTAACTCACCAACCTCCTAGAGCCTAGAAAAACAGAATAGGCATTCAAGAGCATAAAGGAACACTTAAACATTTCCAAGATGCCATCGTGGCACACCACCTATAGACATTTTTAATTGTTCAAGCCTAGGCTGCAGCTAGGTAGGGTAAGAAGAGTTTAGAGATGACAATGCTTATGGAATATGGTTAATTTTTTTTAAACCATGAAACCTATCTGAATGAGATACTGGAGCAAGGACCTTGGCATATGGGAGGTCAACGTATATTCATCAAAAAATGGAAGCCATGTATTGAATGTGATAGAGGAAATATTGATAGCATCCCCATTTGGGTTAATTTTCATGTCATCCCCTTGAAATTTTGGACTATTGGAGGACTTTGCTTCCTAGCTAGCTCCTTAAGAAAGCCAATATGCATGGATACATAAACTGTAAGCATGGAGAGGATCTGCTTTGCTAAAGTGTTTGTTGAAATTAAGAAAAATGTTGAACTATTTGATAACGTTCCTGTTATGAAGCTAGGAGAGGGGTGGGAAATTAGTAAGAATGGATATACATGTCACTTACCCTTGGAAGCCTAATAATTTCAACAAAAAATGGGTTGCCACAAAAAGAACATTAAAAATTGGAGGATAAGATGAACTTATGGGACATGATCCCCAAGATGATACTAATACCAATATGGAACAAAATGCATAAAAAGGAAGTAATGAGATTGTGACTGATACACAAGAGGTGATAGGGGATCTTTATATATATAAAAAAGCACCTTTCATCAAATTTCACAGGCTACTACTCAATATAAAGATAATGATGACTCCAGAGCAAGTCGGGATAGGTTTACCAAATAAAAGGAGAACATTATGGAAAAGGAAAAGGAAAGGGAATTTACCACTAGCTTTAAAAGAAAATTTGCTAAAAGGAAACAAATAGAAAGGAGATCGATCACCTGATAAACATGGCAGTACTCATTTGGAATGTTAGAGGGTTGAATGACCCTCTTAAAAGGCAAACTTTGAGAGAGGCCATTCAAGAAAAGAAGCCTTGTTTTGTAAGACTTCTTAAAACTAAAATAAAGCTGCCTTATGTGTAGACTTGCCACAGGATTTTAGGTACTGAATGAAAAATCCTCTCCAATCATGCTTACCACTATAATGGAAGGATCATATGTGCTTGCAATCTAAATAAAATCATAGTTCAATTAACCTGTGAATCAAATCAAGTTTTACATTTAAAGTGCCACTTTATATAGTGCATACTAAGTTTGAAATGATTGTGATTTATGCCTCAAACTTATTATTTCAAAGAGCTAAACCTTGGGAAGATATTAAAGCCATACATGCTAGAATTATAGATCCTTGTGTAATAACTAGGGATTTTAACTACAACTTATCTCCACTGGAAGCCGAAGGAGGTAGAAATCTTCAAGTAGGAACCTATAGGGAGCTCACAAATTTGCTGTAAAAATTTGGTCTTGAAACTATCAAATGAGAAATTTTTGGCGTTTAGTCACGAGTAAAGACAAGTGAATGAAAATTTTTGAGTTAGAAATGATAGACAAGATTAAAATAGTAAATGAGAAATGTGGATAGGTCCATGTTTTGCTTTGGTGGATAAGAGACTTTGAAATGAGAAGAGTTAAGGTTAAAGTTAGAAGTAAAATGAAAGTAAAAATGAAGTTGAATATGTGTAGTAAGTTAATGAAGAATATTTATATATGTGTATGTTCTGTTATTAGTGTTCATGACTAATCATGGACTATAATTTCTTTATGGATGATATTGATTTGAAATGGAGATGAGAAAGAGGAGTAAATAAAGTTGAAAAGGTGATCTTGGTATGAGTTGTGTTAAAGAAAGATTGTGAAACAAAATTAGTAGTTGATCTGGAAAATGTTCATTAAGTATGTTTCAATCTTTTAGCCACAACTTTTTCTCTAGTTATCCAAACAAGCTAATTGTTAATTTGAATTAAGCTAGAGATATATGGCTACATTTTTTATGAAGACATTGAATTTAAATTCAGTCTTTAAAAATCTCAAAATTTGTCATGAAGTTGAGAACTGGGTGCAGTACATTGGTGGATGAATGTAAATTTGTGTTCTGATTTCAGGGGAAAATATGGATTGATTTGGGCTAATTTAGGCAAAGTTGTCTTCTAGAAAGTTGTAGGTATTTGTTTTATCTTTCCAACAATATATATTATGAAAATTTTGAACATCTGAGTCGAAAGTTATGGTCCTTATAAGAGAAGATGTTTTAGAGTAAAGTTGTATCTTCTGTCTTTTTGCTTCTTCTGCTTTTTCGCTTCTTCTGTCTTTTTGCTTCTTCTTTGTTTTGCTTCTTCTATCTTTCGCTTCTTCTGTGTTTTGTTTCTTCTGTCTTTTCGCTTCTTCTGTGTTATGCTTCTTCTGTCTTTTTTCTTCTTCTGTTTTTTACTTCTTCTGTGATGACGTCGCATGGTCTGTAATGACATCATCTTCTTCTATTTTTTGCTTATTCTGCCTTTTTGCTTCTTCTGTGATGACGTCACATAGTCTGTGATGACGTCATCTTCTTCTATGTTTTGCTTCTTCTTCTTTTTCACCTGGCCTATCTTCTGTTCCATTTTGACCCTTCATACGATAGAATCTGTCTTTGTAGTCTTCATAAAATTGTAGATCTTGAAGTCCTTTTTCGAACCATATAAAGAACACATAATCCGATATCTTTAGGGAAAGTTATAACAATTTTCTCTATTCATCTGTCTTTTTCCATTAGTCTGCTTTTCATCTATATGTATATTCTGTTCCATTTTTGACCCTTCCAAAGATAGAATTTGTCTTTGAGGTTTTCATGAATTGTAGATATTGAAGTCTTCTTTCGAACCATCCAAAGAACACCCTAATCCAATGTCTGTAGGGAAAGTTATGCCACAGGCGTCATATCTTCTACGTTTTGCTTCTTATGCTTTTTGCTTCTTCTATGCTTTGCTTCTTCTACTTTTTGCTTCTTCTGTGATGACGTCATGTGGTCTGTGATGACGTCATATCTTCTATGTTTTGCTTCTTCTGCTTTTCGCTTCTTCTATGTTTTGCTTCTTCTGCTTTTTGCTTCTTTTATGATGAAGTCACATGGTCTACAATGATGTCATATCTTCTGTTCTTACTGTTGATCCTTCAAATGATATAATTTACCTCTAAGGTCTCATAAAAGTTGTATATCTTGAAATTATCTTTCAAACCATATAAATAATACTCTAATCTGATGTCTATAGTGGAAGTTATGTCAATTGTCCCAAGATAGGTTCAATATGATTGAGGACAAAACCTTGTTTGATTCTCTCGGTCATAACTTTATCATCCGACATTCAAATGAGTTGATTCTTAGACCATTGGGCTCGTAAGATAGTGTTCTACATCTCCACCAAAAATCATAGCCACATGAAATGAATTGGGAAATATTGAGTGAAAAATGAGAGACGGGTACAGTGAGTGTGCTCTTCAGTAATATGAACTGGATATTTTATTAAACATACTTCAGTATTTTGATGATATCTTGATCTGTAGAAATTCAAATGAGATGATTTCTGATTTTTCGTAAACTAGAGACATAGAGATATAAATTATCTGAAGGAAGTGAATTGTAATTTAGTCTCCAAGACTTTCAAGTTCTGGATGGAAGTTATGCATAGTATATTGATTTGGACAAGAGCAGTCCGAAAATGTTTGAAGTATATCCTTCAAACCACTTAACCAAATTGAATGATTTTGGTGTCATTAGAAACGTAAGACAGCAAGGAACATTTTTCTAGTAGAAATAGTTATGTCAGAATATTCAAGGGGGCTTTTGGCAAGACACTTAAGTATAAAAGACATAAGGCATAAATGGAACGGCAAATGGGACATTTCTCAATCATTAAGGGCATGAGTGGAAGAAGAAGTGTTGTCTTGCATTTTAAGAAGAGAGAAGAACGAAAATTGAAGGGAAAAAGAGAAAGTGTCATGAAGAAGAGAAAGAAATACGAAGAGAAGAAGAGAAGGAGAGAAAGAAGAGAGAACAAGCTAGGGTTTAACTTTCCTTAGTCTTTAAAAGAGATTTTAGAGTTGATCAAGAAAGGAAACAAGTAGAGGAAGAGAAGAGCTTCCCTTTAAGCTAAGGATCCCTTCATTTGGTAAAGAATGAAGGTAAGATCATTTTGAAACTTTTGGATTTTTTTGAAAGGATTTTAGTTCATGGAGTTTAGAAAATGCTTGGTTTAAGTATTTTGGAATCAATTTTAGTGTTTGTTCTATGAGGGATTTTTAATTGAAAACCCTATTAAGTGGGACTTTGTTATTGTATAAAGGGATCCAGAGGGACAAGAGGAACAAAAGAAAGAACCCTTGATACCTCAGGTTGTTTGCAAAGAGAAGAAGCATTTTGAGCAAGTCAAGTCTATAAGCAAGGAAATTAAGGTGGGTACATGTTTATAATAGAATCAATAAGCCACTA
>JANIHZ010000005.1:32006292-32022891 GCA_027478365.1 Erythroxylum rufum
AGAAACCTCTTTCTTAATTATTTAAGAAAATAATTTTCTTAATTTTAAGGAGTATAATTAATTAATTAATTTCAATCTTAATGACATTGATTAATTCTAATTTTAGAAAATACTTTTTTAATTAATTAATTTCAACCTAATTAAAACTAATAAATTCTAATTTTAGAAACTACTTTTTTTAAATTAATTAGGAATTAATATAATTATTAATCTTAACCATATTAAGAAAAATAATTACTTTTTTTTGGAATTAAGATCTTGTCTTAATTAATATAATCTGATTATATTGATTATCTAACATAATCTAATTATGAGAGATAATTCTTTTAAATATTTGCTTAATTCTAATTATTGATTTGATAATCAATTTAATTTAATAATTCAACTTTTGAAAAATTAAACTAAATTACAAAGTACAGTACTCCTAATAATAATTACTCTATGAAAAAAAATAGAAAACACTTTTCTAAATTTATTAGGATCTAAACCTAAGGTTTAAAAACATTTTTTTAAAAATCAAATAAAAGGGTAAGTGTGACTATGCACGGGTTAGATATGGGATTTCTCGATTTCTAGCGTGGCCGTCTTTGTTTTTCCTAGACCGTCGACGTCTGGTTTTCTGCTTCTCTGACGCACCTCCACGCCGCCACTGTTAGACGCTTCTTCTCTGACTAAGCTGCCACTGTTGGACCACTATCGAGTCGCCTATTTTCGTCACCGACGAGCCCATCTCATGGAGCTTCTTCAACCAACAACAACCAACCAGAACCAGAAAAAATAACTGACATGGATGGGCATCTCCATGCCTCACGCCGATACCGCTTCCTTTAGCTAGGAGACTGTCGCCCCCGGTGGCGCCTATCGCCACTAGCATGCTTCTCCGGCAACATTCATACACGCAACAACACAGCTCCCAAACAATCCAGCAACCACAAACAACCTGAACTCACAACAACTGTTGCGCCAAAATAAGTTCTAGAAAATACCTAGGCAATCCTAGTGGCAAGTACACGAGATAGTTATAGATGATTACCTAAGGACGTCTTTCGCTCATAAAGGTAAAATTGGTTTACTCAAATTAATTTTAAATAAAAATAAAAACATATACAATCCTAAATATTCTATTCGGATTTGTTGAGTAAAGGTTTTTAAGAAAATTATGCATTTAGAATTAAAGTAAACTAATTTAACTAAAAGTAAAAATAATGATTTGATCAACCGATGTGGAAAATTCTTGAGAAATTAACTTTACTAATTTAATCTCTTGTGCATAACTAAGATGAATTGATTGAATAATTGTCTTGCTGAAATTACCAATTGGGTTCTAAATTAGTTCAAATAATAAATTAAATATAACTTTCGTATTTGACAAGTTTATTATCTAAATTAATTATGAAAACCTAACTAATAACTCAAGCGTCTATGGTTTCTCGTTTTAAACTTCTTCTTTCGATCCTTCGTTTAATACCTAAATGATGCAAGGTTAGCCACACTATTACATCCAACAAGTTTAGAAACTATGGTAAATAATAAGACAACAAAACGTTCCCTTCATCATGCATGATCAACTAAATTAGCTACATTAATCCATCATCTTCATATACTTCAATGCCACAGTTAACAGTAATAGAAAAGTCTTAAAAGTCATAAACGGAGTAAAAACCAAAATGGACTATCAAACTCTAACAAGAAAAACAAATTCAATAGAGGGTTCCATAATGCAACAAAGATAAAATAGAGATAGCAAACAAATGGGTGGTCGGATGAAGATGTTGGTGACTCCCTAGCTTCGGCTCTCTCCCTCTGCCTCTATTATCTATCACCTAGAAGAACGAATGCTCCTCCTGGCTTCAGCTCTGTCTTCTCTCTATTTGTTGTTGTTTCTCTTCTTTTTCACCATCGACTGGTCTTCTGTTCTTTGTCGCCTCCAGCCTTCTTCATTGTCTTTTTTCTTCATCTTTTTCTCCCGGTGTGTGTCCGCCTCTAGCCTCTCTTACTCTTTCTATTTATAGTCTCAATCTAAGTTTAGGTTTTTACGTCATCAAAACCTGCGACATGTAATATTAAACAATTTAAAGAAAAATATACATGGGGTTAGGGCTCTTGTTAGTCACCGCCTTTCCTGTCATGCAAAATTCAGACCATTTTCACTCAATCCATTCAAATTTGGATTAGAAACACCATAATTTGTAACCATAATCAAAAGATCAAAGCTTGTAAAGTCCATAAAAATTAGTCACAACAACAACCAAAACACAAAGGGCAACAAAATTGGTGGAATCTAATTTTGACAAATATGCAAATCTAGATTTGCAAACATCACACAGGCGGAAAGAAAAGAAAAGAAAAGTGCAGGACCAGCATCAGATGCACAAGCGAGTTTTTCCGGAACAAATGCCAAAATATATAACAGACGCTTAAGGAATTTCCAAAACAGATAAAAACATATAATCTGATTTTTGTTTAGGGTTTCCAGAACCAAACAATTTCAGCGCGAAAACATTCTCAATGTTTTCCAAAACCAAAGAGTAAAAGGAAGCATGCGGTAAGACATTGTTGCGATACAATAAAACAATTTTATATTCACAAATTCCATAATACACTGTTCTAGCCCTAATTTCCTTTTGTTTAACCAATTCAATAACAATCAAGCAGATTTAATCAAGTTATAGAATTAAAATTGCTTTAATACCACTGTTGGAAAATCGGGTTGGGATCTGATCCTAATCGCAGCAGAATAATTATAAAATTTTTTCATAAACTTTGATTTTTCGAAAATCAAGATCGCTTTAATTCTATAAAGTGATTAGCACAATTCATAATAAAGCGGAATCTTAATTTATACCTCATTCTGAGCCTTCATCCTTTTCTTTTTATATCTCTCGAACCATTTCCAAAACCAATTTGTCTTAACCATCATAGCCGTATAAATGTTCGCCCTTTAACGTTATCCATATAATAAGTTGAGAGAATTCTGTAACACTTAGAGAAAGAGTTAAGTAAGAAATGATAGCTCCATTAGAGCTTAAGTCCATTTATAATAAGTTTTAGACGTTTTAGTAATTTAATTGAAATTAAATTCTAATTTTAATTAAACTTTAATTAAAATTACAAATAATTCTAATTAAATATCAATTAATACAAATTAGAATCAATATCTCATATTGATCCTTTTTTATTAAATATCTCATATTTAATCATAAAGTTTTTCAAACTTTGCAATCAAGTCCAACTTGATTAAAATAATTTTACTCTTTTCAACTCATTCTTTATATAAGACTTATTAAGTTCCCAAATATGTTAGCAATGATTAAAAACTATAATTCTAATTCATAACTAAAATTAAATAAATTAAAACTCTTTTTAATTTTTCTTTAATTCTTTAATTAAACAATTTATAATAATAGATCAAATTAGCATCTAGTAACGTGTCATCACCACTTAAATATTTAAGAATGTCAAAGTTATTTTGACTAACCTTTCCACGTATGATTTTTTTCATATAATTTAATCATTTTATTATACAATGTTCCGATTAGACATAAAGCATAGAATTAATGTCTACTCTATTTTGAGTCCAACAATATTAGTTCTCTATCATTATCTATCAATTCAATTAATGACATTTGTAAATACAAAACGTCATTTCACTTTGGCTAAGGATTTCTCGAATCAATAGTAATCGAAAATAATGGAACATTCACCCTAATTACTTTAGGGTGATAAATCATATCTTAATCACACAATTACCTCCATATATAGTTCATGTTACATCCGGCGACTACTAATTGATCGACACATTATTAAATAAGTAATAAGTAGTATCAAAACATAGCAATTTCTATATAAGATAACTTTAGAAACCTCAAGGCGAAGGATCACTTATACAATCATCATAATGAGAATTTCATAGACAACAAGTAATGTTTCAAATGGATTTCTCATATCGGGTCTCTTTAGTGAACTTATTCTCTAAGAAGCAGCCATACATTTGTTTAAGTATCTCCATACTTTAGCCTATGAGATCAACTACTCCCTTCATAAGGAAAAACATAACGAGTGATAATCTTTTTGTGTTCTATTAATGTCTAATCTTAATAGAACAATGACCAAAACGATTTAGAGATAATACATAAATATAATATAAATCTCATAATTATAATCTTATTATAATTTTATTTGCATCGTACAATTATCTCATGGACTTTATCATATGTATTTAAACATGTACAAGATAAAGAATGCCTTTAAATTATATTGTTACTAAATTACAACTAAAGCGATTGACTATAGGGTATATAAACTAACAATTCTCGCACCTTCTATAATGGAATAAAATTTTACAAGCTATTTGGGTCTGGATAGACCATGTAAGGCTTGATTGTTAATACAAGTGAAATTTCAAAACAAGCATAGGCATATAATATACAGTATTCATGACTACCTTACATGACTTGAAACAACTGTCTCCTTCCTCGTCTTTAAAGATCGTTGCCCTCTTAAGCCATTGCGATCTAAACTGGACCCCATTTACTCAAGAAGTACTGATCGTATCTTGTAGCAACAGTCTTACCTGCAAATTTCACTTCTTAATGCACTTGGCATCTTCACGAACAACACTGAACATAATGACCATTAACATTGATTAAAGTTAAATTCAAGTAATCGTGATTAACTTAAAGATGATTTCTTGAACACATTTTTTTTATTATTTATAAGCCCCAAATTGTCGTAGTTCTTCTTATGATGGATAGAATCATAATCAAATAAAAAACTCCTAGATCTAAAAGAAACCAAACAAACATATAAATCATATAAAAAAGGAAGTAACTTTAAATTCTATGGATCAACTAAACACGTACCGTATTTCTCGCTTAACATGTAATGACATAATTGTTACCATCTTTACTCTATTAACAAATAGAGTTAAAACCAAGAACTCCCCCATTTCAAGAATTTCATCCAGTTTCTTTGTAGCCAAACACCATAATCACCAAATAGCTTAGAAAGAAAACATCTATACATAATTCGTGAGTTGGGAGAACATATTGTTGCAAGCAAAACTGCTAAAGATCGTTAATCAAAGATTTGATACGCAAGCAAAATAGAAAATCTTATGGAGAATTCCAAATAAAACAAAATAAAACGTAAAGCGTCGCGGAGAAGATGATAGGAGGAGGGAAGAGAGTTTACTTTGAAAGTGGGCTTGTTGGTATCACTTAAGTGCCGTGTGAAATTGAACATAAAAATTATATCAATATTTATTTAATATTTAATTGATATAGTTACAGATTTTGTTAGTCAAAGAATTAATTCATAATTTTAGAAAGTTAAAATTTTTTTGAACACCCTCAATATTAAGATTCAAATTAAATTTTGGTACAAATATTAGCCTTGTTTGGTAAATGGTTGATAAGCTATTTTTTGACAGATTGAAAGGTATTTGATTGCTTGACCATGTCAAACTGTTAATAATCATATTTGGTAATCAGCTAATTAGGTTGGCGGATTGAACTCAATCCGTTGTTTTTGAAAATGCTCCTATGAGGAGCGTTTTGCTCTAACGGTTGAGAAATTAAAGAATAAAAAGATGATTATGTCCAAAAGTTACTACAAATTATTTAAGATGTCATCTTTTATTATTGCTTTCGCTAAGAGAGGAGAGGAGAGAGAAAGAGAGATAGAGATAGATAAACATAAAGTATGAATTCAATTTATTCAAAGTCAAAAAAAATAATGTGGTTTATTCAAAAATTAAATCAAGTTGGAATTTTTTTCTTTAATAAAATTTTGTTTTTCATATCAGTATCATTATTTTTAAAAATTTATTCCATTTTTATTTAAATAAAATAAGTATCACTGGATTTGGTATTGTACAATACAAAAAAACGATGTTTTAATATATTTAGAATGAATCAAAATATATTTTGTCAATTGTGCATGGCTTTGGAAAACAATTATGGTTTTAGCGGGTTGAGAGGAATCAACACATGATTCGCGTTTTTTCCTTAATATGATCGGTAATCCAAGACTCACATTGCCAAAACCACCGGCAGGTAATTTTAAGATTTATTGGATTTATTATTAATAACTTAGACTTTTTATGATATCATTCATACTAATTATAACAAAACCTTTCTGAAAAAACAAGGCTATTTGACACCTTACTCTAAGATAAAGTATCATCAATCGAAGTTTCGTGGTACAAATTCAATAGGATCTCAAGAAGTTTGTAATCAAGCTCATTCATCATTGAGAAGTTGTATTGAGAGAGCTTTCGGTGTTTTTAAAGCTTGATATAAGATATTACAGAAAATGATAGAATAATTTGTGTAACTTTTGAATTGCATAACTATATTAGAAGAAGCACAATTGGTGACTCGACTTTTAACATCATCAGTCAAAATCTTAAAGTTATACCTCCAGATGTATTTGAAGATGTTGAAGTTAATTCTACACAAGAAGATATTGAAGAATCGAGAACTCGGTAGATGACAACTATTTGTGATAATATTGCTTCTAGTTTAATGCATTTAGACGTCGTTATGACATTATTATAAACATTTGCTTTAAATGATAGTGTTGACTTTTTTTTCTCTATCTAAATTCTTACGGGAATATTCAAAGAAATACGAAGATGTAATACTTATGTCCTTATAAATCTTTTTTTTAAGTTATGCCCTTATAAATTATTTATACATAAATAGCTAATATTAAATAGTTAATTTTACAAAACATCTTTCAATAAACAGTTGATGTTATATGCTAGTTAAATTAGCTATATTAATCCACTATCAGTTAACCGCAGATAGAATAAAATAAGAGCTAATGAAATTCATTGATTGCCAAACAAGGTCTTTATAATCTAAATTAAATTTTAACACAAGCGTTATAAGCCAAAATATACCTTGAGTCTTGTTATTAATGATTTTTAATAAGTACAATGTTATCATCAAATCATTTAAGCTTGTATTTTCATCGTAAAAATAACTTGTTTTAGTTTTTGGAACTTTTGTCATTTCTTATCATGAACACATTAATTGATAAATACATAATGAAACATTCTCGTAATTTTGAGAAAAAAAAATTTGAGGAAAAAAAAGTTAATTAATATAAGCTATAAGAAAAAGGTCAGCATGGATAAAACAAAGAAAGATTTATGGATAGATTTTGCCTGTGCAGATTTATTATATGAAGATAAAACCTAAAATCCAAGTTCTATTTCTTCTTGTATTTTCTTTTGGGTGAAAAAATTGAAACCAAGATATATATATTTATGAAAATAATAAGAATTGAATTGAAATTTCAATTATTATCTATCTTAAGAATTAAAAACAAAACAAAAGTCATTGGATTTGAATGAAAAGTTAGAATTACCATTCTAAATTCCAATGACAATGGCAACCCATGAGAAAGTTTGGCTTCAGAAAAGTGAGCGCAAGTCAACCCATAATCAAATAGTTAGTTGAGGCTGAACGGAAAGCAATATTTTCTGCAATTTTTGCAAAAGCAAAGGAGAGAACCAGAAGACACAACTTCAAAGTTATCCGAACCCACCTCCCAGAGTAATCATCAGAAGGATGAAAACTCAACACTGATGAGGTTAAGTCGGATTGAGTTCCTTTTATTCAATAGCGACATAATCAAATTATGGTTGTATCACTGTGAGCAATTTTTCTAGTTGGATCAAACTCCATAGAAAACGAGTGTTTGTATAGCAATTTTGCATATAGATGAAAAAGCTCAAGAATGGTATCAATTATACATCAAGAATCGTCATATGGCAGAAATGGTTGACTGAGAGGAGCTCACCCAGGCCCCCAAACAGAGATCTGATGCAAAAAATTTTAATAACCCGATAGGGGACTTTAAAGAATTAAAGCAAGAGGTAACGGTGCTCGATTAATGCGCTCAATTTGACCATCACTCCAACCGGTTATCACTACCAGAAGAGTATTTGATTGGTTTTTTTGTTAAGAGACTCAAATCGGAGATTGACGTGATTGTGAAACTGCATGAACCTCACTCGTTACATCGAGTGTATATGCTAGCTCATAAACAAGAAGATATATTGATGTCTAACAGGAATACCCTCCTAAGTTGAGGGAACACTAAAAGATATGGGCAACGGAGGAAATTATAAACAGTTCCGAGACCACAACACACAACAAACATAAACAAAAGCTCAAGCTCTAATGGAATACTACCTACACCAACACCTAGTCACCCGCCTCATTAATAAAACCTTTTAAACCTACCAAACACATCATTAGCAAAGAGTTGGACGATAGGCAAGCGAGAGGGCTTTGTTTATGGTATGATGAAAAATATAATCCATGTCATAAATATAAGAATACTTTTAAAAAGGCAGTTGCAATTTTATGTGGTCGCTGAAGATGACGTCTCAGGTCGAAGTAATAACGCCTCCTGAGACTAAACCCTAGAAACAATTTCCAAAGGGTAATTTGGTAGACAAGGAACTAAAGGAGAAGGGGATTGTTGCAAAGAAAATGAAGATTGACTCCCCCGAGGAATGATGACTCCAACAAGGAATTTTGGATGAGCTGAAGAATTAATGGAACTGTCATTGTTCAAACTACTACATAGCAACGCAACGTTTAAATAAAATCACACCATTATCAGAAACCAACACTTATACAGGTCATTCCTTGCGTGTATTTAAGACAATGTAGGAACAGATAGTGACTGGCATATAACATATTAGATATTGTCTTCCTCTTCTAATATTCTCCCTCTGTGCATCTACTTTCCCTTCTCTCTCTTCTGGTTTCCTTTGCATTTCTGTTTAACACAAATATCACAAAGGTTGCACTCTCACTCACTCACTATCATCAAAATATATACAACAACAAATGCAGTTTCTTTTACATCATCATCCTGTGGTACAAATGTAAATGCTCATCAACATATCATCCTTTTGACTTGGACATACTGGCCATGTGACGAATCATTACATCGTGAACCCTATTATAACTGAAAAACAACAGCAATATATACCCAAATATGGTTGTATATGCGCCTGAAAAGGAACTTCCAATTCTTAAACTGTCATAAATTCCACAGCTCCATCTGTTCCCAAGTAATACACAGAAAAGGCAGAGACTCCCTTCCCTCAAGGATCCAGTTCCAGCAATCAAGAAGCAACACCATGGTTTTCTTTACCTTTCGTCTTCTGTTGAGTGTAGCTCACTGGTTTTGAAAGCTGCAGTGACCATGAGAATCATCCTAATAAATGCAATACAAATGATTTGAGACGTTTTCCAACAAAGATGGTTCACCAAATCTAGGAAAAACAAAGATTGCATCCAACTCTTCACTTGTCAATCTCACTTGGTATGTTTCTTTGGTGAACTCCTGATTGGCAAGTATTTTGAAACACTATATGGGCAACCAAAAAAGCGGAAAAGATTTTTGCAATCTTTTTCCCCAATGTCGTCACATCCCTGTGAGCTTAAATGGCTCAAGCAAGTTTTCCCCTCGTATATGTAGTATAGTTGCTGCCACAGAAGCACACTTAATCCAATGTCCACAGAAACATTAGAAATGAAGAGATACACAAGAACAATCCCTCTTGTCGAAAGCAGAAATCCCGAATTTAGAAATGCAAGACTAATCTCTTTCAATTCTCTCCAGGCAATATAACCGTTTGTCCCCCTTATTTGGCCAAGTGATTTGGTATAAGTTAGTGGTGGCCATATATGTGATGCTGTGTGTGCTGACATAATTACAACATATGTTGTGCTGATGACAGCAGAAATAAGAAAGGCAATGAAGTGCAAATGGTTTGCAGCACCAACACAATTCCCAATCTGCATAGAGTTAAACAATAGGCAAAGATTCATGTTACAAGGTGCTAGCATGAGCTCGGACTTCCACCTACAGAATAACCAATTCAAAAACCTTCACTTCTAACTGCACAATGTTCACGAAGACGGTGATGGGGATCTAGGATGGACAGACAGATGCCAACAATTTGACAAAGCATGTGTGTAATTGTAAATCTATGAATGTTTCCAACTTTTTAATTGTGTTGAAATTTAGAATTTATGGAATTTAATAAACGAGGAATTAGACGCAGAAACCAGTATAGCAATCACTTCTAGGATTTCTAACAAGAAAACTATTAGTATCACCACTAATAGGTTATTAGAAATCACTTTTAAGACTTAAGATTCCTAATTCTAAAATCAAAACTGCCACTAATTCTCTTAGATAAATAAAGTCTAACACCTAAATTTCAAATATCAATAACAAACAAAAAGGGTAGATTTTTTATTGAGATGTTGAAATTCATATATAGTGAATATATCTTGGAGTTGTAATCTTTATAGAATATCAAACTAAAATTTTCCAAATAGAAATTAATATTACTCTAACAAGGAGTCCTTATGTCCAAATAAAGTAAAATCCTCAAGAAACCAAAACAACAATAAGAAATAACTTATAAAAAAATTAATGCAAAGAAAAACTTTTAAGAATAAGACAACCAACTTCCATCACTGTTCTTGTCATCATTCACATGAACACTGCCCAGTGGCAGTCCGAATAGATAGCAATAATCAATTTATGGTTAATTTACACTTGCTTTTCCACAAGATTGAAAACAATTTTTTGATAATCCCAACCACACAGAACATTCTTTCTTAATAGAAGTATGAACAAAACATAAACTTAAAGTAGATTGGAAAGATGCCCACCATAAATGTTAAATAGGTTGCACCTGAACGTTTAACTTAAGTTGTAACCCATAATAGTAGAAGTAGAGTTCAAGGGGAGATTAACCAAAAAATCTCTTACTAAGTATGAGCTTAAGAAAATAGTTTCAAGACCGCATTTAGGCTAATGCTCAAATTTGTTATCATCATACTAATTTTCAAACTAATCCTCTTATTTTTGTTTTGAACTGCAATTATCTTTTATTTTTAAAGTGTTAAAATTATAAAGGATTGCTATTAAATTTTTCGTTTTCAATTTAATCAAGAGATGTTAATACCTTTAGTATTAAGTAAAATATGAAAATTTTAGCTTAATCAGCCTGATCTGCTTTAAATACATTGTATCTAGAGTTCACAGTCCTCATTTGTGCAGCAATTAGATATACTTTCATAGATATATATAGTTCAGTTTTGATGCTCAACTCAGATGTCAACTTGACCCAACCTATAGTTAAAACTATAAACTTACTGCCCATTGTCTTCTAGGCGATCTAAGATTTTACATCTATTTTGTTACATTGGAAAGAATGAATATAAGCAAACAGCCACCATCAGAAGCACCTAACAGGATTGAATCTAGTATATCAGGAGGTAATCCTACTTCCCTGCCTAGTCTACCTTTGTATATAATGTTACATGCCAAAGGTGGCACCAAAACTACAACCATGACATGAATCCTGTTTAGTTGTATCAAAGGAGGTCGATGTAGGAGCATATTCCAATCATAAAGTTTTCCTATTTATGTTAGCCCTCCTTTTCAAGAAGGTATACTTGATTTTCCTAAGGATTCTTCTAGAACTTGTTTTTCCTATTTTGGGGAGTTTCTACTAAGAAAACTACAAATGGGGGTTTTGCCGGAGAAATACGGTGGCATTGTATTTAGATTTTTACTATAAGTGGTTTTAGTGATAAATCCTAATTGTTCCAGCCCCAATCACCCTAATCCTACCACTACTTCGATAAAATTTGCTGCTCTAAACCTTTTCCGTACATCAGTTGGTCTTCCCATCAAGCTATCTTCAATACCTAGGATTACAGTTCTGCAGCTTCACTCACTCCTTTGTTAATTCCTTTGACTTTGTCACACATCACAAAGATTGTGAAGATTGTATAGCAAAACATTTTTTCAGTAAGAATTTTCGCAAAGTCTAAAACTCTAAGAATCTAACTGCAGCCTGGTTATTAATGTCTAGAAAATTTTAAATTCTTCTACGTAAAAACAGTAGTCAGAGTCCCAAAGACGTTACTAACCAAAATGTTGTTGAAGTATCATTAATAAACTGAATGAAATGCAAAAACAAGAACATTTGTGAGCTATACATTTAATCATGGACATTCTAATATCCAAACAACTATCTTCCGCAGACTCTTTTCTGTAAATCAAAGAGGTTAGTCTAGTGGCACTGAGACAAGATCTTTTCAATCAACCAAGGCTCAATTCCTATGCAGACACTTTAGGAGTAAATGGGACCATGTCCCTAAGTTCACCTAAAGATGGGGACTTAGTCTCACCAAAGTTCAGCGCTATCCCTAACGTTAATATCAAATATGGAAAGGCGGCATGATGCTTCAATTAATTATAAGTTTCAAAAGGAAAAAAGAAAAGGATGATAGAAGATTAAAACTCTATCAATTCCTTCAATGCATGAAAACTAAAACCTCTATCAAACCACTTAGATACATAAACTGCAAGCTCCTTGTATTCGAAGAAGATAAAAATTCCAAATTGCTGAATATGCAAGTAGGAAGTTTAATAGCAAAAAAGCAAAATATACAACTCAATAAGGTTAATTCTAAATTTTCAAGGGAAGAATGCTTACAAAAGGACAATGATGGTCCATGTCCAGTATACACTTTCCACACGTACGACAATGATGAGTTCTAGGAGACTTTGGCCTTGAACAATAGTGACAGAATGTGTAGTTGTCAAGATGGCCCTGGCCCACAATTGGGTAGCTACCCCATTCTATGATTGGTGGTGTTCCAGCACAGCTGAAGGCGGAAAGACTGAACATTGAAATGGTAGCTATCGACAAGAGAACTGTTATGACTGAATGGAGAATACCCCACAAATAGCTGGTAGAGAAGACAATAGGATATACTGCCCACACACCACCACCTGTATTTCAAAAAATCAGAAAAAGTTGAGTTGATAATGAGAATGGAAAATGGAATATGCACAGGCAAAGATACTCCTTGGTGTTAAATTTCTAGAGATAGAAGACGCATGACGTTACCATTCTGGATTGTGATAAAATTTTGAATTTAATAAACAAATGATATAAAATTACACCATGAGATTAATCAGAAAACCTTAATGAAGTTACCTAAGTGTCTGTTCATGATGATAAATTCCACAAACATTATGGAAAAAAGAGAAAAAGGAACGTTCACAAGACAAATTTACTCCATCTTCTAATTCTCATCAAGTTACAATCACTATTATTCTTTTTTTATGAGTAGTCAAACGTATGAGCATGAAGAGAAAATAGCCAAGAAAATCTCACGTATGTATTCCTAACCATCAAGAATGAAAACAGTGAAGGATGGCTCACCAATCAGAATATGTAGAATTAAGAGAGTGAATAAATAAAATCATCTCATCCAATTCCATCAAACTCAAGATATTCTTATAACCTTCCAAATTTCTTAGAAAATAAACAAATATCTTCCAAAACATTCTTTACACATGTAATGCAAGCAATATTTGGGCCCACTTCTATGAGATAAACATGAAAGATTATGTTTTCAAATCTCCCCAAAATTAAGTGACAAGGGAACTTTTCTTCAAAGATGGAGATAATAAGCCCTAGCTTATCAATGTATCATAAGTTTCAACTGCAAGTCTCTGTAGAGCACCTAACCTAATGGAGTCTAATTTGCACCATAAAAGAATATATATTTCCACTTTTAGTTATTAAGAAGGAAATAAGTACAAGATAACAATATTACCCCACCCTTCAGAAGTGATCATAATCAACTTACAGGTGTGTGACAATAACTAGAAAAACAATATTACCCCACCCTTTGGAAGTAATTATAATCAACTTACATGTGTGTGACAATAACTAGAAACGTTCAGGTGCTAGTTTCATTACTAGTAAATTTCACTTTTTAAGGGTTTCATTAAAATAGATATTCCTAGTTATTTTCTTTAATACTCTAATTTCCTTTTCCTTTTTGGTGGCAAACCAGAATTGGTTTATTTTGAGAGTTTGATCACTTGCCTGATTAGGATTAAGAGAGCCAGTCTACATATCTGTACATGTTCAATTTATTAGTAAAAGATAAAGAGTTTTTTTTTTCTTAATTCTAAAATTTTGGAGAATTATGATGCTTTCTAAGTGAAAATCTTTCACATAGGAGTGATTCCTGAACCCTAAAAGTGAATTTTAGGAACAAATCATGTTATACTAATAGTTTATTTGTTCCAAAGAAATTGGTGTGATGCAGAACAAGAGATCTAAACAGTATTCAATCGAAATTCATAACTGCAATTTAGGGTATTGGAATTCAAGAATAAGCAATTTAAAAAAAGATAATAGTAGGAGACTCTTAGAGTTGATAACAAAAACCAACAATCATTCTTAGTCTTTGACAAAAATAGAACTAATAGTATCCATCAGTAACATGTTCCTTGAAATCTCTTCTCAATTAGGAATCACTCTTAAACTGAATGTACTATAAAAAATCAAAGCTAAAATTCAAAAATTGAAGACAATTAAACTCTCTTCTTTGCATTCATAAACTAAACAAACAAATATATAGACTTGGCCACTAAATCCTCATAATGGAAGGAATCAAGCATTGTTTTTTACCAAGATAAAAAACCTCAAATTCTATTTCTGAGAAGGAAAAAGAAATTTCACTAGTAAAATATGCAACTGGAAAAACCTACTTTAATGAGACTCCTTAAAAAAATAACTACAAGAAACATGGCACCCAATCTAGTTCCTGTGCTCCATCACTCTCCCTAGCCTGATGACAATAACCTGAACGGTTAATCATTATCATATAGGGTTTTCTCTTTTGGGATTTATGGTACCATCCTAATCATCTTCAGAAGTTACCTGCTCTAAGTATGTCTCCATTAATCTACACAGCTCAAAATCTATCTCCCCTTCTTTCTTTGCCATGTGTAAAACTTAGCTATGTACCAACATGTTTTATCAATCAAAATACTCTTCCATTTGTGTTGTAATATCTAATACTAATTGTGGATCTAGTTTGCCCACAAAATCAAGAACTTCAATGCATATTTCTTGCAACTATCACCAGCAGTACTAGGTTTATGAATTAAAAATAAAAGGATAGGCTTATGAATTTGATGTAGGATGAATAGAAGAATTATTAACTAGTAGCTAAAATTCACAAAATTAGAAATATAGCTAATATTGGGCTAGTATTTTAGGATTTAATATGCTGGAAGTTAGGATTTTGGTTGCTGGAATTTTGCAGTGAACACAAAAGGAAACTAAGAATCACTACTAGGGTCTAAGAATCACTCTTAAAAATAAGTGTTACATATTCTAGTTGAAAACCCAAATTTGTAGAAAAATTTCAAATTGTTTTTTCTTGAAGGGCTAAAGGCACGCATATTTATAGAAACAATTTTAGAACCCTTATTCTAGTAAGAAAGGGTTCCTAACAAATTTAAATCTTATTCTAATAAAAAATCTATAAATCCTAAACAACTAAGATAACATATCTAAAATAGAATAACATATTTAACTTACTACTTCCTATCTAATAAGGAATCCTAACAGAGTCTAAATTTTAGCCCTTATTTTTAATGTCAACTCAATTCTCAATCCTCATCCCACCAACTTAAGGCTTGTGGTTGACTAATTTTTTCTCTTTGATTTCTTCTTTATACTTTGAGCTCTTTTGCATCAATTATATCCCGCTTGTCTAAATTCGTCCTCGACATAGAATGTGAAAAACAATGATCATATAAGCCTGAATTCAACTTTTGTAATTCTGATTCTATAATCCAAGTACAATCAGAAATTGGTCTTCTTTCTACACAACAAGAAATTGTTAATATCCTGCATCTTTTGTGGCTACAATTTGTTCATCAAAAACATCCTCTATTTCCTCTTTAAGATGAGGAATGGTTGGAATTCTTACAGTGCAGTAGGGGATTGCTCATCTTTTCCATGATAAATAGTTAAGTCCGCAACATTAAAGATAGGACTTATTCCCATGTCATTTAATAATTCCAAAACATAAGCATTAACACTTATCTTCTTGATGATCTTATAAGGTTCAACATTTCGTAAATGTAGCTTCTTATATTTCCCTTTTTGAAAACCCTCTGGATGAATCCTAACTATCACCATATCCCCTTCATTGAATTCCACCAATCAATGATGTTGATCAATATGTTTTTTATAAGACAAGTTGTTAGTTATTATCTTTCATCGTATCTCATCAAAGATGTCCCTCATGTACTGTGCAAAACCTTCAGCTTCAATACTAACTTGTGTTTTTCATGGTAAAGAAACCAGATCAATAGGCTTCCTTGGTTGAACTCTTAAGATTATCTCAAAAGGGCTCTTACCAGTAAACCTATTTATATTTACCACCTTAGTTTGTATGCAGCTTTTGTCATAAGGAGAAATAGGTCCCAATTTTTCATATTGTCTCCAACCAAATATCTTAACACATCAATAGGCTTCCTTGGTTGAACTCTTAAGGCTATCTCAAAAGGGCTCTGTTATGGTCCCAAATCTGCGATCGAGTTATGGGTCTCTCGTAAGTGGAGGTGGAAGGTGTTTGCGTGGGTGAAGAAGCAGAATTCTTCTTACGACCTATTTTGGAAACAAATGTAAGGCTCAAATAGAGGGAACCTCAATACCTC
>JANIHZ010000005.1:32074558-32089129 GCA_027478365.1 Erythroxylum rufum
ATTGACAAGATTGATGCATACCTGATTTGCATTATTGAAAATTTGGTTGAGAAATATATGCTTTGTGATTTCAATGTAAATTTTTGTTACAATGGAAAATAAGTTCTCAATGGTTTTGCTTATTACTGGTTGTAAAATTGTTGCCCATGAGCTTTAAGCTTACCTCCTCCCATTCCGTCCCATCTTCAGGTGAGGAGCAAGAGATCAAGTAGTCAAGAGTCAAGGCATCACTTTGACTAGGCTTGTTTTGCTTTTGAAGCTAGTTTTTTTTGTAAACCAAGGCTTTAGTTGCATTTCAAGACATTTTACTTTTGCAAATGATGTATTTTTGGGTTTATTTTGTAATGTGGCTTGAAATGCCCATTAACGCTTTGTAAAAATTTTTCTTTGGTTATTAATGAGATATGGTTGATGTTGCCTTTAGCTTCAAACCCTTTTGCATTAAATCGTTTTACAATGAAAATAAGATTTTGGAAGGTTGCTTGTGTTTATGTTCAAGTTTATTTTGTTTTAGGTTGGATTAATGAATGTGGCTGAAGGATTTTTAAGTTTGCATTTTAGTAAGATAAGTAGTTTTAAGTTGTGGGTTCTGCTCAAGAGGCTTTTGCCGCGGCGAGACCAATTGATCGCCGCGGTGAAAACAAAATCACAGGTTCGCCGCGGCGAAAGTTAATCTGCTCGTCGCGGCTTAAAATTCCTGAAAGGTTCAAGGGGATTTGCCTGTCTGTTCGCCGCGGCGATCCCGCTTTGCTTCAAAGGATTTTTCTTCTACTGTTCAACTTCTAAGCCTCCCTCCACACTCAAGCTTCATGATTTCATTATCTGATGTTGGGCTCTGGAAACGGGGTCCAACAGAATCCCTAGAGAATAAAACACTAGTTTATTAATTTCAAGCAATAAACTTAAATGAAGGTTTTTGATTAAATAACTAATTAACTAAAATTAAGACGAACTAAATTTAAAAATGAAAAAGTCAAGATTACCAAACTCCGATTCAAAGGAAAGATCTAATCTAATTGTAATAATGATCATTGGTCCAAAATGAATATTTTCACGATTCAAACAGTTAGTCTGAAACATATTAGGATAGTTTAGTCTGAAACATATTAGGATAGCAGTAATACGTCTCAATTTTTCCTAAATTAATTAGTTCAAACCCAGCATCCAAACTAAAACTTATCATCTATTGATTGGGTGTGATAACATTCCGTGTCAAATAAATGATCGCAATCAGCTTCATGAAAAAGACTAACCCTAAATTAAATAATCGAGATAGCTGCAACTATTCAACTTAGTTTTCTTATTTATCATAAGTTAAATATGAAAATTCATAAATAACATATTTGCTACTTGTATCAATCAGTCATGACAATTACGGGTCACTAAATTCATGAATAGTGATAGAATAATCAATATTAAATTAAATTGCAAGATTAATCGAATATTAATCATTTATAAAATATGAGAACTCACAACAAGAAATGATTGAATTAAAATGTGAATAAAATTTTGAAACACAAAGCCCCACAAAGTTACAATTAGAATATCGAATCTCCTTAAATCAAAATGATTGAGTTTAGCCACACATGGCTTTCGCCGTAATAACAAAAATAGAAGAAAGACTAAGAATTGTGAAAAATATAAAAGCAGATAACATTTTTCTGATGTGAGGAACATCCCTTTTGTAAGGTTTTCTAATCTAATCCTAATCTAACTCTAACTTGTAAAGATTTCTATCTAAAACGAATTCAAAATCAAACTCCTACATGATAGGGATAAGAGGAAGTTTCCCGGTTAAACTTCAACTCTTCAAGTGATCAACCTTATCTACTGTAGCAATCTCTTCACTTTATCCAAAATTTGTGATTATCATTAATAGAGTTCCAATTTAATGCAATCTCCTAAAACAAAACAAACATTAATCTTCATATTTAAGCATCAAAATAAATCCAAAACAAAAGAGATAATATCAAATAATATAGCAAGATGAGATCTTATCAAATAGATATTGTTCTACAATGCTAACCTCTTTTTAATTTTAAGCTATTATTGTTTGGGTTTACATAAAGGTCTCTCAACGCATAGTTTAAAGTTGCTCTTATTTTTTGAAATTTCTCCCATTCAAATTCTTTAATTCTTCCTTAATAAATTAGAGTTTCCTCGTTCATTTATAGGCTTCAAAACCATCTACACTTGTTTTCAATCATTTAGTTACGAATTCTTTGAATCCCTCCGTACTGGTTAAATAATTGACGAATTTAAAGGGGGATATTCTTTGATTTATTATTACATCTACCTGAATCTCAATTGGTGAGTGATTATAGGTAATCTGATTACTAAATTTTACCTTACTTTTTGTTAGTTGACTCAATTATATGGCCTTTACTATGGATTTATCGAACTTATTTTTTATTAGCCATTTCCTTTATTGCTTGTTGCTTCATGTAAAATCATTCTGTTTATAATGCAAATCAAATGCTCTAATTCAATTGACATCTCCTTAAATACATCATTTTAGTGATTTGATCTTATATCAACTCCCTTATAAGGAGTATTCTTTTACTTCTTGGTCTTGTTTTGAATGAGTCACCTTTCCATTGCATGAAACAACTTTGTCAGATTCCTTAGCTCCTTTTATATTAGGCCTATTATCTTTTAATCTCGTTATCTCCTTATAGTCTCCTATATTGGATCTTTTTCTCATTTATTTCCATAATCTTATTTCATTTTTCCTTTATGGCTTCCATTTGTAAGTAACTACAATTTTGGACTCTATTAAGCTCCCATCTTTATTTAATATTTAAGATTAGCATTTTAGGTAAGATATTATTCACCTCTACCTCTAACCGCCAGATTCTTGCATACCTAATTATATTCAAAGCAGTGCTTTGATCCATGCATGTTGGTTTTGCAATGGAACTAGCTACTTAGCTTAATCTAATGGTAGAATAATATTCTAATGGGATATTATGAAAATGAACCCAAATTGGAATTGTTCTTATGCTAAATCTATCTAGTATCATCCTTGATCTCCATTGTTATAGCAGTAATGGCTTACCATTGACTTGTTAAGGACTTAACTCCATTTTCAAAGAGTTAGTTTTAGTATTGAACTTGAATAAGAAAAGATCCCCCTCGTTTATGAGCACTTTTTTGTCATATTTTGCTCCATCTAGCTTCTTCTATATCTTCATTTATGGATAAGATGGTCTTTTTTGATAAAATATCCAAATATAGTGCTAGTCCATCTTAATTTTCCTACTTGGAGTATTTCTAGAGGCAGTATGATTCCCTCCAGATCGTCTCCTTCTACTTGCACAATGTACCTTAGTTTGCCTCGTAGGGTCTTATCCCCTACAACTTGGCTCCAAACTTTTCTTTTAAAGATTTGATAGGAGCCTGAGTTTTTCTCAAATTTGGTTTATGAGAAGGAATAGGATTTAGAGGGTTGTTTGAAGAGAGTTACTCCTTTATAATCGGAAGGTCACGGGTTTGAGTTACGGAAATAACTTATTTGTAAAATACATATGGAAGATTGTGTACAATTAATAACCCTCCCCGACTCTCACAAAATAGAGAGCCTTATACACTGGACAACCCTTTAAAGAAAAGAAAGAAAGGAAGTCAGGTGAAGGGTTGGAGTTGAGAAGTCATGAGTTTAGATATAGGAAGGACTAAGATTAGGATTTATAGTGATTTCTTGAATTTAAGGTCTGGTGACTAAAGTCTTGAGGTTGAAGATGATATCGGAAGAAGTTGAAGCTAAAGGAGTGGTGGTCAAAGATGAAGGTACGGTGACTAAAGATAACCCATTCCCAAAAAGATGGCTAGGATTATTATTATGATATTTGGAGATAAAGTTAGTGTTAATTTATAAATTATACAATATAATATATTGAAGGACTATTTTATAATTGTAAGAAAATTTAAAAACTATTTTATAAATTATAAAATTACTGGCAAGAATACATAATATTAATCAGTATTAATATAATACTGTAATAAAACTAAATTTGGTACGGATATTGATATAGAACTCGTAACATTGGTTGAAAGAGAAAGGGGTCAGGAAAAACAAAATGGGTGTGTGTGGACTTGAACAAAATTATGCAAGGCAACACCAAAATTGGGTTTTAGATCCTCTATTTCCATAAGTTTGCTGTAATTATGTTTTCGCCCGGAACGACGTCATTGAAATAGACTTATGGAACAGAGGATTACATTTTTAATCTAAACTTTTTTTTTCATACTAGATGTTTTAAGAGGGTCCTAATTATGGAAATATATTTTTAAGCCATTCATACTCAAACTAATTTTCGCTCGAATCGAATAGATCTCTTACGAGAAACAAAGCTCTAATTCTAAGTTTTAAACGATACCATACATAAGAGCGGTTCAAACCTAAACCTCGTCTCACCTAAAAGAGCCTTTACCAGATTATTTCTTTTTATCCAAGCAAATTATTTGTAATCTAAACCTTTGACTATTATTTCTTTTTATGCAAGCAAATTATTTCTCTTCGTGTTGACCAAACCATGTCTAGGAGAGGCCTTCAACGACTCCTAAAATTCGTTTGTGTAAGGCCTTATGAACATGATTTCTGGCTTTCTCTCGTCTTTTGAATGTTTCTGTTAAGGTTTTTATGTTTCAATCGTCTGACCGATATTTTCCTTTCCCTTTATCTTGAGGCTGCTCAATTCACAGAGAATCATAGATCGAGAGGTCGGGACATCAATTTCCACTTAGGATAAGGTTTTGCATGCATCATTCTCCTTTTCTTCTGGAATGCTTTCTTGGTCTTTACGCTTTCGAGTTTTATTTTTTTGGACTAATCATTTTCTTTCTCTTCTTCTTCTTCTAGGTCTGTCACTGGGAGCCAAAACCAAATGAAACCATCAATTGCTTCCAAGGGTATTTTCTTTCTTTCTTTTTTAAAAAAACCTTTTTAATTCTGATTCTTTTCTTTTTCTCCATATTTTTTTGATGTGTATAAGTTTTTTCTTCCCCAGTTCTTTCACAGCATGGATTTTCGTCTTACTGCATATTAAAAAAACTTGCTAGATTAGGGTTTCGTGTTTGAGTAAATGTTTTGGCCTCTGGTTTTTTCCAAGAGATTCAGAGATTGTTTTGATAGTTATTTTTCATTTATGAAGTATTTTATATAATAATTTAATAATATTATAAATGTAATAAATAAATTTAAATTGTCATCAATAAAAAATGAAAGTAGTATCAATTACCAAAAAAAAAGAGAGAGGGAGAGAGATTGAGAAAAATGATAATAAAAAGTGAAAAATAGAGATAAAAAGATATAAAATGGGAATATTACTTTTAATTTTGTGTCACTAAAAGTGGATCATGTAAAATACAGTTTGGTGTGCACTTAATTTTATCTTAAATTATGATTATGTGAAATGATTTATAGGCCAAAAAGATATTTATTTAAAGGTAATTGGGAATAAGAGGTACTTCTTTAATATTTATAGTTACAGTCAGTCACAAGAAAATGACATAATTGATTTTTTTTCAATAACAGACTGATTTTTTTTATTTTTTTTATGTATGGAGAAAACTTTATTATTTCTCAAACCATGATTCTTTTGGCCCGCAAACTATTTTAAAATTAAACATAAGCATAAATCGATTTTTTCTTAATATTGGATTAGTCAATCCTATGTGGAATCTAGTTAATCACAAAAGAAAAAATATTATTAAATTAATGTGAAGATGTTAAATTTGTGTTTATAAAATAGAAGGCCTAAAACTAAGTAGTTTTGAGAGATAAAACTCATGCAATATCTAAACAGCTGAGACAACCCATTCCACCGTCTTTGGTTTCCTAATTCCCACATTCCCTATTTACTTTCTCTCTATACATTTCTCTTTCTCTTTCATCTTTGGCAGAGAGGAAAATGATTGCGGTTCAGAGATGAACGTCCATTCTATGGTTGAATTCTCTCACTTTTCTCAACTAAAATTAATTGTTGCATCTTTCATCAAGATATAATTTCGTTTTAGTTGACTTATGGCTCTAGATAACTCAATTTTGATTATATTTCAGTGGTCTCTGGGCTGGCTCTGTTTCAGTGATCTCTGGGCAAGGACAAGATTGGACCTTTTGGGTATCTTCCTAGTTTTATTTATTTATTTATTTATTCTTGATGATTTTTTCACTTATTTCAACTCACACTAATTGGACTTTGTGGTTCAAAATTTCTATCGAAGTATGAAAAAACAAGATAGCCTGAGGTCACTGTTAAGATTACTAATTTAGTTGCATGCAGATCTAATAAAAGTGAAAGTTGCTTCTTCGATCCAACTTTCTGATCAGTTAATTTAAGGATTATACTCAAAATGTACAAATAGATGGCTGTATTTATACATAGTATAGGAGAATAAACTAGAAATAAGTAGAACACTTCAAATTCCCTTGTTGATGACCCTTGTTCTGGAATCCTAACTGACTGGGTATATAGGTTCTTGTTTTCAGAATTATTCTGGGTATATAGGTTCTTGTTTTCAGAATTATTAGTGATCAAAGTTTGAAGATCTCTGTTAGTTGGTTTCTGTGCAAAATGAGGAAACTTGTAGCTGTTAAATGTCTATTTGGAATAGTCATTTGTTTTCCTTCTTTCATGCTCACTGATCATTGACTTTATTTGCTCTCAGTTCTTGAAGTTATCAAACAGGCAATCTAATAATATCAGACTTAGAGATGTCAAGGACCACATTCATTGTGTTTTTCCTCCTAATTAGTCCATTTACTCCGATGGCTGGGAAGCCCCACACTATTCATTTCAAGTTTCCAAATCTCTACCCCGAAGGCCTTGCATATGACCCTTCTGCCCAACACTTCATTGTCGGCTCTCTCTACCAGCGGTCTATTCTATCGGTGTCTGATGCTGGCGTCATTGAAACCTTGATCTCTGACCTTTCCCTTCCTCCAAATACAACAATTGTTGGCTTAGCTGTGGATTCTGTAAAGAGTCGTCTCCTTGCGGCTATACACTCCATCGCCCCTCTACCACCTTTCAATGGCATTGCTGCCTATGACCTTAACTCCCGCCATCGACTTTTCCTCTCGGTCCTTGCGGATGATGCTAATGACACTCTCCGGCCCATTGCGAACGGTGTGGCAGTTGATTTCAAGGGCAACACCTATGTCACTAATTCAGCTGGAAACTTCATCTGGAAAGTCAATGCTCAAGGAGAGGCATCTGTCTTTTCAAGATCTCCAATATTTACAAAGCAGCCGGTGGACCATAGTGCACCTTACAGCAGTTCTGGACTGAATGGGATTGCTTATGTTAGCAAAGGGTACTTGCTGGTTGTGCAGAGTAATACAGGAAAAATGTTCAAGGTGGATGCAGATGACGGTACAGCAAGGATGGTCTTGTTATCTGAGGAATTGACCATGGCGGATGGGATTGCCTTACGTAGTGATGGTGTTGCCTTGGTGGTGTCCTCCAAGAAATTGTGGTTTTTGAAGAGTCAAGATAGTTGGGGAGAGGGGGTAGTTTATGACAAAATTGCCCTCGACAATGAGAGATTCCCCACTTCGGTGGCTGTGGGAAGAGAGGACAGAGCATATGTGTTATATGGGTGTGTGATGGAGGGCGTGATGGGAAAGAGAGGGAGGGAATGGTTTGACATTGAAGAGGTGAGGTCACACAGGGAAAGTAAAGAGGAAAATTTATGGGTGTATTTGTTACTTGGAATGGGTTTGGTCTATTTCCTGTTTTGGAGGTTTCAGATGAGACAGCTCGTAAAAAATATGGATAAAAAGATTAATTAATTATTTACTCGTCTTTGTGTGCCTTTTTGAACTTAATATGTTTTTATCATTTAGGATCTGTTTTTAGCTTTATTGTATCATTTAGTAGTTTAATGAGCGAATCTTTCAGAAATTGGGTGGAAGTGAATACTTTTTAATATTTCAATGAATTATTCTGCATCTCTTAGGTTTCTTCTTATCCTTTATCCATTCTGGTTTCGTTTATTATATAGAAATTAACATCCTTCTAGGTTCCCGGCTGTATTCCTTGTTAAGTTGCTAGCTATAATATTTGGTCACTCGTTCACTTCCCGTTCTTCTCCAGAAATTCGTGTGGTTATAAATGTTAAGCATAGCTGCTTGATCAGTTGCTAGCCAAGATGTTATGTCTATCTAATTCATTTTCTTCTTAAGCTTGAGCATTTTATGTAGAAAGCTCGGTTTTGAATCTTGATGTGGGATAGCTAGTTTTTGGATATCTATGGTTTGTTGTCTGTGATGGACTACGAAGAGATGCAGACAACAAACTACAAGGTTTGAGTACAGTGTGTAGGTTGTTTTCACGTATGGCTTCCATCTTAAACAGAGAATCTGTATGGGGAGGTAGCTACAGGTGCTGAATGTGGGGCTGGTGACGGGTGGTTGTGAAGACAAAGCATCAATGTCACAAAGAGTTGTGTTGGTTTTGGTCAGTGCTCATGTTCTGTCTGTGCCTATCTCTGTGCACCTGCTTGTGTCGATTCTTAGTTTCTTAAACCTTTTCTGGTTCATAAATGCGCCGATAGCAGAGCAATCTTCTTTTGACTTGGTGGTGTTTGTAATTTTTTCTTATATCCCAAGGCGTATGCTGATAACTATACATGTTTGTGGCTTTTGGTGGATATTAACCCATAATTAATTAGGTGTAATCCATAATCCATAAGAAAAGTTTGAGATTGAGCTGTGCTTTTGGTCAATCGTAAAGAAGACGAAGTGAAGAACGTACCAATCCCTGTCCCTCCTTGTAACTCCAAGACCGATTTCAACGGACTGACATTTATTGGAATATCTTTTTGTTTTGTATTGATCTCGTTTTTTCACTTCTCCCTCTCTTGTTATTTTTGTTTCTTTCCGAGTTCCCCCTCATGGATGTTCTTTTCTCTGTTTGTTCTTCTCCGGTTCTCTGATTGTTTGCTTCATTCTCTATTTCTGATTTAAGCCTTTTAGCTGCTATTCTTTCTTTCGACCCTTACCTTCTCTCTTTTTTGTTTAATTCCGGCTGGCCCTTTTTCTCTCTCTTTACCTCTCATTTTTCTTATCAAGAGCAAACTGCTTACTTGAGTTGGTTAGTATGTCAATCATTCTTTTTGCAGGTTATAGATTATAGGTCATTTAGAGTTTAACTTCCTCCTAACTGTTTTTTCAAAAAAATATTAAGATTATGTTCTATCAGCTATATAATTAAATAATTTAAGTTTTAAAAAATTAATTATTAAATTAAAAATTTTAAAAGATTAAACGTTTAAATTAAGTATTTTTAAATTTGTTTTTTTCAATTAAAATTTATAAAATTCTTTTTTTAATCCAAAAAGCACGTAACATACATCTTGCCTGCCCCGTCCCTAGCCATGTCTCGTATCCAAATCATAGTTTACATTATATATATATGTGTGTATGTGAACGTTACTATTGGAAATTTTGATAAATATAATTTGTCGCACATGCACAATTCATATGAACTAAGATGTCTGTCGGAGCTGATATTATCCTTAAAAAAGTAATTCAAATCAGTCCATTCAGCATATCGGTAAAAAGTGCCACATACAAACACCAAATTAACTTCAAGCTCCAATACCAACGATTGAGATGATGTTATAAATCGAAGTTGCGTGAATGTTAAAAATTGGAGGATTAGGCCTTTGGCCTTTCTTTGTGTATGTTTTTCCACCCATTTATCGTGGTTGCACCAGTGCTCAAGATTGTAGGATTAGGCCTTCGCTTTTTTCCCCTTGCCTTCTGTGGTTGGCATGGCTTGAAAAGGTATAAATGTTTTTCCACCCATATATCCTCTCAATGCTTCAGGAATCTCTACGCCATTTTCTCTCTGGTAGTTCTCCAGTATGCAGCAAATGGTCCTCTCTGTTGCTGTCAGCGTCGAGTTCAATAAATGCACGTATTGCTTTGCCTGCTCATTGTTCTGTTACAAAAGCACCACCAAAGTTTTAAGTAATCCGAAATGAAATTTCATAAGTGATATAACCATGGTCGAAGCACTAATTTGTGCTGCATTTCGAGTTGCAGAAAATTACAGTTTCAAGTAGACACACCCTAATTTTCTAAGCAATACATTTTGTGAGCCAAACAGTACAAATGTCACCGACGAAGAGCATGAAGAAAGCTTATAGTGGAAATGATTATGAGCATATATATCCAACAAATACTTTTACTTGACCTAACCCCACTGTCTGGATGGAAGAGGGAACAGGACCACACTTCATGCAGGACTCAAGTTCACTAAAAAGCGCAAACCAGAGTACAGCTATAATGTAAGGTTCAAAACATAAATAACCAAAAACATAAGATTGTCCGAATTGCTATGTTGCTTCTTGCAATTCATAGTTTTCATTTCCTTTAGTAGCACTTTCCAAAACCTGAAGAAATGAATAACCATCTGTAGTAATGCCCATTAGGTCGATGAAGTATCATGATATACAAGGATCTGTTTCTTTCAACTTAGAATCTAAGGAATTGATTTGCCAATATTCTAAGAGCATCTACAGTTTACTGGTATCATCAAATCTGCTTCCAAGGGGAAAAAAAAAAACCAACACGAGTTGGGTAAAATAATTGTTAAATTAATAGAAAAATCTGACTTCTTCCCTATTTTACTAGCCATCAAATTTCTATCCATTTCGAGTAACAATTGTACCCTTCATATCAACACACCTAGTGTAATATACTCTACATCCTTCAAAAGAAATGTAAATCCATTGTCCATGAAAAAGTATCCAAACTGCACCATGACATGACCACAATCCCTTCTGAACCTTTAATTCTCAAAATCATTCCCCATTATATGCTTTATCTTATATCTTGATCCTGTTTATCCACACTGACACTATAAATGCAGAACAGCTGCTGCTGCTGAGTTCAGAGGTCTATTTGATGCTTTCTACTTACAAAATGTTGCAATAACTTTAGATTTCTAAGATGAACAACCGAATGGTTTCATAATAGTAAACAGTAAAGGGGCAGAAGAGCTATACACAATCACAGACTTTTTAAGGGCAGAAGAGTATAACATCTGTCTCCCTCTGCAATTTTCAGCGTCTAAAGAAAAGTGGATGCGTATAGGGTATGATAGATAATCGGACTAAATTCAGTTGATGCAAAGCAATAGTAGCATATAATATCTACCTTTTTCTGCCCATATCGAATTTCCAATCTTCTTGACTGGTAATCGGTACAATTTGAACATGAGACCAATTCTCTGTAAGTTTGTGAGGCAGGAAACCATCCTTCCAAGTCATACTTCTTTGCAGCAGCATCATTCAGAGCACCAGAGACGATAGTGACCACTTGATAGGGGATATTGAGCTGTTTTGATGATAGAACAATGATCAAAACACTATTTTTGCATTCCTTACTTTTCTGTTTCCTATCTAATTATTTTGTTACAATTATTATGGAACAGTTGAAATATACAAAATTTGTAATCATACCATTTTGTAAAAATCTTCAGAATTCTTTATCATTTCTTCATGCATATCCCAAGAGTCGTTGCCATTGGGGCTAGTGATACAGAACTGCTCTATTTTCTCAAACTGATGAACCCGGAAGATCCCCAAGGTATCCCGACCATGTGAACCAGCCTCCTTGCGGAAACAAGATGAATATCCAGCATATCTGCCAAAATATTAGGCTTAATAACATAAAGCAACCTATCTTAGCATTAAAGGAACTGAACAGAAAGTATCACCTGATTGGCAGCTGTGATGGATGAATCCAATCATCTACATGATAAGCACATAATGGTTGTTCAGCTGTAGCAATAAGATATTTATCATCTCCCTCTCCAGTCACCTATCACAAATGACTGAGATCAGAATAAGTGTTGCATTAAGGATTACCAAAGTTAAAAAATTATCTACCTTATAAAGCTCTTCATCAAACTGGGCCAACTGAGCACACTTAGCCATGATGTCTTTTCTCATAAAAAAAAGGGGTCTGCAAGGCAGTGTAGCCCCTCTTTTCCAAAAAATCCAAACCAAAGTTTATCAATGCTTGATTGAGTCGCACACCATCTCCTTTAAGGTAGAAGCCTCTACCTCCGGCTACATTTGCACCTATTCATTAAGACATAATATTTGTTATATTAGTTGAATACAATAATTGAGTAAAAAGAGAACAATCAAGTAGAAATATGAATGGTAAAGTACCTACCTTTCTTGATATCAGCAATGCCAAGTAGGTCAACAAGCTCAACATGATTTTTCAATTTAGGCTGCTGGCATTTCTCACCCCAGACTCTGATAACAGGATTCTTTGCCTAGGATTAGAAGAATCATATACATATAATGATTGTTAATTATCATTCATTTATGAATAATATTATAAGAAACTGACACATGCATACCTCATCATCACTAAGGAGTACAGAATCATGCACAAGGTTCCCAACTGTTTCCAGTTTAGAATACAAAGCAGCTTTAGCATCTTGCACCTCAGCTTCCTTCTTGGCAGTTAATTGCTTGTTTTCATCAGTACTTTTTATCATTTCAGTAGCATCCTCACCCGCCTGCCATTTTTTATTTTTATTTTTATTTGTACCAAAAAACACACACACACACACACAAGCAGTTTCTAGATATTGTAATAAACATTAGTGTTATCACAAGTATAACAAACAAGGGAGAGAAAGAGAGAGAAGACTCACAATTTTTAGCTGAGCAACCCTTTTGTTGATCTGATTAAACTGTTTACGGAGGTTGTCGAGCTCAAATTGACCTGATCATAGTAGATTAATTACAACCTGAACATGAACATGAAGTGAAAAAGAAAAAGGAATGAGGAGGAGTTGAACATACGCTGCCTCCATTCCTTGTCGAGAAAAATGATTTGGTCGACAATAGAGACATCAGCAAAACGACGGCGTTGAGACTCACGGATGATTTCAGGATTGTTGCCTTTGTCTTTTCTGAACAGATTTATGTCCAGCATTTCTTCTTCCTCTTTTTCTCTTTTAAAGACAAAAACAAAAAGAATAACAGCTGAACACGACTGACGGCGAAGGTGGTGTCCGATATAATAGATGGAGTGGAACTGGAATATGGGTTTGGACTGTGGAGGCTAGGGATATGAATTCACTTAGACAAACGGCGTCGTTTCAGTGATCCAACTCTATTCTTTAATATACGGAATTGAATACCACGGGTCGTTTGGTTCTACTTCTATTTTTTTATGTTGTTTTTTGTTTTCGTTTCATGTTTTTGGTTTCTATTTTTTTCCTTAAGAAAAACGAAAACTTGTTTAGTTGAAATTTGTAATATAAAAAATAAAAACAAAAACATGTTTTGTTGAAATTTGCAATAAAAAACTTAAAACAAAAACATGCTTGGTTTTATTGCCCTGTTTCTATTTTTTGTAATTATACTCTTATGTGTAATAATTATAATATGATATATTATATTTTTAAATTAATTAATTATCATTATAGCTAAAATTAAATATATGCAAATAAAATATTATTAAAAAATTACACATTCATTGTATATAATAAAATTACATAAATTAGAAATTATATTGTCATTATAATCAATAAAATATGTACATCATATTATAATTCTTGAAAACATAATAGTACTATTATTTACAAAAAGAAACATAAATCAATTAGGAATAATAAAATCACTCCACATTTGTTCAGCAATTTCATCTCGCTTCCAAGACATATCTTGAAGTTGTGCTGGATTGATATTATACTCCACTTGAGAACTTGCATCTTTATTTTCACTTTCTCTAATTTGTTCTTCATTTTCAGCACAACTTTCAAATAATTCATCGCTTTATACATACATTATAATATAGTTGTGTATAACACAACAAGCAATAACGATGTATTTTTGTTTCTTCATATCATAAACTCGGCATGTTTTTTAGTATAGGGAATCTTGCTTTTAGAACACCATAACATCTTTCAATAACATTTCTTATGTGCATCTAATGCTCCTACACAGTCCTAAAAATTAAAAAATATATTAAAATAATTTTTAATCATAAGGACGTAATTAAAATAGTAATTAAATATGTGAATGTACCTGAAAAATATGGAAAGAATTTTGAATTATGTTGAATCTTAGGAGATGTGTTAGTAAAAGATGGTGGAGTAATGACGCTTTTGCAAGACGATTAACTGCATATAAGACTTTTTGAAAATACTTCGAAATTGTCCAGATCGAATGTTGGAAGCGTTCTGCATTGACTCTAGTTGTCTCACTATACCCTATAGTCATCAAGAAAATTGCTACTTGTTTCTCCACAGTCAAATGATTTGTTGCCTTTAAGCATCCCAAACTCTTCAACTCATCACATAAGCTCAAGAAGATTATCTTTTTCATTCTTAAGTTTTCATAAATCCTTGTAAGATTCTTATTCAAAAGTTCTAATATCCAATCATGACCTGGTAGAGCAGAAGTTCTACATAGTTGCTTTTGTAAATGAAAATAGTTGTTCTCTCCCCTAGCTACAGAAATAATGATTACCTTCTTCAGTTCATCATCAGAATCTGATTCGAAATCTGATAAGAAATCCATGTATCT
>JANIHZ010000005.1:32089229-32105243 GCA_027478365.1 Erythroxylum rufum
CTAAATTTAATCTCTATAACAACCAATATTACATTGATTTATATAAAAACCAATATAAATACATCTCTCAAGTGATGCCCTTGGATGCTCCGGTACGACGCTGTGAGCACATAAACCTTAGTGGCTACAGGAGGAGAAAAGAGAGGCCTTACAAGACCCGGAGGGAAGTAATAAAGAAATATATGTCATAGTTGGCCCTCACTGAGGCAGTGGCTAGAATTAGGAAAGTCTGGCGGGATAGAATAAGGGTAAACGACATAATTTAGAGTCCTTGCCCTTCACCCTTACCGCAAAGGAATTTTTTTCAGGTGTAAGAGGGAAGATTACCGAGATGGACGTATCAAATCGTAGGATTGTCGTATCCTCAGGGTCACTCAGTGCTGATTCCTAGCGCAACTAGCAACGAAAAGATAAGTCTTTGTAGGGGTGTAAGAATTGATTTTTTTTCATTATTATCCTGTCACATTTGCATGTGGGTCTACCGGAAACAACCTCTCTACTATGTAGGGATAAGGCTGCATACCATCAGACCTCCCCAGACCCCGCTTCACTACGGGACTTCAGGGTATGATGATGATGATTAATCATTTAAATAAATATAATTATTGGGCCTTAGCGCTGCGTTTGAGAATGAAAAATAATTGCATTTTTTAGAAAATTAATTTGGAAACTATATTGACCTAGTTTTGTTGGTTCTCCATCTTCGTTGCAAGAATTCTACAAACAATTCAGACTTTCAATTGGTTTTTTTCTCTCAATTTGTGCCAAGAATTCAAATGTGAATTTGCTACCACTTTTCGTGTAAAAACCATATTGATCCCAAGAATCCTGAAAATATGTAACCTTACCTTTAATTAGTAAAGATAAAATTTGTAAGAATCTTGAAAATATGTATCCTTGCCTTTAATTTGAAAAGATAAAATTTGCTAAATTTTACTTTTAGCTTATCACTAAGCCCATTAATCTTTTTGGACCCTTTGAATCATCTAATGCATGTATTTTAATTTATAATATTATTTATTATATTTGATATTTGAATAATAAAGTAAAATTCTTGGAATAGTTACTGTATAATTAAAATTATGATGAGATCATAATTAAAATTTTTAATTTTATTTATATTATTCCTCCAGTTTTCATTCTCTTTTTATTCTTTTATACCCACCGGTACCACCTTATAATTATAAAATTGTGCCTCACGTAATTCAGCCTCTCTTTCATGATCGTGCTTCTTGTCATGATTGTGATAGAGAGCCATGTAGTCCCATACACACCTATTATGATTGTGCTCACATGTATCTTACATCTTCTTCGTTGTTCAATTTTCTTATTTTCAATACCTATAAACACATCAAACACCTCTTGAAACATAAAATTAAGATTCAATTTTTGTTTAACCAAACAAACATTTAGAATACATATAAACACTAACAATAATGCAATTCTAAGTCTATACACATGATAATCATCTAAGAAATACTTTAAAACACACTTAAACACCTGTAAAAGCATAATATAATCTACATTTATCAACATCCCCACACTTAAACCTTTGTTTGTCCTCAAACAAAACAAACACACACAAACAAAACATATAAAACATATAAATACACAATCATGCAACAATATAATAATGTTATAATGGAATCAAATCTTATGGACTTAACTAACCTCAAATATCAATCACTTAAAGAGTGTCAACACACTATCTTATTCCTTTTATGTGTAAGTGTTTTGATTTGAATATACATATAAATTAAAATATTAACACCTTATTCATACACCTATGACCCTTATAAGCATGCATTCATTATTATTAATCAATTAAAAAAGCAAACTATCACTAAATAACCTTTCATGAAAATTATTGTTATGTTTAAAAGATCAATAGGTTTATTTATTATAACACCATTGTTTAAATGTTTTCTTTAACGATAACTTAATCTTTTGATGCGAAGGCAAATACCTTATTATAAATATCTCCCGGTTACTCAACTAGGCCAATTTTTTCATTTAGCTTGGTTGGAGTGTCATTCTAGCCTTTTGACTAGAAAACAAATATTTTTGTCGTGATTGCCCCTGATTACTCAGCTATATCACAACTCTCAACTGACTATCAGTTTTATTCTTAACCCAATTTTTTTCAAAAAGGGCCAACATAATATGAATTTTATTTAATACTTTTTATTTTTTTCATTTAATTTCTTTTCCTACCTTATTTCTTCTTAGTCAATCATTCTTATGAAAGGGAACTAATGATGCTAACCAATTCAATTAACTATAATAATAAATGTATACAAACAAATTTCATAAAATAAAAGAATAGGTGTCATGTCTTAATTAACATGCATATTCATCCCAAAGATACTTAAAACCCAAATTTCATAAGTTACTATGCCTTTACAATTTAAATGACCATGTTCAAAAATAAGCTAATTCTATTCAATTCTTGCCATTGACGCATTAACACATCACAATTCCATCCTAATAAAAAACCAACATAATACAAATATAAAATTCACACACAATTGATACACACAAATGCAAAATTCACACATATATGATATAAATGCAAATTTTGTATACAATTGATATGCAATTGCATATACATCCTCACACTTGAACAACTCATTGTCCTCAATATGAAAACAAACAATACAAATAAAGAAAAATAACAACAAAGAAAAAATTAGAGCAAGAATACTTATAGTATTTCAGTGGTGATGGTACCAATAAAATAGAATAAAAATAAACAAAAATAAAAAATTATAATTCTTGAGTTGCCCCCCAAATAGTACTTGTTTAACGTCATTAGCTTGACATACTTTTCATATTTATACTAGATTGGTCGACCAATGTGTCAACATATTCTCATATTATACTTTTAGCTTACATTGATCAACTACTAGCCTATATTGGTTGACTAATCCCTCCAAAATCATAATTTAAAAAAGTTTTAATGCTCAAACTTTTAATGCAATTATAATTAAAATAATATCCAAAATATTTCCTAAAGAGTGTTTAAAGATCAAAAAACTTTTCTCTTCAGTAAAAACCTTATACATCTTGATGAATGAAAAGATTCATACAATAAAATGATATGAAATGCTTATGTATGGAGAGCCTTTAATATTACCAAACTAACAAAGTTTGATTATAAATAATATTACAAAATATAAAATAAACTTAATTTACCTTGATCTTCTTTTGCTTTTAAGTTGATCTTTAGTTTGAAGGCTATAAACTTCATCTTTTCTGTTATCATCTTCAAAAATTATCTTTTTGAGTTATACATCATTTCATCTTGTTCTTATAAAGCTTCTTATCAAGATAACAAACACATTAGTAGGATTTAAGTTTTATTATCATTAAAATATTGATTGGAAATATGGGTGTTGATTCCCTTTTATTTAAATTATTTCAAAAGATTGAATTAGATATCAATTTTATCTATATAAAGATTGTATCATGATTAAATTACACTATAGAACTTTATTTGGCATATATCATTAGTCACTAACATATGTTAAATAGACTTTACTTTTAGCCTGACTTTTTATAGCATTATGCTTGTATTTTGAGTATTCTTATAAGATTCGATGCTTGAAACAAGTTATATTTTGTTTTAGATCTTTTTTAGAATCTCTAAGGAAAATAAGTGAATTTGGAGAAGAATTTGAGTCAATATTGAGAAACCTTAAAAGATATAAAGAAAGGACCTAAAATATAGTAGTAACATACTATTATGTCACTAGACTCATTCTATCACATCCCATTTTGTTTATTCTTCGAGACTTTCATCTAGGGTATACGACACGTACATATCATCATGTTCAGGTTATGTTCAGATTATGTTCCAAAAAGGGACATTCTATTTCTGCAATCATAAACAACATATCCTCTTGTTTACCCATGTTTAGAGGTGATTATTTGTATGAAAAGTTCCAAAATGGGAGATAAAACAACATAGAGCCTATATAGTCCATGTTAATGTCGTATTGTGCATCAAAATTAAGGTGAAATTTATTAAAAGAAGTGGTAGATATAATAGAAGGGAGATTTTTTCACAAATAATTTTTTACAGTAAAAAAGTGTCAATTAGGAGCCAATCAAACAACAAGAGATCAAGGTGAAAGAAAATCATGGAAGAAAAACAAGAATTTAAAGATTCAAGATTTATGAAGATCATTTATCTTTTGTTCTTCCTTATTTGTTCGTAAACTAATTAGGACATAGATCAAGGTGCGATGGACCATAGGATGTGATGTTTTGGTTTAATGAAATTCCTAGTTTTTTTAGAATTGTTCATGTTCATATAATGGTTTAAATCGAAAGAATGAAAATAAAAGATATAATAATTAAATTCATACATTGAGATTGAGAGATAATTTGTATGTTTAGATCATAAAATGAATGATGAGGTACAAATGGGCTAGTCAAGAGAGAATTATATGATCTGCTTAGGTTAGGTAAAACCTATAATGAGAAATCATGAATCAAATTAATGCATTCTTAGGTTATCTTTATTAGAAAAAGATTTCAGTTAATTTAATCTAAAAATAAGGATTGTATTGCTCAAGAGAGAACATAATTATACCTTAGAAATTCTTACTGGTTTAAGAAACTATAGTCATTCATAAATTAAAGTGAAGTTGAAACACAGTAAAGTCCTAAGGAATCTCTTACCTAGGTCTAGTTTATTTACAAATTGTTTTATACTTGATCATGCTTCAATTTGATTCTTTAGAATTGTTCGTTATTTTGTTTTAATCAATCATGGTTATTCTAGATAATTAAACTTACGAAGAATAAGTAATTAATAACTAATCACTATTCCTTATGGAATTGACATGTACACATTAGTGCTAGCTATATCTATACTAAGTTTTTGTACTTAAAATAGAGTACATGGGTTACCTATTCTTAATTGCTTCAACCCAATTTTTGCCTAGCCTAACTCGATTTTGGCCCAGGTTGACCAAGCCACTGACCACGAACCGGCCCAGCCTAGCCTATGGCCCAAACATTATTTCAAAAACGACGTCATTTTTTACGTTTTTCTTTTTTAAAAAATGATGCTCCGACGCATTTTTGATGTTTTTCTTTTTTAAAAAAATATGATGTTCCAGTGTCGGGCTACGGGTCGGGGTTGAGTCGGGCCACCCTGGTCTACGATTGGGCTGGGCTCGGGCCGGGGCTTTGATAAGTCTAATCTTTAGTTGTTTTAAATCTCCATTTTATGCCCTAGTTTCATATGAATTCTTCTCTTTTTGTTCTGAAAAGGTAATTATAACCTATGAATGCACTTGGAGCTAATTAAGTACCAAATATACAACAAAACTATAAAATATCAAGTAAAATATATCAAATATGAGTGTATAATTATAGTCAAACTAGCATCTATCAGCAAGTATTTAGTTGCATAGCATTTTGATGACCTTTGTGATTGAATAAAAAATGAAAAATCTTCATTCATATGTTTGATTTGTTTGACATTTTTATGGAATTGTTTTCTATTTAAGATTTGAATGATGGAGTTAGTTTGCTTGAAGACAAGCAATTGCTTATATATGGGGGAGCTTGATGTATGTTAGACATATATTACTTTTAGCATTATTTTCATAGTATGTTACTTATATTTTTAATAATTTTAAAAGGATTTAATAATTATTATCATTTCAAGTCTTATTTCTACTTATACAAGGAAAAGGAGCATAATTAGAGAAGAAATTAAACAATTTTGAAAGAAATGAAGGAGGACCCATAAACACGACACCTACAAGCTATCGAGTTGAGGGCTATGTCTAAAGGTGGTTACCTTTGTTTCTCTTTCACAAACCTACATCCCCTCATATTACCCCTAGATAAAGAACACAATATCTTATATGGTCCGGAGTAAGTCATGTGTTTACATTGAAGAATTCTAAAGAAGTACCAAGATAATATTGTACAGTTTCGAATTTAAAGAAAAAGAAAGGTAAAAAAAAGGAGTTCTTTACTTAAGAAATGTTTAAAAAGTCATTTTTAAAATTGTTCTACATTATTTTTGATCAATACTACATCGCTCTTTGAAGATAGAACAAGATTTAAAGATTCAAAGATTCAAGAACAATGATTTCTTTATCTTATTTTCTTTCTTGTTTTTATGTTGGTATTATTTGTTTGATTATGAACCAAATTGGAATATAGGTTTATCTAGGATGAACTTAATGTGCAATATAATGTAATTGACACCGATTTAATGAAGTTATAGTCTTCTTGAGATTTATTTACTTTTTTATACTAATTGAATAAAAGGAGCAAAAGTGGAAAATTCAATTATTTGATTCATGCATCAAGATTCAAGAGATAAGATATATGGTTAAATCATAAAGTTGATAAAGAGGTTAAGCATGAGCTATTTGAGAGATGCAAGATCTTCCTAGGTTAAGGTCTAATTTATCAAGAGAGTTCACAAAATAAGTTAAAGCATTCTTAAGTTGCTTAGATTTGAAAGGATTTTAGTTAATTAAATTATAAATAAACGTTTTATGTCTCAAGAGAGAATATAATCTAAGTTGGGAACTCTTAATGGTCCAAAAAAAACTCAAGGCATTCATTAAATCAAAGGAAATTTAATATAGCAAAGTCCTAGGCAAAACCTAGCCTAATTATGTCTCATAGATTGATTTATTCTTAACATTGCTTTGTTTAAGTATTCAGATTCATTATTCATTTTTTTCTTATTCAATCATCCATAATAATTATTCCACCTTATTAAGTTTGTGAATAATAATTTGTTAACCAATAGTCTTTATGGAATCAACTCATACTCTTTTGTGCTAGCTATAACTAAGTTGTGCGCTTGCAAAAACAATAACCAAAATTAGTAATAGGAAAATTTATAACTTGGATATGATAGAGAGAAAACAACACAACCCATCACCTTTATCAAACTTAGAACTTATCAAATGATTTTTCCTTTATGGTGTCTAATCACTTAATAAATTTAATTATTGATTCTTTATAATCAATAGCTCAATTCTCCTATCTTGTATAACATACATTAAACCTTAATTCATTGATGATATAACCTTAATACACACAATTTTCCTATCTTGATTGTTATAAAATATGTAGGACTATTGAACTATGTGAATATCAACAAACCAAGTAGGTTCTTACAAGAACATTTTCTTGGTTTTGTCTTGAGAATAGATTGGAAAGATAGGAAATTAAAAGAATGGAAGTGACCGGTTAACGAGGGTATAGTATACTTTGAAGTTTGAACATCTTGACAACCTCCATTTTCTTTGTCAGGGTTAATTTTTGTTTTACCATCGTAATCTACAGTTTTAATACTGGGGGTTATAAAAAAAACCACTGTCGAGGAATGAGGGTTGGCTTTGTCGGCTAGGAATCAACAGTGAAGAAAAGATTACAAAAATAAAGAAGTTAAAAGGGTATTTTAAAAATATTGCACCATGTTCCTACAGTCTACAGCCGTTGTTGCTTTTCCTATTCTCACATCCACTGGCATGTAAGTCCCTGCTTCTTAGCTGCTTTAGCTTAGCAGAAAAGCCGCCGCCTCCTCTGCAAGAAGGATCCCGTCAGTGTTACAAGCAACATATATAATCTTAAACAAGGCAACAAAAACTGCTTTAAACATATTCATCAACAAGGCAAGCCATTCAACAATTTGTTTACACAACACTAACAAAACTTCAGTTTAAAGCCTGGAACAAGATCAAATATCCAAGAAGGTAAAAGGGAAGTTCTCTAACTGAAGAAACTTATCTTTGTAATCCACTATCAGTTACTTACATGGCTTTCAGACTCTCGTACATTGTCCAGAAGCTCAACAATCTCAAGTTGCTTTATTACCGTAGCATTTAGGACCTACAAGAACAATATATTTGTGCATAAGCTCTTTCATCTCTACAATGAATATCCATCTTCCATTTATCAAAATTTACTTACCCTTTTTGTTTTCTCAAGGTCAAACTCCACACATTTTATCCGCTCCAGGGATTCCATGAGCATTTGTTCCTTTTCCAATGGTATTTTAGATTCTTTCTTGCTTAGTTCCTCGACTACTTTTTCTAGTCTCTGAAGACGGTCTATGCATGGATGGATGCACTCTTCATCAATCACAGCTTCAACGACTGTAGAGTGTCTCATAATGCTGTGTTCGCTCACGTTAGACGGGCAAATACTGTTGCATCGTCTCCAAAATTGAGATGGTAAACTTTGTAAAAAGACAATTAATTGGACTATGAATGATATTGCCGTTCTTGTCACACAGAGGACATTCCTCTTCCCAAGCTTTTCCTTAATGATGCCAGACCAATAAACGAGAAGACCCCCTGAAATGAGACATGAATCAAATACTTAACCACATGAGAACAACAGCAGAGTACAAGTTCGCAGCAGAGTACAAGTGTACATGAGAACCTTACAAGCAGAGTCATGCTTAAAACTCTCCTTTCAATCTGACGGGACACTATAACATGTCTAACGAGAAAGAAAACCATTTGCAGGAATCACAACACACATCCACAAACATGCACCAAATCCATCAAATAGAGAGAATGGCATCATTTGCATATAAATGCAAACCGAGATGAGTTGTCTTTTTGTGTCTATTATAGCAACCTTTTGTAGAGTTCAAGCTTATTGTCGTTGTAGTAAGCAAGCATTATCTTCAAATGCACTATGTAGCAAGAAAACATCAAGTACTACCTTCAGCATTTGATGTTCCTCTGCGATGAATGTTTCTAAAATCACTGATATGAGATTGATTTTCAGGATGTTTAACTAGTGAGTTGCTCTCTATAGCTTTCTCTACTACTGCGAAACTATCATCACAACTGTAGTATGCATTTGAATCTGATGTCTGTACCTGCAAAAATACATATTACATACACAATCAGACACAAGCAAGTTATTGCACATGTAAGCTCAAACAGCTGCGTCAGTTTAACAAATTGCATTATGTGAAACTTACTTTTTCATGAACGGGGGCCAAACATGTACATGTAGAGCTCCTTCGTCCTATTGGAGAAGAAAGATCGTCAATATTGGATCCTGATTCTGCTGTTGATGTGTCACTTGTTCTTCCCTGAAAGCGAAAAAGAAAAAAGCTGCATCAAGGACATGTATACTAGAGCTATCAATTATTCTGTGAGAGAGCCATGCCTTCAAAGAACGTATCTGAACACAGGAGTCTAATTTCAGCTGGTCATTAGACATCCTGTTGATTTGTTTCACAAGAGTCGCTTCCACATTATGAACAAGCTATAACATGAAAATTGTTAATTTCCACTACAAAAAATTCAAAGAAAAGGCTCAAGCCACAAAGAGAGATCATTAAACTCGGCACAAAGAATTTGCAAAATTAACTTCCACAAGAAGGAAGCCTACCTTCACTATTTCAGGGTCGTTCCATGGACCTTTGTTGGAATAAAGACACCCTCCTGCAGCAGAACAAGTACAAGAACCACCCAAGAAGTGTGGCAACTGACTGAAAGTGGGAAAAATACGTAAATAACTAAAAGATTTGGGAAGGAAAAAAAATCTCAAGGAAATAGAAAAATTCAGACCTTGCATCAACAACTTCCTGCAGCTTAGACAGGCATTTGGGTTCCAAAACCTGTAATTTTACAGCTATAGTCAATCACAACTGCTGGAAAAGAAACATATAAAGCTGCACGCAGAATGCTGTATCTTTTACCTGTATTTTTGCTATAGTCTTTGAATCCAGAAACTTCTGTGCTGCAGGCCAAAGCATCTTCTTAAAACCAGGACCAGCATTGACAATAAACATCCTATGCAATGTCTGATGGCTCATATGATGTTAGAATCAATTAAGCATCCAAAAGGATAGGCACCATTTGAATGAAATAAGTACCTCAGGATAGTAACAGTTGTCTATCTTTGTCACGGAAGCCAAGAGAGTTGCCGCAGCTCGAGTAAAGTTCTTCATGCCCTTTTTTATTGAAGAAAAATTAAAAACATACATCAATAACCAGTTGAAATATGTAAACAACCAGCACCAAGACCCGCAAACATTCAGCAACAGAGATAAGAGTACCTATCAACAACCAATATTGAACCAATACATTTCTTTACCTTTCCATATATAAGTGTCTCATACATACTAATGAAGAAGAACATATGAAACATGAAAACAACACAACCCATCACCGATATTGAACCAATACATTTCTTTACCTTTCCAGATATAAGTGTCTCATACATACTAATGAAGAAGAACATATGAAACATGAAAACTGGATGTGAGCATTCATTGCACCCTCTAAAGTGCATGAGGAAAGGAAAGTTAGGCAGTGACCCAAATTTCCAAGCCCTTACAAGTAAATATAGGGGAAAGTTCAGAATCATACATACCAAGCCCTGGACATCCAATATTGTTGTTGTCGAACATATTTGCCTTTTTGCAGCAATTGAACAAGCAGGGAATTTCTCGAGTAGAGCCTTCTCAAACTCTTGGACATGATATTTTAGGTATCGATCAATAGAGGTAATATGCATCAGCTTATTGGGGTGAGCTTGTCCAAGAGTTTCAATGTAGACAGGTCGGCCTTCTTTATCCACTCCATGGTACCCGTGAGGATAGTATTGCAAGACTTCCTCCAGCTCTTTAAATTCAAAATCCTGATAATTATTTTTTAAAGAATGTACCGTTGCAGTTAAGTGAAAAATGGGAAGGTAATTTAAGGAAGGAACTATGGTAGAAAAGCCAATATACAACTGCTACTGTGTTCTCATTGAGAAAATGCTCAAGAAAACTCCTTTTCATTTTTAAGTGCCACAGATTAATTTGTTCTTACCTCTAGTATGGTGTCAGTCCCATACTCTTTCCTCCAGTTAAGCATTTCTTCCCACATCTGGATTGTTTTTTCTATGTTAAAATCTCTGGCTTTCAGAAATCTACAAAGTTTGAATAACCACCACAACCATGAGTCATGAGTAAAATCATATGTAATTGAGCAAATCTATCAAAGAGATTACTCAGAGACCAAAAGAAATAGCCGACAGACCTTAACAAAGTATGATAGTCATCATGCCTGAGAGGCAACGAGTCCCTTGCAAGAAGCTTTTGGCGCAATTCATATACAATACTCTCCTCTTTTGCGTCCCGAACATCCTCTATGGATATGGAAGAAACTCTGTAATCTGTTCTCTGTTTCCCTCTTTTCTTGAGAGAATGTGTAAACTTATTGGAAGCATTCAATGCCTTCTTCTTAAGATTGCCGATTTTTGACCGCCTCCTCTCATCTTCGGAATTCTCAAAATCAGATCTTTTCTCTCTTATATCATCATTAGCTCCGATTCCTTCTAAACCTTCAGAAGAAATAGTGACAAAAGAGGTTAAACACGAAATGGATCACCTACTCTCCAACTTTAAATCGCAGAATCACAAACCAACAAACTACCAATATACGTACCTGACATATCAACAAAAGGAAGAGGAACCCAAAACGTTCAAAGGAAGAAAGAGCTTCTAGGAAAACCTCACAGAAGAGAAAGCATATATGCTGCTCTGAACTATCAAAAAACGAAGATAATGTCATCAACACTGCTAACATACAAAAGGAGAAGCATTACCATTTAGGAATTAGCGACTTAAATGAATTGTACTGAAAACACCAAAAGATTACTATTTTCTTTAGTGAAAAGGATTAGTAAATTAGAAAACGGGAAAGAGAAAAGATACATTGGGGAGACGTATACTGCAATAAACAGTTTTCTTTTGGCTTTTTTAAACTTCAGCGTTCAGACATCCTCTCTTTTGCATCTAAGTGATTAAAGTAGAGATGTGCAAAATCTCTGCTGAAATTTACAAACGGTTAATGAAGAATAAAACCTGCGGAACAAGGAACGTAAAAGGCACTTAAAGTCGTTGACGAAGTTCGTGGATCTGAATGAACTAAAGACAAAAACTTGGGATGATTATGGGAAATACATGGCTTATAATTCTGCCAACGGTTGTCAAGTTCACTTCTTTTCTAGGTTTGCATCAAGCCAAGTTCAGTCCTTTATCGAACAGGGAATCATACGGATCGATGTCCCAAGAACAACTTCTGTTGTATTTAAACAGCTAATAAATGCACCCCAGGTGACAACCCCACCACACTACCCATGTCTTTTAAAATTATTACTAGCTGAAAAGGAACAAAGAGGGAAAGAAAATAATGAAGTTCTCTGTGAACTGAAAACAAAAGAGCGTTACACAGTAGAGCAATAAACCATCGGTATCATACGTTAGATTACAAAATTTATGGAAGAGCTCCTCAAATTGAAACCCAGAAACAAAATCAGGAAACGTACGGATCTTCAAACTCACCCAAAGGAAAAGGAGCAAACTTGATGTTGATGGATTATCACATGATCGAAAAGGGCTCTATTTTTGGTTGAAGTTGCTTACAAGCGAGGTTGCAGAAACTGTATATTTTCGGAGAAATGTAGCTAATTTGAGGACAAGAGGAAAAAGGAGAAGGGAAGAGAGATCTGAATGCCAAATGCGTGTGTGTTTCTCTTCTTCTCACTCCGTAGCAAAGCAAGTTTTCACCTTTTTTTACCTGTCAAAAAAATTCATATTCTCTGATTCTTTCTGTCTCTGCCCGTGTCTTCTTGTGTATAATATGTATGTATGTGTTTTCCAACGCAGATGAGAAATATGTGTAAAGGAACGGCTGAAGGTTCCAGCGATGAAGCGTAGAGAATGAATTGGTCTTTTTACGCTGTCAACTTGTGCTTACGTGTCCGATTAGATAATCTCAATTTTGTAAAAAGATTATTCCTGTTAAACAATAAACTCTGTTTTATCATTTACTCCACAAATATCTATTAAATGATATTTGGATTTCCAAGAAAAGAGAAACATACCTACAAGGAGGTGTAGAGGTTAAGACTTAAGACCGTTCGTAAGTTAGAGCATCCAACCTGCGTGTCTCACTAAGCATTTGTCTCTTTGTCTGAACCGAACATGAAGAATTGGGAAGGTCGTATCAGTCTCTCTGCATGCCCGTCCACTGTGATTTACATTTTACAGTGTTAATTAGTTAACCTAACAGTGGTTGGTTCGTAGATTACCTAATTATGGTTTTTAACTTGAGAGTCTGACTTACCTTCTTCCAGCTTCCCCCTTCTCTTGACTCTTGGGAAAGGAGACGGTAAAAAAAGGCACAAGCTTTTGTCCCATCCGTGGATGATTGCCATCTGTTATTTTTAAAATGCTTTCGGAGGAATGTAAGGTTAACTTCACAGTCGACAATTTATAAATACATCCAAGTGGAAACGGCAAATGGATGCAGGAGTCATACAGCACAACAGAACAAAAGCAAAACAAACTTCATTTATTAAGAAGACAGAGCAGAAGTTCACAGAACAGAACAGAGGATAGTAAATGCAACACGGTCATGTCCATTCTCCTCATTTATTACTACTATTCATAATGCCACCATGATTCGACTTTGCTTTTCACGTCACAAATTCTTCTCATCCTACTTATCGCAACTAACTGCTGCTCCTAGATTAGATGTCTTAGCTCTGAATTCCCCTGGCAAAAAGAACATTAACTAACCATCACTAGTAAATCAAAAACAAGCTACCATGTCTTATATATATAGTTACAGCGTAGGAACATGCAACCTCGAACAGTCTTGTCATGTACTTGATGTTAATTATCTTTAATTACTTTCATAAATTACTTCTTTTTGCATTACACCGATCCATCTAATCTCATTAGGCTATTCATACATTCATACCACCTTTAATCTTCAAGGTGGTTCAACCATATAAACAACTAACACGATAAACAACTAACACGATATTACCGTCCAAACCGTGTTTTCTTGTTCTCAATCAAATATTTTAAAATGGGCTAAACCAAGAAGATGAAGAAACCACCACAAAGAGGAAGAACTTCTAGGGAAAAGTGGGGCAAGGATATAGATAGCTAGGTAGGGAATTAAGTATAACACAACTCTCGAGGAGGGCCAAACAGGTAAAGACAGATGAGGCACAGGAGGAAGGATGAGCGTCGGTAGAGAAGTCACTTTCACAAAGACAGAGACAACAAAATCGTAAATATTACATATAAAGTCGTCTATAGGATTTAGGTGCATGAAGGGGAGAAATGGCTTGAGTTAGGAGTCTATATCACCAATATAATACTGTCCCTCTCAATCTTTAATCTTTTTCTGCTTGTATTATGTTATTATGTGTATATATTAAAAAATGGTCCCCCGTAGGGAAGATAAAAGAAGGCGACTAGTTAGTGTTGGATGATATAGCATGCAACAAGCATATTATGGTGTTGTTTTGTCTGAATTTGGCGTAAACATCCACATTCCTATTGCCCCCTCCCCCCTTGTTAGCGGGAAAAATTAAATTGCAACAGCTTATCTGAATGTAAAGTGTCTTAAGAATTACTGCTCTAAGTTAAAAAAATTTCTCTAAAGTGTGGCCGGATAACGGAATCCAACCCCAAAGTTAACGCTTTCTCTATCAGTTTTGGTGCACTCCAAATGGCTGAGCAAGAATTGTCTTCGAGAGCAAAAAATAAAGACTTGTGTTTGATGAAGCTTAAAAAGAACAATAATGAACAAGGCTTGATAAACTTTTATACTGCAAACGTGAATGAGTATGTAAAGAGGTCTTGAACGTTATATGGAGAAAAATGAAAGAAAGTACGATATATTGAAAAGCAGAAGTGGGTATAAAGCAATGCATAAGTTTTATATATATATAAGTTATATATATATATATAACTTATGCATTATATATATATATATATACACACACACACACATATATATACTAAAAATAAGAACGTTGGGGTACAATAACAACGACAATTGAACCACACGAATGTAAGGCGTTATGATAATAAGCTAGGACGTTTTGGACGTTTGTGTAATAAAGATGTAAGGCATTAAGGTGTAATAAGGTGGGACATTTTGGAACAATCAATACTAAGAATCCCACATTTGGTCCAAAACGTGAGAAACAAATTGTCACAGTTTAAGCGAAAGATTGACGGACAATCAGGTAAACTAAGTCTTGAACCTAGTGTTCAAGAAAATTAGAGACAGAACTTGCTAGAGAAATAAACAGCCTCAACATACCTTGGTCTCATGATCGCTCTAGAGAGCTAGCCCAAATACTCTCATAAGAGGGTAGCTAGCCCACTGCAATCACGTAGGTGAGTCCATCAAGTGTGTACTGCTCACACCACCCAATCTTGGGCTATAGAACTCATTAAGGATTAAACAATCTAACCTCATCAAACACAGTAAAATTATGCTAAGGGGCGCAATTCAATAACTGAATGTATATCAATATTATTATACAAACAATGTACAAGTAAATAGTCACCACATAACCTAATTTGACCCATTAAACTTAGTTTTTCAAAACGGGTGTCCATCACGAGGTTACTATACAATTGAGCTCAACCTCATCCCTTTAGCATACTCTAAAATTAGTTCCCTAGACAAAGCTTTTGTAAACGGATCGGCTAAGTTTCTCTCTAACTTAACATAGTCTAGACAAATTACAACATATCTAATTAAAGTACAGATAATTTTGTGTCTCAATCTGATATGTCTACTTTTGCCATTATATGCCTTATTCTTGGCAACATGAATGACAGCCTGCGAATCACAATGAATGAACACAAAAGGAATTAGTTTTTTTCCCAAAGTGGGATATTTGCTAATATATTCCTTAGCCACTCAACTTCCTGTCCTACTAACTCCAAAGCCATAAACTCAGCCTCTATTGTTGATCTCGCAATACATGCTTGCTTGGATGATTTCTAAGTTACTGCAGCTCTTGTCAAGGTAAAAACATAATAACTGGTAGGGTGTATATCATCACTCTCCGTAACCCAGTTAGCATCAGAATGCCCCTCCAATACAGGAGGATGATGAAGTAAATCACACTTTAATATATTGAGCAATAATAATAACAAAATACACAAGAAGGGGGGGTTGAATTGTTGTA
>JANIHZ010000005.1:32178005-32195980 GCA_027478365.1 Erythroxylum rufum
TTGAATGGTTTTTTTATAAATTTGGAAAACAAAAAAATCAACACCAGAAATAAAAAATTCAAATTCAAATAAATAGATTTTTTACTAAATTTAAAAACATAAATAAAAACAACCATGATCGAATCATCTCCGATATCTTCTTTGTATATGCATCTCATTTACTTGGAATAAAATTGACATTTTAAAAGTAAAATAAATAGCTCTTAAATATAAAGAAATCCATAATTAGCAAAGAAAATTAAGGATCTAAACTGACTTAAGATTTAATTATTTTAAGCAAAATAACATTATTTTATTTAAAAGAGTTAGTCCGCTAATAAGTTTATACTCAATTTAAAATAATTATGTTGGTTTATATTTTTAATTTTAAGAAATTATTCTAAAATATTTGAGATAAAAGAATCAAAAGATTCATCAAATGAGAGAGAGAAAAGAAAAGCACCTCACAGGTGGGCACTGCCAGCCAGGTAGTTTTTAATCGTCTGTTGTGTCATTTTGTGATTCCTATAATTTTCTTCTGTCTTGCTGGAAAAGAAAAGAAACTAATACGCGTATTCAACACTAAAAGAGAGAAAAGAGAAGAGCAAATTCAGGCTGCCCAATTTCGTATGCTCTATGTGTGTCTCTATATATGTACTACACCCATAGTCCATAGGTAGTTGTTATGTTTGAGAAAGAAAGAGAGATTGGAATTCATTTTTTTTGGTCCCAATTGGTGTCTGTGTTTTGAAATTAGAAGAAGGAAACTGAATTTGATTGCAAGGAACAAAAAATGCACCTCTATAATGCATGGCTACCACCCGCAGTAGCGGAGGAGACGAAGAGAGAAAAGGAGTCATTCGCTTCAGTTATCAGCTCTGTCCGGTCCTCTTTCGATCCCGGTGATCCTGATTCTGTCTTTTCCACACTCAAATGGATTTCCGTTCTTGACCTGTGGGTTACTCTCTCCCTCTCTTCTTCTTTTGACTTTGTTTCATTTCTTATCATATTGCCCTGCCTTTGTTCTGTTATCCTTACCACACTCATTTGTTTTCTCTTATTTATTCGTTTGATTTGCTATTGCAGCTTCATCAAAGCTAAAAGTGAAGTGGCTTTGGAAGATGTGGCTTCCCTTGTTCAATTTGGTCTCCATTTGTTCAACTTATCACAGAACAAACTCTACGCCCAGGTTTTGTTTTGTTCCTCTCTGTAATATCCTAATATTCTTGTTTTTCTTTTTCTTGTTATCCTCAAGCAGAATAACTGCTTTGTTTGTGTGTCTGTGTTTGGATTAGTTTCGATGGGGACATATCTTAGTCAAATTGCTTAATAAGTACAGAAAGAAGTTGAGCCTGAAAATCCAATGGCGCCCTTTGTATGATGCTCTCGTCCACACCCATTTCACTAGGTATGGTCACCTCGTTTCTCTTTCCACTCATTTCTTTCTTATTTCTTGTGTGTTGTCCTACCTTCCATTACAACTACCTTAATGTTGATTTTCACTTCCAGCTGATTCTACTTGGAAAACATTTTCAATTCTTCTGTTTATCATATATCAATTATTATTCTTTGCCCCTTATCCCCTGATCTTCCTATTTATAAGCCACAACTGACTTCGACGTTTCCAATTTATTTCCCTTAGAATCTCCGGGGCTTCTACTTTGTTTACTTTTTCATCTTCTTATAATTTGATGGATTTGTCTGTGTTGTTCTCTTATTGAACTTTCTAGTTTTTTGACAACTGTAAGTGTGCATGACAGGAACACTGGTCCTGAGGGATGGAGGCTGAGACAACGACATTTTGAGACTGTTACTTCCCTTGTTAGATCTTCCAGGAGATTCTTCCCACCAGGTTCTGCCTTGGAGATATGGTCTGAGTTTAGGTAATGTTCTGTTTCTTCCTCCCCAGTAGGAAGATATCTTGAGTTTTGCCTGAAACCAATCCTGACAAATAGATCCCCTGGTTCACATTTATTTTAAATTAAATTTCACAGTTAGGTCAAGTTTACATTATAATCATTGCTCTTTTTGCAAATTTAGGTTATAAACCTCAAACCTTACATCTTTTTTATCTTTTTCTCCAAAAAATAAACTGTCAGTTCTTTTCTGGAAAACCCATGGCATAACTCATCCTTTGAGGGGTCGGGGTTTGTGAGACTGTTTCTACCTACAAATGCAGACAACCAGGCATTCTACACTGAGTAAGTAATGTATAATTTGGAGAGTACTGTCTTTCATGGCTTGTGCAAAACTGAAGAAGAAAGCTTAGATTCCTGTTATTGGTACTGCAGTGATTGGGTTAAAAGGAGTTTGGACCTATGGGACTCAATACCAAATTGCCAATTCTGGAACGGCCAGTGGACAGCTATTACAGCCCGTGTTATAAAGAACTATGAATTTATCAACTGGGAGTGTTTCTTACCCACACTTTTTGATAGATTCTTAAATATGTTTGAGGTGAGTATTGAGGGGAAAATCTGCATTTTCCCCTTTGCCTTTCTGGAGATGATTACCTGCTTAACTTTGTCCTATGGAAACCACAGGTTCCTGTGGCAAATGGAAGTGGATCATATCCTTTCAGTGTTGATGTTCCCAGATACACAAGATTCTTGTTCTCCAACAAATCTGTCACCCCAGCAAAAGCAATTGCGAAATCGATTGTAAGATTATTACGCTTGTTCTGTATTTTTCATCTTTCCTTATTTTTCACCTTAGAAGTGATTCTTAGTTTATCTGTTCTCTATTCTGAAATTGCAAATGCAGGTCTATCTACTAAAACCTGGTAGTTCAGCACAGGAGCACTTAGAGAAATTGGTCAACCTTTTGGAACAGTTTGTTTAACGACATTCTAATGCTTTAGATTATTGTCTGTACATAATCTGACATTTCCTGAATTCTGATTGTTGCGGTCCCTCCCTATTTCATTGGTGTAGGTATTACCATCCTTCAAATGGCGGTCGCTGGACTTATTCATTGGAGCGCTTTTTGCTATACTTGGTGATTGCATTCCAGAAGCGCCTTCAGCATGAACAACAATTGTAAGAATATACTGCGATTGTTCTGATCACCGTCATTCAGTTGCTTTATCAGTGTTTAAAACTTTCCCTATAAAATTTTGGTCTTATAGGAGCACAGAGGATGATAGGCATGCCAAACTGTTTCTTGGTAGATCTGAGAGGACTTCTTTTGTCAAAATATTGCTGAAATTAATTGTTCGTGGACAATATAGCAAGGATGAGCACCTATCGGAAACAGTTGCCACGGCAACTTCTATATTATCATATGTTGAACCTACTTTGGTTCTTCCATTTTTAGCATCTCGATTCCTCTTAGCTCTGGAGACGGTTAGTGTGTTCCAAGTGTATATAATGGATCAGATTATTTAAATACTATGTGGAATGCAAATTGTGTAATTGTTTTGTTCATTTATTTCCTGATTGGATTTAGATTCTATTAACTACTTTATATTTCAATGATATCGATGATTTGACTTCTGTTTTCCAACTTTTTCCATTAGTCAGATGACTGCCACCCACCAATTAAAAACTGCTGTCATGTCAGTGGCATATGCTGGACGTTCTCTATTTCTCGCGTCCCTGTCAACTTCAGCTAAGGAGGTTGATTTTGATGGTGTCAGGGTTGATTTTATTGATCTTTTGACAATTTCATTATCCAACGCATTACTTGGTATGGATGCCAATGATCCTCCCAAAACTTTGGCGACAATGCAGTTAATTGGTTCCATATTTTCCAATGTAAGTTGAGGGTGTCATTGCTTTTACTGTAAACTTCTGCTTGGTTACTTTAGTGCTTTGATAATCTGTTTATGATTGCAGATTGCTACTTTGGATGATAACATGGATGAGTCATCTTTGCCAATGATTTGCTTTTCTGAGTGGTTGGATGAGTTCTTGTGCCGACTATTTTCATTACTCCAACATCTAGAACCAAGTAGTGTTCTGTAAGTTAATAGCTATTGTTTCCCAATATGCGTTTTGTTTCCTGTATAAATACATAGGATGGACCTGAAGAGTATGTATCTCAATTCTGTTTACTTCCTAAGTCACAACTACTGGTTGGTTTACATCATGTCGTAGGAATGAAGGCCTGCATTCATCAGCAGCATCAGGAACTTTTCTTGTTGAGGATGGTCCTTATTATTACTGTATGCTTGAGATCTTACTTGGGAGGCTTTCAAAATCACTCTACAATCAGGTTATAGCTGTTCTCTCGCTTTACATTACTTCATATTGAGATTGTGCAATAAGTTGTGTAAACTATGTAATCTATTGTAACAGGCCTTGAAGAAAATTTCAAAGTTTGTCACGACAAATATTCTCCCGGGAGCAATAGCTGAGGTTGAATTGCTTTGTTGTGCATGTGTTCACACAAACCCAGAAGAGGCAGTTGGTTCACTTGTTGAGCCAATTTTATCATTCATCATATCCTCTTTGAGGGGTACGCCAGGAACTGGCTTTGGGGGAAGGGGAGGTTCTGATATCTCAATGTCAACTAAGGTTTTTCATTTGTTCAGAGGTGTTTTGTGAATTTTTGTTTGCCGAGATTCCCGATGCTAAACCTGATTTTTTTCTAGGTGAAAGCAACTCTTTCTCCAGCTCTTGAAACAGCAATTGATTATCAATTGAAGATATTATCAGTTGCTATCAGCTATGGAGGACCTGCACTTCTTCCCTACAAGGATCAATTTAAAGAAGCCATTATGTCTGCTTTTGATTCTCCTTCTTGGAAGGTTTCACTTGGCCTTTATTTTACTTATTACCTGCAGAATTTGGTATTTAAGTGGGGTAGTTATTTGAAAAGAAAGATTATTATTTAGGGTGTGCTTGATTCACTTGGGGAAATGGTAATAGGATTTATAATGAATATAGTGAGGAATAGAAATGGATATGACCTTCATTCCTCACTATATTGGGGGGTATGCAGTATTGCCCCATAAGGGGATATGAAAATACTGTTTATCCAATCATAATATATTACCAAACATCCTTTTTCATTCCTTACCCTTTCCTTTCTTCCCATACCAACTAACCAAGCACCCCCAAATTACTGTAGGTTAATGGAGGTGGTGGTCATCTTCTTCGGTCCCTGTTGGGAAGCCTGATCCTTTATTATCCTCTTGGTCAATACAAGTAAGCTTGTGTCTTCACTTCATTATTTTAATGTTGTCTTTTAGGTTGTCTGTAATGACAAATGTGTGTTTATTACGGTAAACTAGGTGCATCATGCGACATCCTGATGCTACAGCTCTAGAAGAATGGATAAGCACTAAAGATTATAGCAGTGATGAACCTCTGGTGGTCCCAAAATGGCATGTTGCAACTGATGAAGAAGTTCAATTTGCCAATGAACTTTTGATCCTTCATTTTGAATCGGCTTTAGATGACCTTTTGAGAATATGCCAAAATAAAATTCATTTGGATACAGGTATAATATTTGTTTCAATTACGCGTTTTTCTTTACTTTTGATGATTGATTTTTTAAGTATGTCAATAAATGTGCACTTGTCCTGTTAAGCCTTCTTTAGATGCATCAAAATGTTATGCAAAGAAGAGCACCTGCTACAAGTTTTGTCCATGTTGATTTTATGCATATGTTCTAGTGCTTTATTGGTGTTTACATGCTATGATATGTTCATTGACTGAAAACCAATTTTATTTTACAGTACAAAACAACAATGACTGACAGTTGCAATTTGTTAATTTTGTTGCTATCTTAGTTTACTGCTATTGAGTGGCTACTTTTTAACAGGAAATGAGAAAGAGCACTTGAAAGTGACTCTTCTGCGTATTGATTCCTCATTGCAAGGTGTTTTATCTTGCTTACCTGATTTCACCGCATCTAGGAGTGGTATTGTTGGAGAACAGAGTCATACTTCTTTCTTGATAGCTGGAGCAACCGGTTCAAGTGTTGGCAGCACAGAATTTCGTGTAAAAGCAGCTGAGATTATACATGCAGCTTGCAAGTAATGATAAGCTTTGCTATTCATACAAACTTTGGATTTTCATTGGTTTGTTATATTGAATGCTATAATATTTGCAACTTCCCGCAGATACCTATTACAGGAAAAATCAGATGATAGTATCCTATTGGTACTTATTGTTCGTATCATGGATGCTTTGGGAAACTATGGTAATGATGCAGTGCCTAGATGATTTCAAGTTCTTTATCTTCTTTTTTCTTTTTCCTTGTTTTCATATTTCTTTTTGTGAGCCCATGTTATGTGCATCAAATTTGTGTATTAACTTATACCTATTTTCTTTATGTCTATGAAATAGGAAGTTTGGAGTATGATGAATGGCTCAATCACAGGCAGGCATGGAAGTTGGAATCTGCTGCTATTATAGAACCTCCAATAAATTTTATTGCAACTTCACATACAAAAGGAAAGAAAAGGTAATTAGTCCCATCAGACTTTCTGAAGTATTACTTGAGCTATGTATGGCAATGCTAATGCTTTAAGATGTTGAACTGTCTCCATTGTTTCAGGCCCAGATGGGCTCATATAGACAAGGCTTACATGCATCTTACATGGAGGTCATCTCAATCATCCTATCATCAGTTTCGTACGAGTGGGAACTTCAGTCCGTCAGAACATGTGTTTCTCCTGGTGGATGATCTACTAAGACTTTCTTTGCATAACTATGAAACTGTTCGTGTGTAAGTATATTGTTCTACAATCTCATATGAGTTAAATGATTGTACTTTCATAGTTCTTGTGCTTTTAAGTAATAATGGTTGGATGATTCTGCCATGTTAACTCATTAGACATTTTTTTAATCATTTTTGCCAAACTTTTTGTATGCATATTTTCTCATATGAGATTTCTGCTTCTTTGCTTTTCTTCTGAATCTTGCTTCACGGTTTTTAGTGTCTGGTTTGGATCACCTAACAAAAGAATGAGATATTTGATTGTGCAGACTTGCTGGAAAATCTCTGCTAAAGATTATTAAGAGGTGGCCGTCTGTGATCTCAAAGTGTGTGCTCTCTCTGACTGAAAACTTGAAGAATTCTAGCGCACCAGAAAATGCAGTACTAGGCTCATGTTCTATTCTCATTTCACAGACAGTTCTCAAGCATTTGACTATGGTAATTGTTTAGCATTCTTTATCTAAAACTGGTTTCTGTAAATATCACTTCCTGAGATGTGTTCTTTTATTTTAGGATCCTAAATCATTTTCTGCTTTTCTTCTTGGGGTTCTTTCAAGGTAACAATTCAATTCTTTATTCATCTTTTGGCTTTTGATTTTCCCTTCATTTGGTGACGGGCCACATGATTTAGTTTGGAGTTGGTTATTAAAGTTTATGTTCCAACTTTTTCTTGCTTGTACCTTTCTTGTACAGTTCACATCACGAGTCTCTGAAAGCCCAGAAGGCAATCACTGAGGTAAAATATGCCACCACCAATAAATTGAGGATTCTATTCTACATGTCTTCATTTCTGTTCTTCTTTTTTCCCCTTAATTCCGAATACAAACAGCTATTTGTCAAGTACAATATCCACTTCTCGGGAGTCTCTAGGAACATCTTCAGGGCAGCAGACAATCATAAAGATGGGCTTGATTTTGGGGATCTGATTTCTCGGATTGAATCCATGAGTTTTGATTCTACTGGCATTCATTGGCGGTAATTAGTTTAATATTCACCAGCTTTCATATTTTCATTAGTTGCTTTGCTTAATGAATGGATATCATACTTTCTTTTGGTTCATGTAAGGTATGTAAGGCCCTTTTATTGTTGGGCTTCAAAACAATGTGGTTTAATGTGACTCAATAACAGGCACATCTAGTCTTGACTGTCTTGTTCTTTTGCAAGTTATTGTTGTGCTGGGGATTGACTTTCTAGATATTCAAGATATCAGGTTGATTTGATTCCTCTTTATTTCCTTCCAGGTATAACCTGATGGCCAATAGGTTACTTCTTTTGATGGCTATGGCATCAAGAAATGACCCAAATAGCTCTTCAGAAATACTAAGTGAAACTGCTGGTCAGTCATGTTGACTATGTTCTTTCTTATAAATATCAAATAAAACTATCTTGGAAAATTAGTCTAGAGATTATCTTCTTGATGATTTTCAGGTCACTTCCTAAAAAATTTAAAGAGTCAGCTTCCTCAGACAAGGATACTCGCAATATCTGCTCTAAATATTCTATTAAAAGAGTCGCCTTATAAATTGCCGTCTGAGCAACAAGCAGCAATTTCAGGAGGGTTGCATGCAAATGGCAAATCATCTCTTGAGGGTGCCTTGGTTGGAATTTTTCAGGAGGAGGGTTTCTTTAGTGAGACTATGAGTAGCCTTTCTCATGTTCATATAATAAGTGATACTGAGAGCTCATCTTCCAGAGGAAACCATGGTAGTTCTTTCCAAAGCCTGGCAGACAAATCAATCACTCGATTTTATTTCGACTTTTCGGCCTCATGGCCGCGTACTCCTAGTTGGAATTCTTTGTTAGGAAATGATACTTTCTACTCAAACTTTGCACGAATTTTTAAGCGGCTAACACAAGAGTGTGGCATGTCTGTATTGCTGTCGCTTAAAAGTACACTGGAGGAGTTTGCAAGTGCTAAGGAAAGATCCAAGCAGTGTGTCGCTGCTGAAGCATTAGCAGGGGTGTTACATTCAGATGTGAATGGTCTTTTAGGAGCATGGGACAACTGGATGATGCTTCAGTTAAAGAACATCATTCATGCCCAGTCAGTGGAATCTATTCCTGAGTGGGCAGCTTGCATACGCTATGCAGTTACAGGGAAAGGGAAATATGGTACTCGAGTTCCTTTTCTCCGGCAACATATTTTGGACTGTCTAATGACACCTTTGCCTCCATCTGCAACAACCACTATTGTTGCAAAGCGATATACTTTTCTATCAGCTGCACTCATAGAGATATCTCCAAATAAAATGCCGGTTGCTGAGATAGAGGTCCATAAAACACTTCTGAATGAGTTATTGGCTAATATGTGCCATCCATCTGCCCAAGTAAGGATGCTATTTTTATACTCCTTTCCAATTACTCATTCAACTTTTAGCTCTACTGGTGTATTCAAAATTTATCTTATTTTGCATTGTACTTTATTGGGAAACAATTAGAAAAACCTAAAAGCAATAAGCAGATTATTACTCTCTTACTGATGCACGAGGACGATGATTAAAGTATGACAAAGAAAGATACTTTAATACTCCTTTTCTCTGGTCTTGCCTAATTGAAGTTTTAATGGGACAGGTAAGGGAAGCAATAGGTATTACCTTGTCTGTGCTGTGCTCTAATATTCGGCTTCATTCGGCATTTCCTCATGGCTATTCTGCCGATAAGGGAAAAAGTACCATGAAGAACCAACTAAATGAAGAAAGCTGGGTTCTTTCTCTGACAAAACGAGCAACTGATTTGATCCCAACCATACTGAATTGTAGCCAGTTGGAGATCGTGGATACTCAACCAAGTTCAAGTCCTCAAAATGGGTTCTTGAATGGTGATGCACAAGATGATGTAAAATGGATGGAAACGGTACTTATTTAAGACTTAACTACCTGGTGAACTTAGATGTTGTAGTTGTTAAGCGTGTACATTTTATTTTGCAGCTGTTTCATTTTATCATCTCAGCATTGAAGTCTGGAAGATCTTCTTTTTTATTGGATGTGATCGTTGGATTTCTTTATCCTGTAATTGCATTGCAGGTAAGTGGGTTGCGTCATTTCATTATTTTGCAGATGACTTAAGTTTTTTCCTGGCTATTTGATTTTTGTTTCACACCACTCCAATTATCTTTAAAAAATCTTTATTATAACAAAGAAAGGAGAAACTTGATATTCGTTGGAAACAAATTCTTTCTTTCGATTAGATTCCTGAGAAATGAGTTCAATTGGTCTCTCGTTTCCTTGTTGCAGTCGTTTGTCATGTTGGTTCTTATTGGATAATGTATATATACTTGGTGTCCTTTTCTCTGTCTGCCAAGTGCCAAGTTGATTTACTTTGGCATGAAGTACATTTTGAGAAATCTCGGCGCTCCTTTGTCTAACATTCTAATAACTTTTGGTTTTTGAACTCTTTATTGATCAAAATGTGTTTACTTTGAAGGAAACATCAAACAAAGATCTATCAACACTTGCCAAAGCAGCTTTTGAATTGCTTAAATGGAGGATTTTCTGGGAACCCCATATCCACAGGGTTGTTTCGAAGATTCTTTCTTGTGCCAAGGATTCTAATAACTGGAGGACCAGATCAGCCACTTTGACGTACCTTCGCACTTTTATGTATAGGTATTATGCAATTGCTAGGGAATCTTATAGGCATCGACGTAATCATATGATATAATTTTTATTTCTTCAAGATGTTTTATTTGAGACTCTATTTCAAGTGCTGTTTTCTTGATTCTTTTTCTTCTTCCACCCAACACCATTATCTGCCTAGCCCTTTTTCTTTCTGAAACGATCTTCAAGTCTCTGTTAGTTATTTATGACATCCTCTTTTGCCAACTTACTCCATTTATTGCAGGCACACTTTCATTCTCTCAAATGTGGAGAAGCAACAAATTTGGAGAACTGTTGAGGATCTACTTAGAGACAATCAAGTTGAGGCAAGTTTCCATCTGAACAACATTGCAGATTGGTTGGTGTCAAGTTCAGATTGGGGTTCAAAAAGTTTTTATATGGTTCAAAAACTTGCATATTTATGTGTGTTCATAATGCTATGGAATTCTTTGGCATGAGAATGTACAAATCATTATTTCACTTTCTCTTTCTACTCAAACAGTTAAAACATTGTTCAGGTGAGAGAGCATGCTGCTGCAGTTCTAGCAGGTCTCATGAAGGGTGGAGATGAAGATCTTGCTAGAAATTTCCGTGATAGAGCTTACATGGAGGCAAAAGCTATGCAGAAGAAGAGAAAGCAAAGGTTATGATTACTTTTAGTCATGTTGATTGAAATTCCAGTAATTCTTGTCAAACATGATTATTCTGCATATGATTATGACTTGGGTTTTCTTGCGTCTCATTGCATTATTTTGGTAATTAAGAACTTACAAATGGTTTCAATCTTTGACATAACGATTGGTGCTGAGTGCAGAAGCGCAAGAAGTGGTGATTCTATTGCATCTGTTCACAGTGCTGTACTTGCTTTGGTGGCTTCTGTACTATCAGTCCCCTATGATATGCCCGGGTCAGTCCTTATGCCTATGATACACAAGCTTGTTGCAATGTGATTCTGATTTATGATCGACATTCAACTCCATTTGATTGCTACACCTTTTGTGACTTAAATCCTTAGCCAACCAAACATTCCTTTTTAAATTTTAACTCTGATTATTTGATTTATCCTGCTGGAAAATAGATAAGTATTCAGTTTGGGGGACATCTGAAGCTCCTTTTCTCACTTGTTCTGCATGTACCATGCACCTTACCTGAATCATGGAAGTTTCAGTATTTTATGAATATATTCAAGTAATATGTGAACTCGTAAATGACATCCTTGAATTCTACTTTTCAGTTCTTAATTGGATGTTGATTCTCACGAGTGTGAACATGTTTTTTTCCTCTTAAAACGTGGAGATGTGGATGGAATACTCAAAAAATTTAATTGTGGATGTGACACATCCCAGATCATAGTTCCTTCATCTTATGACTCCTGATTATTTCTCATTTGTTTCCTTCTTATGGGTAACATTCATTTTCAGATGGTTGCCCGAGCATGTTACTCTACTGGCTCGCTTTGGTGGAGAGCCATCTCCAGTGAAAGCTACCGTTACTAAAGCAGTTGCTGAGTTCCGTCGGACTCATGCAGATACATGGAACATTCAGAAAGATTCGTTTACTGAAGAGCAACTTGAGGTTTCTCTAATATAGTTTTCCTTTTATTTTTGGGGAGAATGAATCTTTTGTCTTTATACTTGGTTTCTGATATTGTTTATTTAAACCGTGCAGGTTCTGGCCGATACATCTTCTTCATCGTCATATTTTGCTTGATGTATTTTGCTTAGCCTAGGTAGAGAAACATAGGAATGACTGTAATGAAAATCAAAAGCTCAATGATTGAAAGAATAGAAGTAAGAAATAGTGAAACTTATTGATATTTCATTTATAAAATGAATTTTATTTAGATTTGCACCATTTGTTTTTATAAGATGTCATCACCGTTAATATGGCATCTGATCCATATGCTTTCAAGCCATAGGATTCGTAAGATCATCAGATGATAAATCCCACAGCACGCAGCCTGCACTAAATATAGTGGAGCAATTCCTGCGTTTTTGTCCTGGTTTTTCATGCAAGTGACCTTGCTCGTCATGCTCTTCCGGTGCACATATTCTGGCTTCAGGGTGATGCTGCCCCTTCATTCAAAAAAGATGCGCCGCGTTGAAATCCATTAATTGGTACAGCTGGCAAATTTCATTGACGCGGCAGTAGCAGAGTCCCATATCTTGTTTTGGGGTTGCAGGCCAGATTCTTGCACTGGCTTTAATAAACCAAGCTTCATGTTCCCCATCGTATCTTCATTTTCAACACGTTTGAGAGGAACACAAGGGGCAGAGGTGTTTCCTGGTGCTGCTCTGGTCTCTTGCAGCTGGAAGTCAGATGCGTTTTTTTGTAAGGAGGTTTGAGTATTTCGTACTCAAAGCATCCAGGGCTGCAGCAGCCTGCTTCCGCAAGGCGAACCACTTGTGGTGATGCCATTGTGATAACAATCACAGAACCCTGTAAGCTTATTTTTAGCTTGGTGCTCCAATATTTAATATTATAATCAGTGTATCCAGGAAGCTGAGGTGCTATTACCGACCATTTGCCAAGCGATTTGGAAATTTTGGTAATAAAGGAAAGCCAATGATAGCATGTTGGAAATACCAATAAATTGGGTAGTGGTAGGATGCAGTACGAGAACTGCATCCTAAAATAGAGTTGAGCTTCGTAATGACTTTTGTTACGAAGACTTTGCAAGGAACTTCAATTTCTCATATAAAATGAGCCAAAAGTTGACCCAACAGCTTTTTCTCTTCCGAAAGACCGTCTAAGTAGTTGAGTTCTTGCAATTTAACTCAACTTTTAACTCAACTTTGCCAACTGTTACAAAAACTTTGCAAGAAATTTCTTGTGTGCAAAATAAGCTAAAAGTTTCAAGTATAGTAGTTGAATTTTTTGTAATTTAATTCAATCTTATCAAATTCTTCGTGTCTAAAGTGTTTTTCACAAATGGTAAAGTGAACTTACGAAATTGATTAAGCCAACACCATTGAGTGGACAACAATAAGAAGAAAAAAAAACACAGAGCTTTATATCAAACTTGTCAACTTTTATATTAATCTCAGTAGATACAAAAGTTCTAATTCTTTCTAATTGAATGAAGCCTTTGCTCAAATAGAAAGTGGGCACAAGGCCACTAAGTCACTAATTTAGTTCGTAATAGACATCCTTGACTATTTTAGGCACTACTTTAGTAGGCGACTTACCATTATCTCACTTCTAAGTAAAAGCAACACACCTAAAATGAAGACAAGACATCTCACTCATGTTCTTTGCCATGTCCTCCTACTTCTTTGATGATTCAACTTACTAACTTTGCCAAGTCACTCATGATCTTCATCCAAAGGTGAAGGTTAGCCAACTTTCGAGTCAATTCGGGGATGGTCTGACCAATGCACACTTATGGTCAAGTCTGTTCGTCTATGATCTATCATTTGAGCATAATTTCCTGTCTAGTCTCACCAAAAACGTTTTAGGCAAGTCCAACTCGCCTTAACCAAGCCAATCAACGCCCTATGATCCATCAAAGCTAGTTAAAGCTTGAACCGTGCTTAGTCTTACTTGGTTAAGTGAAGCTTGAACCGTGCTTAATCTTACTTCGTCAAGTTACCTTGGTTCTTTTGACATGCCTTCCTTGGGGCTAATCTATGCTAGATGTTGGCCAAGGCTTACCAATGATTGGCAAAAAGGTTCTTTCAATGTTAAGAAGCTAACAAACCACCTCTGCCATATGAACTCGATGCCCTCGTTAGAACAAATTAAAGGTATTCATTTACCTGGTTTTTGAATTGTCACAAGGTAGTTTCTTCCTCCTAAATAGCCTCCGATATTGGTTTATTTTTCCATTGAATGAGGAACTCCATCCTCCAATTCTTCTTCTGTTGCCTCAATATTTGATGATACACAATTTTCTTAATTTGATTGTCAAACTATTTCCTTACAACCGATAGAGTTCTTTTTACTTGACTCCTTTTAGGATCTGTTGAATCCTCATTATATGGTTTGAGGAAACTTACATGAAAAGTAGGATGTACCTTAATCAGGTAACTTGAGATGATAAGCTATGTTTTCCACCTTTCCAAAGATCTCGAATAGCCCATCATAATTTAACACTAACCATCGATGAACTTTCTTACTACTAATCTTCTAAATTTGCGGAGTCAGTTTAAAAAGTACCTTATCCCCAATGTCAAAGTCAAGTGGTTTTTTTTTATCCGCATATTTCTTCATCCGTTTAGATGCTTTGCTAAAGATAATCTCTTACTTTATTTAACAATTCTTGTTTTTCCTTCGCAAATCGGTAAGCAGCTAGACACTTTCCTCTTGACATCTATTAGGCTATCTCAAGAGGGGTAAGTGGTTATTTTTCTAGAACAATTCGAAAGGAATTTTGTTTGTCGTCAATGATCTGTGCAAGTAATAACAAAACTATATAGTATCAAGTAAACTTAGTCAATTTCTTTAGTAAGCCTTTGACTCTCTCCGTTTAACCATTCGTTTGTGGGTGATTAGCAGTTGAGAACTTCAATCCACGCCCATCATGTTGAAAAGAAACGTCTAAAATTGACCCTTAAATCGGTCATCTCAGTTACGTATAATGTCTATCGAGACTCCAAAGTGCTTCACAACATTTTTGTAGAAAAACTCCGTAACAACATTCAAGAGATGCATAGTTGGAGTTGGCAAAAAGACCGCATATTTGGAGAATCTATCAACCACCACCATGATTGAAGTCATGTTGTCCACCTTTGGAAATCCACTAATGCCACCATGGTTGCTTAGGTATTCTCTTATTCTTCATGTCTAGCTCTTCAAATTGCTCTCTCGAACCGAGCGATGTCATGTTTTAAAGTTTCAGCTATTCAACTCGTACTCCTAGTAACTTTTGTGTTCATGCAATTGGATAGAAACAAGAGTGGTGAAAACTTTTTAGACTAAAAGAATCAAACTAATCTTACTAACTCCTAGAAAACGACGTCAAAAACTTGATCGAGTAGATAAGTTTTACAATTTCTTAGCCCTCAATATACTGCAAGTGCAGGGGTCGTGAGTGTAGTATATAAGGTATCGATCCCTCAAGGAGTTAGTGAACTAATTGAATTCTAAGTTTTATAAAGCCTAAAGGATAACTAAAATGAAAAGGAAACTAAACAGAAAAGTAAAGAAGCAAATATGGATCGATTGTAAAATTAACACAAAGAAATCACAATTGAGCACCACCAATAAACAATCAAAAATCATACATGGAAGATTAGCCGATTATGAGAAGGGAGATTTCTACTATCATCAAATGTTAACATGCTTACCTTTGAGTTAATATGGTATCGATCCTAGACTTTCGAAGGGTAGATTACTCTCTCTCAAGTTATAATTATTAAATCTTAAATCATAACCCCTAATTGAATTATGAAATTTGCAATATCTCAATTAACAAAAAGCCTACACATCCAATTAGATCTTAAGCCCTCTAATAGACTATTGAGTCCTCACACGAGATCTCTCTTCGTACAAATTATCGATTTGATTATTTGTGTGATCTATTAGATTGTTTAACTCTCATTACCTAATCTAATCCTTTTACTATTGGTTCACTCTCTCGATTTGTTACTGAAGCATGCAAATACAACAAATAATCACAATACCCAATATATTAACATCAAAAGAAATCACATTAACATTGATTTAAGAACAAATCCCTAAAGGAGTTTAGAACATTATCATCAAGCCTAAATCCATAACTATCAAATCTATCTCATACATTTAAAAGAAAGAATAACAAAGATAAAATGAAAATGTCACTTGGAAGGGTCGGGATGGATCGAGAAGATAACAAGAATAACATCCCTTCTTTTTCCCTCTTCCTTTCTCCTCCTTCTCTCTTCTTCTTCTCCTTCCATAGATCTTTCCCAATTTATCAAATGGAGGCACAAAAATTAGGTCCTCTCCCCTTTCTTCTATAGTCTTTTCTAATTAGGGTAAAATCTAAGTTTTACCCGGGCCGAAAAAATCCAAAATATCCCTCAAAAAGTTGAGTTTAGAAGATGGTTCGTGTCTGCTATTGCGCAAGCCACGATCGTGGCCTGATGACAGGGTCTCTGTCATGATTGTGGTAGATCAGGCCACGATTGTAGCCTGATGATAGGGTCTTTTTCACGATTGTGGTAGATCAGGCCACGATTATGGCTTACCTAAAAAGTTTTTATCACGATCATAGCCTTTGTTCTTCATCCGAGCTTCCTTCGAATCTCCTTTATTCTTCAATATCTAATCTCAGACACTAACAAATACATCAAGGCACATCAAATACATAAAATTAAAGCTCAATAGCATACTCTAGCCTATATAACACTCAAAACAAAAATATCTAACCAACAAACACAAATCTAAACCTAAACATACATTAATCAATTAATTAACCACTAAAAACATACTAAAATGCTTGCTAAAACATCATGTAGTCTACTACTATCAATAAGCACATCACAAAATTTTGCATTCCTAATGTCCACTACTAGTAGAGAGTAATGTCATTAGGGTAAAAGTTAGCCCATCATTATTTCAAAGAGCCATGACAAAGATTTATGACGGTATCTTATCAGGTGCTTTAATTTACATTGATGACATCATGCTTTATTCTCAAACCCAGCAATGGGAGGGCAAAACTTTATTTTTACAGTGCTTGGCTGGTCAGCCATTGGAAGGAGGAGAGGAAGATTTCTAGAGGGAGTGATAAGGTTGATATGCTTTTGAGGTTGAGAGAGGAAATTAACTAGGATATTCTAGTGGCCTTTGATGTGGTGAACTGTGAATTTATAGTAGGAGAACCAATCTTTCCAACGAAGCAATTGGCTTTCTGGAGAAAGTTTTATGTTTGAATCCAGCATATTTGGAAAGGATGTATTGTCCATTTCTACAATAAATAGATAACGACTAAGGTGGAAATTAAGCTCTTATATACCTCTTTTGATTGCCATAATCTCTTTGTAGATTGTGCGATGATGTTTTTCTAAGGGTTTAAATTGTCATATAGCATGTACACAGTAAAGCCTTTTTTCTTCTATCTTCTCTACTAAAATTGCTCCCCAGAATTCTTCATTAGCATCAGTCTACGGGATTTGTTTTCCCTTTTTAGGAATCTTCAATGGAGGTGGATGCTTTCTGATCTCCTTTAATTGCTTGACTATCGAGATGTTCTTTATATGGTAGTAGACAGGTCTCAGAATGAAACAACAATCATCTAGATTTCATTACAATTATCATCATAATAGTTAAGGGAGTTAATGCCTATAGAGTAGATTATGAATTACAAAAGATAATTTCATACTCTTTATCTACACTCCATTCATATCACTACTCTAATTTTGAGAAGTTTGAAGGATGGAATAGTAAAATCCATTTTCAGTAAGCTTAAAGATTCCTAGCAAAGGAAAACAAATCTTGTAGCCTGATGCTAATGAAGAATTATGAGGAGCAATTTTAATAAAAGAGATAGAAGGAAAAAGGTTTTACTATAGACATGCTAGTGAACAATTCAAACCTTTGAAAAGGCATTATCAATAAAACTGATTGTTTTTTCTCCATTCTCATGTAACCTTTCTCCTCTTTGGTCGAAGATCTTGAAAATTAAAATTTTATTTTAAAATAAGTATGTAAATGATTAAAATTATTAAGAGAATTAATTTAATTCCTAAATTCAAAAGTTAAAAAATTTTAGTTATTTATTCATCGGATAAATTTTAACCTTTTAAT
>JANIHZ010000005.1:32199266-32211902 GCA_027478365.1 Erythroxylum rufum
ACATTTATTAACAATTATACCGGGAAATGTCATGAATGCATGTACAGTCATTTTCATGTGCAAAATTTACTATTCACTTGTATGTGTATGCTGTATTATGCATGAACATATAAAGGCATTTCTAAGAACTCATTAACCACTCCGAATTACTATTTTACCCTCCTCGTCGATGATGGGATGTTACAATTTTAATGCCAGATCTCACATTCTCGACCGAGTGAGCAAGTGTAGGAAAGTCCTTTACATTTAGGTAAGAGTCACCAGCTTAGACTTTAAACAAACTTCAAAAGTCATCGGGGAGTTTCCCTATAAGCAAGCCCCCATAAAAGCAAAGAAAGGCAGGAATCCCTTATAGAGTAGTTAACCAGAAACAATAAATTGGAATGAAATAATCCAGCAAGGCTTGCTGCTTAGTTAGGCTATTAAGTCCTCTAATATTCGATAATGGAATAGACATTAAGATGGAGATGATAAGGTCTTCTTCTTCCAATTGGATTTTCTTCCGATATCCTTTCTACAATCTGAAGACTTATAATTGAAGGTTTGCAAATGCAGCGGAAATACAAATTGCAATTCTATATTTATCTATTGCATTTAACAAACATACTAATAATAAGAACAGGCAAAAACATATAACTAGAATTTGTGATGGATTAATCGATACTGAACTTCGAAATTACGAAGTCTCTATGTACTCCACACTGAGAAATATGTCCTGCTTTCAACACTTGATATGGCTATGGTTAAATTTGAAGAACCCTTTCTTCAAGAACAAAGAAAACAAATTTCTCAAACTTTTCTCTTGTTTATTTTTTGTACAGAGAACGAAAATCAAAGAATATTTCTATGTCTTTTATATACAAAAACAAAGAGTCTCTCTATTTGTTTTTAACTTTTGTCTTTGTAAGACATTCACGTACAAAAAACCGATAGTTTTGCTTACTATCTTCACTGATGTTTTTATATCCATGTTTTAACTTGAAAACCATGACCCATCGCATCCTTTCATTTTGGTTTTAAAATGTTAAACCAAAACAACATCACCAATGCCAAAAACCTTCTGACACCTTTTGCTTGCTTTTTTTAAAAAATAATTATTATTTAGAAAATGAAATAAAATAAAACTATTTTATTTTGTTCATGCATTTTGTATAAGAGAATTTTCATTATTAATTATATTTTCTGTGCTAGGAAAAAACATAATAATGTGCCATATAGATTATTTAATTTATTATGATTATCTCATAATAAATTAAATAATCATAAACAGGAATATTACACTCGTAAGTGTGTGATCACATAGGTTTATCACTAAGTCGGTAGTAATTAATCCAATTAACTACTAATCAAGGTTGGGATCTAACAACACTCCTCAACGGCTGGATAGTGTGAATTAACAACCTTACAAAGACGGAACCTCGTTAAGGATAATGTATTATTACCTTCCATTATTATAACTCCGGATTATCCTAAGGTATAATTTAACTGTCAAACCCTATTAGATAACCAATTACATGTCGATCATTAATGATTGGTGAATGACTTAGAACCTCCTTTTCTTCACTCATTCAATCGCCCTGGTTAAGGTCCTGAAACAACCATTAAGATCAATGACAACATAAAGCTCAAACTCATTACCTATAGTCCATGGATCCCTTCTTGACTCACCATTAATCAAATAGGTACTTAATTATATCCAATGATCATTCAACTAACATTTTTATACACTAGGTGTCTGACATCAAAACATAATAAGTGACCTATTGATTACTATGATGATCTTAGGTCAAAAGAAAAATATACATTTAAATCCTTATGAGAATATCCCACTTGATAATTCATAGGTAATGTTAATCATTGAGAATTCTCAATTTGGTCAGTTTAATGATCATATCTCCATATACATCATCTATATATGTAACTTAGTAAATGAGATCTACTAATGTCCATCCAATAGATACTATTACATACATATTGATCTAACCGGATCATTAAAGTCCTTATTTGATGATCCTATGATCAAGAACACTTTTAGATTAAACCCTAAAGACTTGACTCTTATTATCATAATCTCTATTATGATGGCAGGTGTATAAATTTAATCAAAGACTTATCATATTAGGATAAAAACAATAAACATAATATGATAATATAATTAATTTTCATACTATTAAACAGAGTTAATAATCACAAAACAAAAAAATGTTCAACTATTACGTAACGATTGGGTCATGGGCATAATTCTAATACTTTTAGGTAATTTCTAGCTTTTCCTTTTTGCCACTTCATTTTGTTGAGAAGTGTACCTTGCTGTCAACTGATGCTTAATTCCATGCTTTCTTAAGAAATCATCACAAACAATATATTATGTGCCTCTATCTGTTCTCAAAATCTTGATACAATAACCACTTTGTTTTTTAATATATGCTACCAAATTCTTAAGTACTTCGCATGCCTTAAATTTTTGATTCAAAAAACAAACTCATTCCTTCCTACTATAATTATCAACAAGTGTAATAAAGTATTTGTTATCTCTATTTAATGGAACCTCCACATAACATATATCTATGTGCACGAGCTCTAGTGGACATTTGGCTTTCTATGCCTACTTTGTAGGAAATGAGTCTCTATGTTTTTTCACCCATTACACATGACCCACAAATCTAGTCAGGAACGCGAATGGTTGGGAAACCTGATCTTTGTTTGAAAGAAACTTAATGTTTCCAAAATTCAAGTGCCTAGGTCTCATATGTCATAGCCAATTATCATTGATAGTTATAGTATTTAAGTAAGAAGTATTACTGTAATTAAGATATGTTAGAAATAGACGATTGGATGTAAATCTCGTCTTTAGAATCATGCCCTTTTTTATATCACTCACGGTGCATCCATCTTTATTGAAGTGTAAATCATAACTCTTTTCTGATAGTTGTCCAATGTTTAATAGATGATGGCAAAGAGTAAGAGCATAGTGCACATCATAAATATAATTTAAAGACCCATTCTTCAATTTTATAACAATCTTTCCCCTTCCCAAAACTAAGCTAGTAGTTATCTGCAAGCTTTATTGAAGAATGAAAGGATTCATCAAATTCGGAAAAACTTCCTAGCTTCCACTTAAGTAATTGCTGCAACTTGAATCTAAAAATCATTGACAATTGTCATTGATACTGGTTTCATGAGCGACCATTAACAAAGTCTCTGGGTTATTATTTTCAGCGACTCTAGCTCGATTATCTTTATGTTTTTATCTTCGAGCACGACATTTTCTATTATAGTGACCATATTTTTTACAATTGTGGCACCGAATATGTAGCTTGCACTCAGATTGATAGTGACCAATTTTTTTGCACTTGTAACATTGAATGTTAGATTTATCCAACGGAGTTTCACTCTCTCTTGCTCCAGCCCTATAATTGGTTCTAAAATTTTTGCCTCCTCTACCTCTAAAATTTGAACTTCTTTGAGTATGTTCTACTTTCCCTATTGTTGTTTCCTTTTCATTTCTCAAATTTACTTGCGCTTTAGAACTTGTTTTGTTGTATATGGTGATCTTTCATTCATTGGCATTTCACGTAACTCTAATGAGTCTTGCAAATCATTGAATCATGAACTCCAAACCTTTAGACTCTTCAATGGCTGTGACAACATAATCAAACCAACTTGATAACATGCGCATGATCTTCTCCATGATATCTTTCTCCGTAATTTTTATGACCATTATTTTTCATTTTATTGATCAATTTTTTCATTCGTGAAAATTAATCAGGAATACTTTCATCCTTTCCTTGCTCCATCAACTTGTATTGCCTTTTCAAATCTTGTAGTCTTGTTCTTTTAACTATGTTTGCTCCATACGTTTTAAGCATAATATTCTAAGCCTCCCTTGTTGTTTTAGCATGAGATATTTTTTCAAGAATCTACAAAACATATTGACAAATTAAAAACAAGGTCATTTCATTTAATGAACAATCACGAACTAGTTGTAATTCTTCAATTGTCAGTTTTAATTTTTCTACTAAGCCTTTCTCCAAAATTTCACCATATTCGTTTCTTCTCAAATACAACTCCATCAAGTGTTTCCATAACGCAAACTTATTTTTGCCATCAAACTTTAAAAATTGATAATTGCATTGGTTAAACTTGTTGAACTCCGAAGTCATCTTAAGCTACTTAAGCACTTTAACCGAGCTTTAATGCCAGATTCGCAATTAAATTCCTAGAAACAAACTTGTTTAACAAAACACACACACAGAATGTTATCAATACTTCGCACTACAATAGCCGTTAAGAGTTAAAACACCTTACAAAACTTTCACTCCCTTTTCTTTCTGATTCTTGTACAATACATATATAACGGCCAAATAGCTATATTTATAGAGAAGTAGAGTCCTTAATAACAGACTATAATTGCCAGCTTCAATGAAGCTGTCCAAAGGAGTTCAAAGACATCAACTCACAATCTAGAAGCATGTAGTAAACCGAGTTCAGTTTCTAACAATTACTTTCTTTCTTTAATTGTTCTTCCCAACCTTCTCTAATAAAAACTCAGAGATCCTTGCCTGCAATTAATCTACCATATTTATACTTCACTGTGTACTATGTTTCTTGGACTAGCTCTACGATGTTGCAGTCCACCTACTTAGTTTTCCCTCTTTGGATTCAGTAACGGAGAAATCTGGGTTTCCAAGTCCCCTCATTGCATCAGCTTAATCTTGCACTTATAAGCCCTTCTATGGATGCTGTCAATGTACACAGGGTTACGCAGAAGCAAAAAATGGTGAAGCTTCGAAGCACAATCCACAGAGTCGTCCAAGATTCTATATTTCTTTGCTTGAAAAACATCTCCACTGGAAAGTATATGGTTAAGGGCCAAAAGTTCACGGCTCCTAATACACCGAGGACCTGATTGAAGTAGGGAAATGCTATCGCGATTCCTGTTGTAAACATCACGAACAATGTTCGGAAACACAGCCTAAGCGGATTTAACTCAACGGCTGGTAGTAGTTTGAGGGTGTAATTGTTGTGAACAAACCAGTTGCTGGGGCATTTCATAGCAAGCCACTTCTCTGCACTTGCAAATAGTGGCTGGCAGTATACCTAACATGATCAAATGTCAGTTTCAAAACTACACGCAACTAAACTCTACATTCTGCACTCTGCACTCACTTTTTGCTGCCCAAAATTAAGATTTTATGATTGCGTAGCTTAAGCACAGATAGCTATACCTGATAGCCACCAATCTATACCTGATAGCCACCAATCAAATGAATGACGATGCTCGCATTAGCGAAGTCAACAAGCCAGTACGGCTCGTAAAAGCCAAACCCTGTCAAGATGTTTCCTGGAGTGTCTTCTCCAAAGGCTGCGTAACCAAAGCCTCCACAACAAAGATAGAAGAATGTTGTAACAAAGATAGATATTGTAGAAGCCTTCTTCATTGTTTCACTTTCAGGTGGAGGAGATCTTAAAGTGTCCTTCATTTTTCCCAGATTAATCAATATCAGTCTTTAAATGGTTGCAGATTTGTGTATCATATCAATGGTAGCTTCTTATATATCAAGAATCGATCAGACATCACACCTGTATCTCGATGAGTATAAGGGAATATGGAAACGCGAACTCAATGTCTCCGACTGCTTGTAATACCTTCCATACTTTACCTAATGCAGTGGAAGCTGAGACTCCTGTAATGCTACCTTTAACGTATCCATTTTCTGCATATTCAATGTACCATAATTGATCGTGTATCAAATAAGAATATCTATTAACACATAAAAATCGGATTATACCTACTACTTTTGCTAAACCAAGTCCAAAACCTATGGAGGCATAGGAGAAGGACATAATTGCAGCAACAATTGATAGCCATTGTATGTTATGGAAATTTGGTATCTGAGATAGTATTATCTGAACAAGTCCAAATATTAGCATATATGAAGTGTCTCCGTATTCGCATGCAGCCTCGTGCCCTTCTCTGTGGTAACAGTTTGATTTCTGGATTGCCCTTCACAAACAAAACAAGGGAAAATGAAGATATAAAAAACCAAACCCCTATGAATTCAAATAATTAGAATTTGGATAGATTAGCTTAACATGATACCTCATACTGATAGCAGAAGTAATTGTATAGGCAATTCCATTCCCACATAAGCTTACTTGTACAAAGAAGTTACACAGCCAAGCATTCTTTTTCCCTGGATTCACGTAAATCACCATCTCAATTTTTTCATAAAATGTTAAGGCCTTAAAATTCAAAGCACGTTTCTCTCTTAACTGCATCTGCTTGGTCTGTTTAGACAGACTATTTGAGTATAACTGGAATAGCAACTCAGTAGCTAATGGCTTAAAAGTTTTGAGATAGTACTTGATTCAGTCTAATACGTGCAGGTATATATGGCACCACATAGAAAATTCAGTTCCAACTTTAGATCCAGTTATTGTTCTTATAACATTCTCTTCGTATCCAAAGATAAGATGAAGGTGGCTAAGTTGGAGGTTTCTTCTCAGGAATAGTTTTCTTATATCTAATCAACGTGAAAGAAACCCACTACCAATAGTTATTCTCTGTACTCAGGTTGAAAGTCGGAAACTTAAAATCCGAGTTTAATTTATCTAAATTCTATTTTATTCAAATTCCAATATTTAGTTTGGTAGACTGAAGAGGCATTTGTAAATGCCGATTTTACAATATTATTATAGAATAAGGATTTGTGATTCAAGTTCAGAGGGTAAATGAGATGACTTGGACATGAGAATTCTACCAAAATATGAAATATCTCTTCCAACCACCATTCAACTATTGATATATAGTAGTAGCTTCGAACTTGAAGCTTACCTAAACTCATGTCAACAGCTTCATGGTAAGAGGTATGTCTTCTAGGACCAAATTCAGGATCTGGGGATCGATAGCAATCTGAGAGAAGGTAAGTGGAGAGAAGTGTAATGGCAGCAAAAACCAACATGACCAAAGGACCTGCAATCCACCCTAACTGAGCCATGCTCCATGCTAGTGATAGGACTCCTGATCCTATCACTCCTGTTATTATGTGTGCTACGGCAGTCCATAAGGTGCCTTCACAGAAATCAAGCCATTTTAGTCAGTATAATCGTAGAAGAAAAGTTTAAATTCTGAGAAAAATCAAATCAAATCATTTTCATTTTCCACCCGCACTAGAATTTACATGGCTATATATCCTAATTCCTGATTCCTTGCTCTTACAAAAGTTAGAGAAAAATGAAAGCACAGAGAACGGCTTGTAACCGAGAACTACTTTTGTTCTGGTTGTCCTTCCGTTGCAGGATCGTCTCTACGATAACTCTTGAGCTCTTTCCAATCAGTCAGTACCGCAAAAGATTTAAAGGACACCGAAGATGAATCGAAAATTTAAAGAAGTGCAGAAAAAAAGAATGAAAGAGCATCACCAGTTCTCTTGAGAGTAGTCTCCGCCGCATATGCAGGCAACAATTGTGCCTCTACTTGTCCTGTTTTTTCCAGCATGGCTTTCCTGCAAGAAATCACGGTAGCTCTTTGAATCACCCTGTTGATTTATTTCACAAAACACTCACGTGGATTACAACAATGCTTGGCTGCTTTTTGATCGGAGGATATTTGAGTTGTATACGCTTTTTCCTTGACAAGCCTTCGTGTCAAACTCGAACTCGTGAAAGGTGTGGTTGTTGGATAGGAGTTGTTGACGTCTTCTTTTCTTTCGTTTACATATTTATTAACCTGATAAAATGGTACGGGCGGTGGACACCTGGATCACATATTTTGTTTTGTGAACTAGGATGAAATCGTGTGTTCCGCAATTCCGATTCCCACCCTATGCATTACACGACATCCACATATTTAACGATGAATAAATAAGACAGAGTTTAAATATGTGGATGTCATGCAATGGCACAGGGTAAGAATAGGGTTTACGGAATAGACGATTTCGTGCCTAGTGGACTGCTTTTTTTCTGATGACAATTCTAATACTGTAATTTTTAATAATAATAATAATATTTTTATAATTGTATTTTTTTAGGACGTCTTAATTTTAAAACTTCAAAAAATTATGTTATTTCTCTTCTGTAGTTTTGTTTTGGAAGTTGTTTAAATTTTAATAATGATTAAAAAAATCTGTTTTATCTATTTTTTTATTGGCATATCTAATTTTATTTTATTTTTTTAAAAATGGAGAAATCCGTAACGTTATCTTTTAGATATGTACTAGATAAATCTTTAGGTTGATGCAAAATCTACAAATTACACTAATCAAGTATTTTATATTAGATAAGTCTTATACGGTATATTCAATTAAAAAAGCGTAAGTAAAAGAATTACAGTACAGGATCTTTTGAACTCATTTCTCTCAATCTAATAACTCGACTATTCCTTAAAAACGATAATTTGATTAATGTGAAAAGTGTTTATTCAATTTAATGATAAACAAAGTATGTTATCTGTGTACATGCGGTTTTAGGAGCTGTTATGGTTCCGCGTGTAAAAGTAAGAGGACTATGAGACAAAGGGACTTTAGGACAAAACATAACCGAACAAGAAATGTCGGCATAACCGAACAAGAAATGTCGGCAACTTGTGTGAATCTAATGTGGACAAATCAGCACGAGAAGAATATGTTTAATACGGATCAAAGTAGGTTTTTAATGTACGGTATTACATAATATAAAAACTTGAAAATTCAAAAATTTCAGCCTATTTTGGCACTTATAAGTCCTTGAATAGATCCGATTAGTCCCATGACTGTTACAAGCAAGCACACAAAGCTAAATGTCCTAAGCACAATCCACTTTTTAGTCCAAGCCCCTACTTTCTTCTGCACAAAGTACATCTCCACAGGAAAATATACGGCCAAAGGCCAGAAATTCAGGGCTCCCAGCACCCCTAGAACTTGGTTGAAGTATGGGAACACCATAGCAAGACCAGTGGTTGATGCTACATATGTTGTTCTAAAACATAGCCTCAACATATTAATTTGAAGGGGTGGAAGCAATGGGATTTTGAGGCTGTAAAACTTATTCACAAAGCTGCTGTTTGGGAACTTCCTGGAGAACCAACCTTCCACAAATGCAAACACTGGCTGGCTATATATCTGACAGGTAAACAAAAAATCACAAGGCAAGACTTCCAAGGCCAACACGTATAATAGTTATCCATGAAACTAATCTGATACTATCAGTTTCTGCTGCGTTAACAAGAAATAGAGTTCAAAGGGTTCTTAATAACAATACCTGATATCCTCCCACCAAATGAAGAGCGATGCAAGCATTTGCAAAATCAATGAGCCAGAAGGGTTCATAGAACCCAAAACCTGTAAGTAGATTCCCAGGCGTACTGTTGCCAAAAGCTGCATATCCAAAGCATCCACAGCAGAGGTAAAAGAAAGTTGTAACAAATATTGCAATCATCGAGGCTTTCTTCATGGTCTTGTTTTCTGGTGGATGCGACTTTAAGGTATCCTTCAGTAACAATTTCCTCAATTCAGTTCAGCTCTTAGAATTTGAAATAATTCTTTCTGTACCAGCTAAGACTCTGTAAAATTTAAGAAAGTTGAAGCCTAACCTGTATCTCAAGAAGAATAAGCGAGTATGGATAGGCAAAAGCAATGTCAGATAGTGCTTCAAAGACCACAAATAGTTTGTCAGCTGTCTTAGCAGCTGGCACTCCGCTGATACCCCCTTTGATCTTCCCATTTTCTGCCATTTGACAAATTAGAAGTAATTTTCGTTGCATACACGCGAAGATCTATTAACCTTTATATAGGACTTGGTGAGTTAATGGTAAGTTGGTAACCATTATATCTGAAAAATCTCGCATTTCTGACAAAGTAGGATTTAGGAATGATATAATCAACATAAAAATAAATAAATAATTGTCAATTAGGGGACTGGTACCTATAACTGTGGCAAAGCCAAGTCCCAGTCCTATAAAAGAGTAGGCAAAGGACATGATTGCTGCAAGTAATGAAAGCCATGCCATGTTATGAAAATCTGGTATCTGAGACATTACTATCTGTACAGCTCCAAATAGCAGCATATAGAAACTATCCTCATATATGCACGCAGCTTTGTGCCCTTCTCTGTGATAGCAGTTTGATTTTTGAATCGCTCTGCGTTAATTCAAGTGATAGGATATGAAAATCAGCTTTTAAATTCTTTTGCACAAAGTGTATTTGATGTCAAGTGACGGAGCAGCTATCTAATGCATGCCATACATTGGATAGTAGTAATCTCAAGTGATACCTCAAGCTGGTTGCAGTAGTAATAACATACGCAACAGCAGTTCCACACAAGCTTATATATTGTAGCAAACCACACATCCAGGTCTGTGTTCTACCTGAACTATCACTATACCAAATTAGGAATACCAATACCTATGTAAGAAGCATTCTTCCTAACACAGTTCTAAAGTCAAAAGGGTACAGCGTTGAACTACCAAGATTCACGCGAACAGCATTGATGTAAGAGTAGTTTCGAGTCCCGGTAACAGGGTGAGGAGACCTATAGCAATCGGAAAGAAGAAATGCAGAAATGTAGGTGACAATCGCAAAGCAGAGCAGAGAGGCAGGCCCTGCTATCCATCCTAGCTGCGATGTACTCCAAGCTAAGGATAGAACCCCAGATCCAATAACCGCTGTTATAATATGAGCTACAGAACTCCACAATGTTCCTAAGTTCCCACAGACAACAAATTTAAGTTTGGATTCAAATGAAAAAAAAAAACTCAAAATAAGATTCTAACCAGTTCTTGATGGGTGCCCATCATCATCATATCGACCATCTGCTAGCTCATTAGGGTGTTCTACTGCCATGATTCTTGATCAAAGAAGTTTACTTTGCCTTCTGACAGCAACGAGTTAAATGGTATGATTCATATCTATCCCATCCCTATCACTTATTCAAAATTCCCCTGCACTCCTGGCCAACAACTTCGCAATGGCTATAGAAGGGATTATTTTCATGCAGACCCCATCTAACTCTCGCTATGTATATATAGTTGCTCTCTTCCTTTCACCCACTTAAAAGAGTATCTGAACACTTGAGATAGGATTAATAAGAGAAATCATAATTACTTGAGCTTAATATTACGAATTATGATATGGCCTAATCCATCCTCCGTCACTTTATCATATCGCTTTGTCCTTACCTCTTTAAAGTGGATATACAGGATCGAGGACAATAAAGGTGGACCTTGTGAATGATGTAAAAAGAAAGAAAAGGAATCTGCTGTCCATTCAATGTTCACGATAGCACTCATTTGTCCAATAACACAGAAACATCGAAAAAAGTCGGTTGTACCTGTTCCATCACAAACACGACCTTCAATCTATAGTAACTTGGGTTCATTTTTTTTCCCTCCTACTTTCAATCAATTCCCCATGATAATGTACCAAGATTCTCCCATTTTCGCTCAAAAGTTAGATGCTAATAACTTTATAAGCATGCAGTTTGGACGGACAAATGGTTCCAATCGCTCTGGCCCTGGAAATTCATAGTGAACATACCAAAAGTTAATAGCTTTCTCTTGCATATTGGCACGTCCATATCCATAAGCTTCTGTAAGTTATCACAAGAAGGGTAGGTCGATACATTGTCGACGACTTAATTTTGTTTCTAGTTCTTTTTTCTTTTTGGGCGAGGCATCCTTTCACCAGAAGACGTAGATATGGTTGCACTAGCAGTTCCATTAACGAATCATTATCGTCCCGGCTTTTGAGCCTGATATCACCATCCCCTTCAATGGTCCTTGAGATCACGCCAATCAAACCCAGTAAGATGTTCATATCCTGTAAGCCCTTTAGTTTTACAAGTTTGTGTCTCATCTTTTTTTTCTTTCCATGGCAATTAGCTGGCCTAGAAATATTCTCGCGTGCTTCTACTTCACTGGAAATATGAAGCTACGGTGGTTTACTAATCAAACTGAAGATTTACCTTCCAACCACCATGCTATTGTTCTAAGCAAAATTAACTAGGCGTAACAATTCCAAAGAACAACAACAACAATACACAGAATAATATCTCTCTATACGAGATATGGTCGGTTGAAAAAGAGGGAGAAACAAGCTAAGTTAGCTGCTGAAGAAAAAGGAGATGAAGACGAAACTTTGTTCCCTACTTGCTTTATTGCTTTGCAAAAGAATGTGCACAGGTGGTCTGGTTCGTAGTTACTGGCTGTAGTAATCATTGACTGGAAATGGAAACCTCTTAAATTAGCTAATGACTCAGAAGCTACCCGGGTAGTTTTGGGTGGTGGACGCATTCATCTATGACAAGGAAACGGCACAGTAGAGTTGTCCGATCGCCATTCAGATTCCAATTTGCAAAGTTTGATGTTGATATTTTGATATGTTTGTACTTGAGAGTGATGAATCAAAAGAAAAGTTGTGGTTAGATTGCAATGGCTAAGGCTAAGAATATTTGTAGGCCAAAATTGTAATTTAATTCTAAAGATTTTTGTACTTGTAGGTCATAGTAGACCCCACCAATAAATAAAATAATAATAATTTATTTTAAAAATCAGTTGGTAGGACTGATGCAACATATTGCGGCCTACACATGAAATTGGAGCTTTTAAAATATAAAAAGAAATTTATGTCGATAATAATATACCATTCGTTTAATCCAATT
>JANIHZ010000005.1:32237272-32250826 GCA_027478365.1 Erythroxylum rufum
TAATAATAAATACAAAATTTATAATAACAATAATAATAATATTAATAATAACAATAATTAATAAAAAATTAGCAGCAGCAGCAAGCAGCATAATTACATAGAAATAATTACATAATCGGTTCAACATATATTCAAATAAAACATCTGAGCATTTATAGAATTAATTTCATAATAGGTTCAACATACATTCAAATAAAACATCTAAACATTCATAGAATTAATTACATAATAGGTTCAACATACATTGAAAAAAACATTTAAGCATTCATGGAATTAATTACATAATTGGTTAAAGATACATTAAAGCCTTATAATTTATTAATAATGTCCTTAACAATAATTCCCAAAATGAATCCAATGGCAATGAATAAAAATGCTTGACTCCATGCCATTTTTGTCATTGGCGGTAGGAACAATGTCTTCATTGCGACAAGTCCGCCTATATGGGTCCATGACATAAGTACTCTGTGCTTCATCCAATGTCCGATACCTCTTAAATCTAGCATTAGCAAACTCCTTAGTTGCCAATTTGACATCATCCCAATTTGTTAAAATACCTACTTGACGTCAAGCATTTGCACAACCAGAGAAAAAGCAAGGAAGAGCGACATTTTTTCAGCATAAAATAAAAAACTTACTTGACTGTCGAGACCAACATGTTGGGAAAGAAGCGTAGCGTGCGAGAGAGAAGCTACGAGACTTGACAGTTGAGAGAGAGGACTGATTTCGTGAGGGAGAAAGGGGGCGTGCTTTGGAGATCCAGACGACCAGAGAGACGTGTGGTAAAGACAAAACAGCTTTGTTTTGTTTTCGAAGACAGGGATAAACATTTTTGTCCTTCGATTTTCGGAGGAACAAAAACGCTTGTCCCTATCATCCGGAAACAAAGGACAAAATTCTGGAGACAGCAACCAAACATAAGAGATTGACAGGATTTTTATGTTTTGTCTTCTGTCCTCAATAACGAGGACAGTAACCAAATAATGACATAAAAGATATTTCATGATCATCAAGCTGTTTTCACAACTTGAGGCAACGATTTGAAAAGGACTGCAGATGGCCTCCGCACAGTATGGTTGAGTAGGATCGTGAGCGTCAAAAGTGTTAACGCCCCAGCCTGATGAGCAGTGCCAAGCGATACGGGTACATACTATAGAAGTGTAGATATCCCTAAAGTAACCCGCATCAATAAAAACAACCCATGTTTCACCTCCTTAGAAAGAAGCATGTTCAAATTAAACCTGAGCAAGTAATCACCTGAACAGTAGCCATGCCAATTGTACTTCCAATCAGCGTTCGAACTGCAGGATGTATATCCAACTTTCTTGTGGACCACCACAAGGCCCCAACCGACATTAGGGTTGTAATTGCAAGAATGCGATGGTCAAGCTGCAGTAAAAACTTCAGAACATTTTTCAAAGCAAGGAAATGACTCGCTAGATTTCCTTTTTCTTTTTAACCTATCAAAATGCCAAATAGCCATCACTGCCACTCATCTAGTTTAGCAAATGATTGTATGTAAAGTGTGCAACCGCTAGAATCATGACAATTTATTGTTCAAGTTTTTAACAAGTTTAGGATCTCTTTTACTTCACTACTAGTGTATTCTCATTCCTCTCTTGCATGGAAACGTAAGTTTCTTCCTCAATATCTCCCTCGAGTAATCTAATTGCTTAAAATATTTTTGTCAGAAATGTCAGATTATGTTAGTATGGATAACCTGCACTGTTGAAGTATTCTCAAAGAAATTCCGGATGAATGGCTTCATATCAAATACATCGTCAGGTATCCACGTATCACCCATCTTTGGAAAGGTATTATATGCCCTACCCTGCATTGGGCATGCAGCCATGATCAAATTTGTCTGTAAGCATCCTGCAGAAATAACGCACTATTGTCTTGTGGTAAAAGGAGAAATGTGAGAGCTAAACTGTTTACATACAGCATCATTTCCAGCGACAAATGCTCCTGAGATTGCAGTAATGCCAACAATTATGCTTGCAGGAAGGGCAAGTCTTTTCACTTTTGCTGACCCTTGAACCCAGGTTACTGACTCAGCAGGTGGTTCTGGCATCATAACAGAAAGAGCAGTCCACAAAAGGCCACTATAAATAACAAATGCTGAAGTAAGATGAGCTGCAAGCCGGTATGGGCTTACTCTTGGTTGAGTATACTCAGAAGCAGGTTCCTAGAGGAAAAAAAAATGTAAATTTCAAATACCTGCCATTGAAACAGAAGAGAAAAAAGTGGAAAATCAACAATAAGCTGCCTATACCTCTAAGCCACTTTTAACCATCCACCATCCACGAGCCAATCAGGCCCTGCCCAGCACCACGTGCAAAATGCGCAGAAAGTCGTAATCCAAGACATAAGGTTATATACCTCTTGCATAGAAAGTATGAAAATGGCAAAGCAAACATGAGACCAAGTGCCCTTCCCCACATTCAATGTGCATACTCCATCCAACAAATAAATTTGAAATCCTCAAGACTCATCCCTTTATTTACTCTACAAAAATTCAAGCAGGAAATAAAGCTACTTCACACTGCTTCTCATGTAATCAGTACTACTTTGTGAAGCTATTGTAACTAGCTTAATTCAGGATGGTTTTTCTTTAGCATACCGCTTACACTCAGGGGACTGCTTATATTTTTCAGACTCCTATAACCACTTCTCATATGAAAGAGGTGGAAGACTGCCAGTAAATTTCCAGTCAGTCATTGAAAGGCCGGAGCGAGTTAATCGTGTGACACCACCAAGTACCACCATGCTAAAAACCCATTCAGCAGAACCAACAAGCCATATTCCAACCATCTTCTGAGCACGAGGTCCTCCTGCTACAAGTAGCTTCAATCCCTCCCTGCTTTCTCTACCATCAGATACTGACCTGGATATATTCCATATGAAAGGCTGTCGATGACCCTAAAACAACAATAGGATCATAGTTTAACCTCTGGATAATGACTCTTTTACTGGATAGTTACCAGAGATTAACAGTCAACATAACCATCAGTACCAGGCGTCAGTTAGAGTTATTAACCCATCAAACAGTAATGCATTCGTTGTTGAGAGATTTACAAACATTTTAAAGAAGAAAAATGAGTAAATTCCGAAGTACCAAAAGTAAAATTCTAACGTCACCAAAATATTTAACAGCTTTTTTTAGCAATGTTCTGCTCAAATGAATGGACAAATCATCTCATAGATAAACCAAAGAATGGCTATTACACTTTCAGTTTGTACAGATAGACTTGCTTTCATTAAGTAAAATACAAAAACCAGAAAATGAATCTAATGAGTCGATAAGCAAACCAATGAGTAATAATAAACACAGAATTTCAAGCACGGAAATAGTTAAACAAGTAAGAACTAGACCCTTAATCAAAGAGATTACAGAAGCCCAATACAAGAGTAGAATCAAATAATATATGAAAATTCGATGCGCAGTTATGTTTGATGAATAAAGCAAAATCGAAATAAAAAGAATGAGACTTGGAAGCTGAAAAAAGAAACTCAAGAGGCAGAAGCGAAAAAACTTACCGTAGGGAGCGGGAGCGTTTTAGTTATGAAAGCATAAAAGAAGGATCTTGATCTCGATGGGTGGTCAATCACATCTTTAAACACGGTGGTTCTGCCTCCAGAATTTGGCAGTACCCTGTTGGATACTCCATTATCGGTTCTCTTCGCAATTGACGACAACACTAGTCTTCGAAACATCTCCTTCCCCGCTCCAGAGGTTTAGCGGGGCTTTAGAGAAATGCGCGTTTTAGACAGAAGCGCTATATTTAACCATAAGGTTTACAACAAATTTAAGAAAACATAAATTAAACTCTATTATTTAACAAACGTTAAAATTCTAACTCTAAATTAACAGGAAAACTGAGGGTAATGGTAACCTGATGCTATTTGGAAAAGTTAGGATTTATATTTGACCTACTTGGTATACTTAGGATTTATATTTATCACATCTTGGATAAGTTTGGATTTATATTCATCACCTAGCAAAGATTATCTTATATTTGACATTAATGTCTTCTTTATAGGTGAATTTACATTGTGATTTTCTTTAACATGTAGATGGAATCACCATCATCGACTAATACAACAACAGTAAGTTCAAAAATAGAAAATGTGGTTTGCTATTGTGGGTTAAAGGCTCCATTAGTGACTTCTTGGAGTGATCATAATCCTGGTTAGATATTTTATCGGTGCCCCAATTATCTGGTAATAATTTATTATTATTTGATTAAAAACTTATGATTAAAGTTTATTTAATGAAATTTAAATTTTCAAATTAGGAGATGCAAATTTTTCAAATAGTATGATGAAAAATTTAACGAGAGAGCTGTTGAAGTGATTCAAAAATTAAGAAAAGAATTATCAATGTTAAAGAAGGAGGTTGAAACAAGCACAACTAAGGAATTTCAAGCACAAGTAAGGTGTACACACTTGTAAAAACCGTCAACATGTTAAGTTGGGCTGTCCTTATTACATTTTGTAGAGTTATGACCGAAATAACCACATTTTCGACATTTCTACACTTGCCATTTTTTAGACAATTTGTTTGGATTTTTTAAAATTTTTTGACTCATTATGTTGTTTCCATTTTACAATTTTGGGTCTATCAGGCATAACTTTTTAGCTGTAGGATGTATCACCTCTGTATCATTTGAAGGCCAAAAAATTTCATCTTTAATTGGTTGTAAAAAGTGTTCAATCAAAATCATGAACTAACCCTTCTTATCGCATAAATCTACAAAAGTCTCAGCCATTTCTTTTGAGTGATGGATTGTACCAATCGCATGTTTGCATAGGTATCCATATAGGTTTCATACTTTGACAACTACCTGTTTATTATCTACCAATCATCACAATATGCTTCCCATCACCTTTTGAAATCTTCAACATAGGTTGACTATGCCCAATTCCAACACAATTTTCTGAGGTCCTTTCCCTTCTAGTTTCCATATCTATTATGATATGTCTATCACACATTCGGTGAACTAAATTCGACAAAGTCTCCTCAACAACTTTGACCAATACCTAAATCAAATTAAAAAAATGATAGTTAATATTTCATATAATGATTTCAATTATAAGTATATTAATAGGAACATACCTTTCACATGTTAGATATCACTTCCAATTCTAAATTAGAAGCTAACAAGTTCATAAACCAAGTCCATGACTATGTATTTTCTACCTCTATAACTACCCAAGCCAATAGATATGCTCCTCCATCACCATCCCTACCAACTGTACTTAACAATTGGCCTTAGATTTTTTTTTTAGGAAACTTCCATCAATTACAAAAATTTGTCTTAAATGCTTCTATCCTCTTTTCATGGCATTAAAATAAATTTATAATCTTTTGAATTGCAACAAAATATAAAAGAAGTATTAACATAATATATAACATAATACAATGAAGTAGGAAGTATTAATACGTTAATGAAATTTTCATTTAACATTATCTGTAGCAATGAACTCTCTTGATTTCCCGATAATTGTAACTCTATTGTTGATCTAGGATTGCTTATCTTCAACTCATGTACATAACCTTGCAATTTCGCATATTCATTAATATAATTTGTTGCTTTCTCTTTCCTCAGTCTCTTATTTTCTCTTCTACATATGTTTGAATTGACAAAAATATTGAAAATATTGAGTTTTTCTCTACTTCTTTAACCATTTTTTGGTTGAGATACTAGACTTCTCCATAATTCTATCTTTAAAGTGTCTCATCATTAATTTGGCAGAAACCAATTTTGGTTTGTTTATTGTGAGAAAACTGTGATAAGGGTTATAAGTTTTAACTTTGAAATATCTCTCGTTCTTATAATATCCAACATACAAAACTCATGGGCATCCATCAATCTACACAACCTTAATCTAATTACTCTCACAATTTTTTAACCTAACATTTCATCTGGTATGCGCTGCATAATTGGCAACATCTTTAAATTCTTTTACAGTTCCAAACTCCATTCCCAATCTCCACTCATGTGCCACATCTGTAGGATTATCCCTAACATTTGAACTAAGTCTACGTAAAGCTTCACCTACCTCCTCTCTACAATCAATACTAATAACACTATCACAATCTATTAATTTAATTTCAATTAGATTATGGTCATCTGGAATGTCTACATACAAGTCTGATTGAAAATATGAACCATGTTCCTCTATATTCTCATCCATATATGCCCCCTGTTCCTCCAAATTTTCATTCATATGTGGACCCTATTCCTTAAAATTTTCATTCACCTGTAGACTTTGGTCCTCCAAATTTTCATTCACATGTGCACCATGTTCCTTCATATTCCCATGTGCACTTGGTTCCTCCATATTTACACCCTCCTCATCATCACCATGGTCTCACCTCTAGTTATATATAATATATCAAGATTATGGACAGGTGTATCTAAATGGTGAGTTACATATACGTCAACAATCTCATGTATTTGCTAGACTAGTACAAATTTGGTTTGACTCTATAACTCTCAGGGACTTTTTAAAGTTAAAAACAACTACTCTATAATATGCCTTATCAATTTGATTATACCCTAAATCCTTTCCCATCTCATATATTTGTCTATTACTAACATAATCAATATCAACATTCTAAAATGTTGCAATATCCCCACAAACATATATGAATTCAAGCTCTAACATGAATTATCCACCATAAAAAAACCTTATACTTCCATGTTGAGCCATTAAAACTTGTAAAGAAACCATTAAACAATATTTTCATTCATATTAGAGACCCAAGCATAAAAATATATTCATTAGCAAATTCAAACCATAGATAGTAAGACACAATTCTTAAGAAACAATCAACAAGTTTGGCTTATATAAATTCTAAAAATTAATTCAATTTGTATATTAAAAAAAACCAATTTGACTTCAATACTAGCGAGTAGAACAAAGACTGTACCTAAACCTTAATCTACTAATTTTGATCATGTAGAACAAATAATAAATATAACAACAAGCGATAATACATTGTTAATTACTTAACTACCTTGTACCAATTAAAAATAAATACTAAACTATTGCAAAATTGCTCCATTAAAAGACTAAAACTTAGTACTTTTATGATGCTTTTCAAAAGTTTTGAGGTATCCTAATAACAAGTATCTTTAGTAAATGGTCAATTTTAAGGTTAAAACAAATATTATGTTACAAAAATCAACATTTTGTCAATATTTAAAATACTCTAAAAGCTAGAAGAGGCTACTCCCTGGTAAAAGAATTTACTTGTTTGTGAGTTAGTAATAACTATTTATACTTTTAATGAATTATTAAAAGTTTTATTTTTTAATAATTTCATTTATCATCAATATCACCAAGTCTTTATCTCCTGGGGTAACATAGTTTTGAAAAATGTATTTTATTGAAAGTATCCTTGAAGATCAAGGAAAACTCCTATGAGTGAAGAGTTTAGGAATGTTAAGAAATCACAGATTTTGTTATCTGACCAGTAGAATCAAATATGTGTTAGTTTCATATTCTTCAAAACCAAAGTAAACACACTTCTTAATGATATTATTCCCAATGCAAGAAATAAGAAAAGTATAACTCTCATCCACTCTCATCTAGAACAAAGTCATCTTTTTGAACATTCAGTGACCTAATTACCAGGAAATTATACAGGCCATTCCTAATAAAGAAGAGTTGAACCTAAAATATAAAGCTCCAATTGCTTATGCTAGCCTCCCAATGGAGAATGTCATAAGTGAGGTAAGGGACAAAACTCTAAGCTCTCTTAATATTATGCAAGAGTTAGATTCTCGAGATAAATGGGAAGAAAACTTAGGAAGATGCTCAGCCTATTAACTAAATCTTGTAATTTATAATTAGGGATAAAGGAACTAAAGTAGTATTAGTAAAAGATAGAATTCACTCACACCACCTGGTACTACCATTGCACCTATATGTAAATTCAGCGAAAAAAGGAAGCAACAAAAGGATGTTGGAGTAGGTCAATGGATACAAAAAAAGAGTAAGTGCAGTAGCAAAGATAACTTTTGTTTTGACTTCATTCTTAAAAGTGTTATTTTGTCATATATATATATATATATATATATAAAAGCCTAATAACATAAGCATTCAGACGGGATCACATAAGATACAAGACAAATCACATATGTCCTCACATAGGATTGCCTCCTATATGGAGCTCACAAGAAGAAAAGTAGCCAAAGACACAACAAAACGTAACAGACAAAAGTAGATACCATCATTGAACCAACCAAAAGGAAATACAATTATTGAAATAATCAAAACCATATATACAAGGAAATTGAAGCAAACATGAATAAGAAGCAATAACAAATGCACAGAAAAGAAGCAACAAAAAGCATACGAAAAAATGAAGCATCCAAAAGTAGATACAGACAGGTAGATATGAATAAGAAGTAATAAAAAGGATATGAAAACTGCCAAAAGAAGATACAAAATTGAAACAACTCTTTACCACAATAAACTCAAGACGTAAAATTGAAAATGGTGAGGACTTTGACTGTGAGCAGCGACAGACAAATGTTGTAAACTTCAAGATGGTGATGACTTAGCCAGTGACTAACAATGAATGTCATAGGATGATTCTTGATGGTGAGGAAGGGCGGTATTGACAATGAAGATTGGAGTTTTTTATCAGCTTCTTCATGGCAAATGTTTCTGTTAGGGATTTGAGTTTTGTTTCTGTTAATAGGTTAGGTTAATTAATTAATTATCTTAGTTACTAAACTTAATTAGTTTATGTTAATAGGTCAATTAGTCAAGTTAATTTATTAGGTTAATAAAATTTAAGGTTAAATTATCTTGTTAAATTAATTGGTTGATTATTTCAATTAATTTGTTGGGTTAGCAAAAATCAGGGTTAAATTATTTCAGTGGGTTCCATATTTTTAAATATTAATTTCATTTAAATTTTAGAAATTAAGTATACAGGTCTCATACTATCACGTCAGATCCCCATGACAATATGGGACCTACTTTGACATTAAAATATTATAAACATATGTTCGGTCATCGTTGACTTGGTAGGAAAACATTGTCATCATTTTCTCATTTAACTGAGAGTTGAATTTTAAAATTTGTCAAATGGTAGGGTTTAATTTGTACTCTCTCAAATGTTAGAGTTAAATTTATCAGCAAATATAAACTTTAAGGTTAAAATTTGCCCTTTTTGCCTTATTATTTAAAGGTTAATAATGTAAATTAGACCTAATCATTCTCTTGATAGGGGTTTGAATTAAAAGATTGAGTTTTTTTTCAACCTAATCATTTTCTTATAAGTGCATATGTTAATATAAAGGGTATGTATGGCTGTCAAGAACGCCAATTTTGTTTATTCTGTTCTTGAAAAATAAAGAGCTAATCAAAATGTGGAGCTTTATCATTTCTTCAAGGAAATTTTGCTACATAAGTTGCTAACTTTAACTAATATTAGTATAGGTAATACATTGGTGACTATTACATTATCATTATATCTGCAGATGAATTTCCTTCTACAAGCCTTAGAAACATTATAAGGAGGACGTAAAAATGAAGGCAATCAGACCCAGATATATGAAAACATGCATCTATTCTTTATATTTCTACTTCTATGCACCAAAGATATGACTCCTCCTCTGAAACTCTCAAATCAAAGGTGACCAAACCACAATGTTCCTCATATTCGAATTCCTTCGAGTCAACTGTTATTCTCTTTGGTGGAGTAGATGAATATGCACCAAACATGCCACACCCAACAACTTTCATGCTAATACTCTTATATTCATACTCTAGCTCCTTAATGGTCCCTCCTAAGTTGAACATCTTAATTAGTCCTATAGGACCAAACCTAGCTCCATTCCACAATTCCTTTATTGAAACTACAATAAAAACTGCATATGGGTGTGACTGCAATGTAATTGACATGCTAGCATCCTTTGGTAAATAAACTTCCTCTCTTAAATTTTACAATTGGAATTCTTTCAAGATAAGACCATTTAATAAAATGCAAGTTGCATCAACAACAACTAAGTCAAAACCACATACCACCAATATGAGAATATAATATGTTGTCTCTTATCCATCCCTCATTGGCAGCTTCTGCTAGGTAATTAATGTCTTTTGACCTAACTACACCAGTTATAGTGCAAGACTTCTCATCATGGATAAGGTTTGTCTTGCCTACCCTACACCAACCAACTCCCTGGCAATTGAACACTCCCGAGTCTCCAGTTAAATGGTTCAGATTCCATATTTTCACGAGACTACAGTGCCAGGGTAAAATTAACCAGAAATTAGATTATCGATATATTTGTCTAAATCTCAAACATGAAAGCATAATTCCTTTTTCCATCTCTTGTGGGATTAGAAAACAAGTTATCCCTTGTAGGTCTTCCTGGAAGTTTGGTACTCAATATAGAACCGTAAGGAAGAACAAGCTTCTTCAATAAATTAAAGTCATGTTGTTCAGGCTTGTCGCTGCAAGACACAATGACATCTAACTTGAAATTTTATGCTCCACTAGATTTTAGGAAACGACTGATGATGCACAAGTCAAGTAAATGTACATGACATATACAGGACTTCCTCCAATGGCTCGTGCTGCTCCATGGTATTTAGCCATTGGATGCAGGCTCTACACCAAAAACAATTTAATGGTTGAACAAATTAGATCTTCTCAAGTGGATAATGAACAATAATTTTTAGATTATATTGACTCACTTGAAACATATCCCAATATGGTTGCATAAATTCCCCAAGAAAAATTATATTGTATGCAACTGATGCAATATGAATTAGGTGGGATGCTAGATCCCTAGGCCAAAAATCATCTGATGCCCTATGACAACTGCCTTCTTCACGCTGCATAGATGGAATCAATGGCACCCAAACATAAACTATGCCCCTTGATAAGTTTTTAGCAATTGATGTGTCTAGTGCCTCTTGGTACTTCCTTGCAAGTTTAACTCTTCCACCGTGTCCTGCCCCAACAACTTCAAGTATATTTTAGATATCAACTTTATCTATTTTGATTGATGCAAGATATGAATGAAGTTCGTTAGAAGTTGAAAACTTTCTCAGGGTTTTCAAGGCCCAATCCATTTTTTGTGATCCATTGAAAAGCATGACCATCCTCATTTGATTGAACCACAGGAGAAGATACAGGGTACATCAGCTTGGATTCATAGTGCTCCATTTCCTTGATACCCAGTTTAACACCTCCCCAATATCTTGTTATTGTATGCCACATATACACGTACCTAAAATTTATAAAGTATCAACCAAGTATCTTATTAAAGAATGACCAAACATAATAAATATTTGATGAGCTGAGCAAGGAATAATATGTCAAAGCATGACATTCTTTTATTTTAGTGACAATGTGGCGGAGTCCAAGTGCTGGATCTTCTACTTTGAATCCTCTTTGCCATTTTTTTTGGAATTTGTAGTTCTCCTTGATGTGAATTATCCTGTTAGAAAAGCTTAAAACAAAAAACAAGATGAGAAGGCTTTACTAGTTAATAAGGATAGTTAGTAGAGCAAGTCCTCCTTTGCTTTGCTAGAGGGAGTAGCATTGAAAAATCTGGCGTCCGATGAAAAGTGCTTACTTAGCTGAATTATCAACTTTGGTTGCAACACTAATGGGATCCGTTGCAACCAATTGCCAACCATCATCAATCAGAACAAACTTGGGAGGAATTCCACCTTTTTCTAAGCTAAAAGAATTACTAGTCAGTATCAATTTAAGGTGCTCAAATCGTAAACATTCGCAGTGGTGAATTTGAGAAATGAGAGACACCTGGCTAATCCTTGTCTTACACCTTCTGTTGTGACATCAATGTAGAAAGCATCACATATACACCAACCAAACCAGTTCATCATGTCGGGCATATGAACCCCAAAGCATAAGGCAGCCAGGCATAATAATTGAAAATTGGCAAGCAGTAATGCTTCAGAAGCAAAATTATCACCTTATTTCTGTCACGGTGACAAACTGTTTGCAAATGTCTCTCAATAGTCCTACGTACAGATGAGAACATAAGTTAATTAATGATAACCATTATCATCCACTTAGGCCTCAATTCTACATTAAACCTTTAATCTAGTTATGTATTGTTAGCAAAATAAATAAGCAAATTTATTGGATATATGATTTGAAATTTGGAAGCAGTTCAGTTTTAGTAATAATCAAAATCAACTGATTAATATTACTTAAAAAGAAAATATTTTTCTTTCGTTGAGTTATAGAAAGTTATGAACTCACTTCACGGCATTTGTGATCACATCAAAAGGATCTGACCCAGCAGCTATAAAAACTAATCGACTCCCATCAGATTCATTATCTGTGGGATCTCCTACAATATCCCAGCAAGTTTGTCACTTCCATGCCTTGGAATCATTAAAACACACATTTTAAAAGGGATATTTTTGCATACCACTTTCCAGGCAAATCTTGACTCGTTTAGCTCATTCCCACCCTAAAATCCCCTTCGAGGTTTGGTAAGAAAAAGTTTAAATAGTGGACTGCTCCTTTCCATATGCACTTCCTTCATCAAAATGAGAACCGTCCTTTGTCTTAACAATTAGAAATTAAGACTCAAAGGGAATATCTTGGCCACAGGTTCCCATCCTCTAGGTCATCCACCACATCTTGAAGCAGAAAGCACACATGAAACACAGTCCCCTTCATAAATCGACCAAAATCATTCCCATATTCTATTCAAATTTCCAGGAATTTGGCAATTCAAATTTATAAACCAAGCCTTACTCCTCCCAGAACATGAACAAAGCAAGAGTCTTCTATTGCCAAATGACCTTGCATTCAAATCATGTTGTTAAAGCGGTAGAAACTAAAAGAAAAGACACAACAATTCCTGATCCTCGTTCTCCTTTTATATCCAAGTTACAAAAAAGAAAAAAAAATAGATATGGCTAACACCTTTCCTTTCCTGCAGCTAGGAAACAGAAAAGCAAGTAGAGACAACAATAACATTACAGAAAGGAAGAAGAAAAGAGAGACGTACTCAAGCTTGCCAACAAGGAAGACCCTACGAGAGCCATGAACATCACGCAACATGTTGTTCCCAATCACCATCAAGTTCCTGTCATCCACCATGATGCTTGGCCCCATCATCATCTTTGAAGGATGTCCTAACGCTACGTACCCGTAAACTACAAGTCAACAGAGAAGGCGCCTGCTCTTTTAATAGTTGAAAAGCAAGCAACTAGGACTAGAGCTTGTGGTAAATACAAGAAGGGAGGAGTTGTATATATAGAGAGTAGGAACATGCAAATAATAATGTTAAACCAATCAAGTGATATATAAAGAAGCATAACATAGTGTGATGGGACTGTAAATATGATTGCTCTATCAAATACAAACCAAACTAATCTAAAGCAAGTTGCATTGCATTGCATGTGAACTACATACCTAACCCGTTCACCACATCTTTGTCTCTTTGTGTAATAATAAATATTAATTATTATTTTCTGCTAAAACTCCTCCTAGTTGTAAGTAAGTCAATGAGTTACCGACTCATCACTAACGTG
>JANIHZ010000005.1:32254168-32272709 GCA_027478365.1 Erythroxylum rufum
CGAAGAGTTTAAGGACTGGGACAAGTCAACCGCACTGGCCAAAGGCGTCTGGTTATGTATTGTTGCACATGTTTTTATTATATGTGTGTGGGTTTGAGTTATTAAATAAAATAAATATCAGTGTAATGTTTTGCTTTGATTGTTCTGTCTTGGGTGGCATCCACATATCCTCCCAGGGGGTATTTGGGTGTTACAGATAGAAGAAGGCGATATCATGCAAATGCCTGGGGAGTTGGTGGGAGGGGGCGCATTATGTTATCCCACAATTTCAAGGCAAACCTAGATAAACAATGGGAAAAAGCAGTCATCGTGAAACTACTTGGTAGATGCATAGGGTATCAAATTTTATGCTCCTAGTTGAAGAATATGTGGAATCCGTGAAGCCCCATGAAGATCATTGATCTAGACTATGACTACTTCCTCGTAAAGTTCATTGAAGAAGACGATTTCCTTAATGCTCTGACTAATGGTCCATGGGTAATATTCGAACAAGCCCTCTCCGTTCAACGTTGGTTGCCGAATTTCAGGCCATCGCAAGGACAAATCACCAAAGCTGTGGTATGGATTCAGTTCCCAAAATTATCTATTGCACGCTATCACCCAATGATCCTAACAGTGTTAGGGAACCTGGTGGGGAACATGGTTAAGATCGATGAAGCAACCATGCAGGCTCAGCGGGGTAAATTTGCGCGAGTCGCCGTTGACATTGATTTAAGTGTTCCGTTGCATACAAGCATAGAGATCGATGGTGAGATGTTACTGGTGGCATATGAAGGCTTACCACAAATCTGTTTCAATTGTGGAACGGTAGGACACGACTTCAAAATTTGTCCAAAGAGGCAACATGCTTAACCTGAACTGCATAATCTGATCTCTAGTAAGGGCAAAGGAGCGTCAGGGAGGAGGAGTACGACTGTTGCAATAACTGGCAACAACCGGACGTGTGCACCAACAGCTATGGACCCTGGATTCAGGTGCAACGGAAAGCTCCATGACTTTCAATGAAACAACAGGAACAGAGAGAAACAAGCAGTCATAGGGAGGCTAATCAAATGGGAGGCTCGAGGTTTTCATTTATGACAAACAAGGAACTCATGGGCAATGAGCATACAGGACAGACAGAGACAACAAAAACTCGTATTTCTCCTAGGTTCGGACAATATTTTAATTTGGTAGACTTAGTTGGAAAAGGTAAGCAAAATAATCATGGGTTGGCGTCTATGTCTATTGGACCCAAAAGGAATTCGAGGAATGGATCAAAAGGAAACTTGGTAGCCACACTTCAGCCGACTCGGGGGGAATCCTCGCAGGCCAACGGTTACCAGGCAAAGGGATCAGATATTTTTCCTAAAGTTCAACTCTAGCCCATAGCAATGGATAAGCATCTAGCGGTTGAAATGAATTCTCATACTGAAATGATCTGTGACAGTCAGGCTATTGCAGAAAGGGAGCAGGTTGTTAAGGAGCGACTCCACCTGATGGAAGGAGTAGAGGAACCCGAGGAGGCATGCAGGGTCACGGGGGTATAACTGCACTTCCACCCACCGAACCTCCAAATATAGTAGGAGGGTCGGGTTTGCTAGAAGCCATGAATGAACAGGGACAAGACGAGGAGATTGTGATGCAGACACAGGGAGATGGAAATAAGGAAGACCACGCAAGAGGTACATCTTACAGTCAATTGTAAAGTAGCCTGTTCATGCTTTTATTTCCTTATGTCGATCATAATTTGGAATTGTCAAGGAGCAGAGGGACTTGTTTTCATGCCATACTGCGTTATTACATTCGTAATTACAAACCTGGTATATTGATTTTGATGAAAACCCAAATTAGTGGACCACGGGCTAACGAAGTAGTCCTTACTTTGGGGTTTGATTATTCGTTTAGGGTAGAAGCTGAAGGTTTTTCTGGAGGGATATGAATGTTATGGACGAAAGAGTTTGATATCTCAGTAGTAATAGCTCATCGCCAATTTATTCATATCACCATAAAGTATGGGTCTTGCTCTTTCGATTTAACCGCAATTTACGCTAGCCCGCATTTTACGCTAGCCCGCAATTTTCTTCTCAAACCATTCTCTGGCCTGTTTTAAGATGGGTAGGACATTTTATTTATAGACCTTGGCTTGTTGGAGGAGATTTTAATGCTAAAATGGAGCTTTCGGATAAAATGGGTGGAGCCACTTTAGCGTGGGTGGTGAATAAACAGTTTAAAGAATGGGTACATGGGTGTGGACTACATGATTTGGGTTTTGTTGGATCGAAGTTTACTTGGCAGAGAGGAACGGTACACGCTAGATTGGATAAAGTGTTTGGTTCGACGTCTTAGCTGCTGGAATTTCCTCAAATGGTGAATAATCATCTACCATTTTTTGGCTCGGACCATAGGCCTATGTTGATCCACTTAAAAAGACCAAAACTAAGAGTAATGGGGTTACCAATGCTTCGATTCCAAAATGCTTAGCTAACACATGTAGGTTTTGAAGATGTGGTAGTAGAGCACTGGCTACCGGCAGAGGAGACGTTGAGTAAGTCTTTAGCTCAATTCGCCAACCATTGTATGAGATGGAATAAGTTGGTATTTGGCAATATCTTTCATCGGAAAAAAGACTTTTAGCTCGGTTGGAGGAGGGCAATGGAGATCAATAATTTGGATTCACTGTTGGTTTTGGAGGAAAAGCTGAGTGGAGAACAGCTATAGGTGTTGTATGAGGAGGAGATTTTTTGGCATCAGTGAGACAGGTGTGAATGGATATCGAAGGGTGATCGGAATACCAAATATTATCACACTATCACTCTATCCAAAAGAAAGAAAATGAAGATAGAGAGGCTCATTGGTTCCAATAGGTCATTGATATCTGATCTAGAGCAACTGTGACTTTTAGCAAGGACGTTTTTTATCCTGCTGTATACTAAAGAAGATGGGAATAATTATCGGTTTCCGATCTTAGGAGCTTTTCCTTCGCTGTCGGCAGAAAGGGTTCATGACCTAGCCCTTCTAGTCCATGAAACCGAAATCAAGAATGCGGTTTTTGACATGAATCCCAATAAAGCCCCTAGAGTAGATGGTTCCAATACGTTATTTTTTTCAAAATAAATGGGGTAAGGTTGGGCCAAAAGTGGTGGTGCTTATTCAGGAAGTATTCTGTCTAGAATGTTGCGTAAAAGAAATTGAATCAAACCATACTGGTATTGATCACCAAAATCCCCTCTCCAAAAAATCTTTCTCAGTTTCGACCCATTAGCCTTTGTACTGTGCTTTACAAGATTATTTCTAAAGTTATTGTGAATCGCTTGAAAGCCCACCTTGATCTTCCAGTGGAGGCAAACCAATGCAGTTTTATACCTGACAGGCAAATAACAAATAATATTATCATCGCTCAGGAGGTCATTCATTCGATGAGAAAGAAGAAGGGGAAGACAGGGCATCTTGTTATCAAAGTGGATTTGGAAAAAACATACGATCGGCTTCGTTGGGATTTTATTCAAATCACTTTAACGGACATTGGGTTTCTGAATAATTTAATCAGTGTCATTATGAAGTGTGTGACGACGGTGTCAATACAAGTCGCTTGGCATGACATCTTCTTTGATCCTTTTAATCATTCGAGAGGTATTCAGCAAGGCGATCCGCTCTCTCCTTATCTTTTTGTATTGGGTATGGAAAGGCTAGGTCACCTTATATCGAAGGAGGTGGGTCACGAGCATTAGAAACCGATAAAGCTGAGTCATACAAGGCCCCCCATATCCCATCTTTCCTTTGCAGATGACCTTGTTTTATTTGCTGAAGCTACGGAATCGTAGACGCAGGTGATAGCAAGGACTTTGGAGTCTTTTTGCAAAGCCTTAGGACAAAAAGTTAGTACCGCTAAAACTCGGATTTTTTTTTCTCCAAGAATGTTTCTTAAGAAAAAGCGCGTCGTCTCAGTCAAGCCCTACAAACAACATGTACGAACAGTCTTGGAAAATATTTACGATTTCCATTGATTCATGAGTGTACAACGAGAAATATCTATCAATACATTCTAGATAAAGCACAAAAGAAACTTGCAGGATGGCGCGCAAGGTTTTTGTCTTTATCAAGACGAGTTACTTTAATCCAATCTATAATTTCGTCCCTTTTAATTTTCAAGATGCAAACGGTGAGACTTCTACAGCAACTATTCGATGATTTGAAGAAAATAATGAGGGGCTTTATTTGGGGTTCAACAGATGATCAACGGAAAATGCATTTAGTTAACTGGGGGGTAATATGTCAGCCAAAAAAAGCAGGGAGCCTAGGCATTAAATGCATTCGTTCTTCCAATGGTGTGTTACTTACAAAGTTAGGCTGAGAATTGCTTACTAAACCCACAACCTTATGGGTCCAGATCCTGAGGAAAAAATATCGTTTAGATGCATATCATATCCCTCAAACGATAGATAGAAAAGGGGCTTTGGTAATTTGGAGGGAGATATCTGCAACATGGCATGTGATAGGTGTAAAATGGAATCTGGATAATGGGAGGCATATTTTCTTCTGGCTGGATAATTAGGTGGATGGCTGGGGTCCATTAATATTCGTGGCGACATCTCAAATTCCTGATAGCGTTCTTTACGCTACAATTTCGGATTTTGTTAATGAAGTTGGCACCTGACATTAGAATTTGTTCCAACAATATCACCCTTCCACAATATGTATGGATATTGCGGCTATCTGTCTTAATATAGAAGACATGGAGGAAGACAAAATGGTGTGGGGACAAACAACACACGGGGGGTTTACAGTAGCGTCAGCTTATGACTTAATCGAAGATGGTACCACAGACGTTTATAACAGGTTATGGGAGTTAATTTGGAAATGGGCAGGGCCCTAGCGGATTAGGTCTTTCCTTTAGCTACTGGTGAAGCGAAAACTGTTGACCAATCAACAGCGAGTGGCTCGCCACATAACCACGGACAATAGGTGTCACTTCTATAGTCAAGAAGAGTCAACTTTGCATGCAATACGGGATTGTTCTAGAGTGAAATCCTTCTGATGCAAATTTCCCCCTGAAGTGGTTGATACGGGTTTTTTTCTACAAAATGAGGGGACATGGGTGAAATTCAACCTTATGAAGTACTCACAAGTGAAGCAGGTAGAGTGGGCAATAATATATGGCATTGCCTGCTGGTTTTTATGACAATGGAGAAACAGAAGCCTTTTTTAGGTTGAGTTTTTTTGGCCGGAAGAAGATACTAGAGTTGTTATGGATTACGTTGATTGGATAGTAAGGGCAAGAGCTATGGAAAGCTACGTGTTTAAGGCACAGGGATTGCCTTTGGGTAATTTAGCTAGATGGACCAAACCGTCAGAAGGTTGGATCAAATTGAATACAGATAGTGCGGTTAAATAAGGGTCTAACCTTATTACTGCTGGAGGATTAATTAGGGACTGGCAAGGCCAGTAGTGTGGTGGATTTCTACAGAACATTGGAGGGGGCTCGCCTTTGGTTGCCGAGTTTTGGGGAGTTCAATCGAGTCTCACACTGGCATGGGCGTTTGGCTATCGACGCATCGTCGCCGAAGTAGATTCAGAAGTTATTAACATTCTTTCTTCATCCAATATAGTATTGTATGAGGATAATGTTTTGGTAGCAGGTACTTGTGGGTTAATACACCGAGCATGGGAGGTGCAATTTCAGCATGTATATCGAGAAGGGAACCAGTGTGCCGATAACCTGGCTTCTCTAGCATTATTGTTAAGCCTAAGTCTGCATATACTTCAAGAGCCGTCGATGGTCTTTATAGAGTTCATCTACCGAGACATACAAGGAGCTTTATACTGCAAAACACCGCATTAGTGGGGTGTTTTGTTTAGTTTTGTGTGGGGTTTGTTTGTTTCTTTATGCTTTGTAACCCAAAAAAAAAAAAAAAAAAGCAGTCCAAGCACCTGGAACCCAACCTTAAGTTCAAAGTTCAAACCCATTCTAATTCAAATAATAATGATGATGATTGGAGAAGAGTAATCTCTTGGTTTTCAACAACAATGAACAATCCAAAGCTCTCGCTCCCACAATCAACTCCAACACGCCTCACAATCTCCGATCAATCCAAAGCTCTTACTCCCACATTCAACTCCAACACGCTTCAAAATCACCTTCCTCCTATTCCTCCCATGTTTTAAGAATTTCACACTCGAACCCATCCATATAACCAAAATAGCCAAAATAATCAAGATGCGTCTGCTGTGCACATGCCTGGTCATATTGATTGGATTGCTGTTTCACGTACATTCTTATTACTAATATCACAATGACAACTATCAACCCCTTCGTCTCTCCTCCTTTTTAGTTCTATGTATTACACTATTCTTAGCTACTGTGTTCTATTAGCAGTGTTCGTGAGATTGAATCTGAAAACAAATCTATCTAATGTCCAATTTATCTCAATGATCTGTAGTTTCAATACTGTAGCCGGTCGTAACAAAAGTGGGATGAATGGATTTCCTTCACAATATTATTCGTCTAAGAAACAACACCCGGATAATACAAAGTACGATGAAAATCCCATGCTCTGTAAATACTAATAAAATACAAAGTTTTACAGAGTTACCTTGAATTCGTATTTCAGGGAGGGACACTCATATTTGTATACCAAAGCAGCACCAATAGTCATAAAGTTGGATAACTTTGAAAACAAAAAGAAGACATATATCCGTCTGGTCAAATCCAGTACGATCTCACAACAAAATTGATCCCTTGAAAGGTTTGAATTAGTTGGTACAAGGCAGCCAACAAAGTCATTGTGAAACAGACGGCATCCTTTCAGACATATCCATTTGGTCTCTCCCCACTCTTGGCTGATCTCTTTTGCAAGTCTGCATCATAGTGTTGCATAGCAGCCTCTAGAGCCTGCACCAGTTTCCTCCGTCCATAAGTTTCCGCAGCACCAAAAATTCAACTAACAAAACCAAATTTGTCCTTTACTATCTGGAAAAGAAGCGTGTACCTGTTGCATTGGCCTTATAAGGAGTGTAACCTGATGACGAAGATCTGACTGCAACGATTCCTTCAACTCCTGAAATTTAATAAATTGAAAGAATAAAGACCATTTTCAAAGGCCAGCTGAGGGGACTCATGATGCCAGAAAAGGAGCCTAGGAGACGGACTGTACTTGAAAACAAGACAACCTAACGTTTGCAATGCACATACAAAATAAGCGCATTGGAGCCCACATTTATTGAAAGGAAATTAAACACTCAAAACCACCTCACTAAATCTAATACTTAAGAACATACCACTAAATGAGACAACTCTGCATATCAAACATGACGATAAGAGAGTATCTGAATTGTGAAAGGAATGGGGAAAGGAAAGCACAGTATTGAAAACTACCTGCAGCTGTGCATCGATTTTAGACATTGCATCCTTCAGTCTGGTTACCTGTAAACACTCACATAGATGAAAACAGAAAACTGGAAGGATAAATCATTGGAATCTGATGTCAGTTAAGAAAGGTCAAGCATGGCAAGTGCAGATCATTTTTAGACCCCTAACACTAATCATCCTTACTTTGTCCATAACTGTCTTCTTTGGCCATCTGATCATCTCAATGTATTACTGGAAATATTATGCAGCTTAAACACTCAGTTACAACACAAAAAAGGATCCCAACACCAAGCTCGAATAGTGTTCTTTTTAAGTTATGATGCATCTTACACTACTTGAATCATCCATATCATGTAATCATTTCATCGTCAGAATCATTCTGAATGAAAGAACTTTCTTCTTTTTTCATAACAAGGAAAGGGTAATGACATTTACCTTACTGTAAAGGTAGCTAGTTGTGATTGGATATGATGACCAGTAATGCCTCAATAATTCTTGTATAGATACCCAATGCTGAAAGGCAAGGTTTCTCATAAACATGAGACCACTGGAAACTAACCCAAAGTCTAGGAAGAAGAAAAAAATACTAGATGAAGGAACAAGCAAATTTATAAAGCACCGAAAGTTATGAGCTGCTGTACATGTCATGCTTCATCAAATAGCACAAATGTTTCGATGATGCTCGTTTTACACAAAAGAAGATAACTTATCAGATGCTTATTAGTCACAGAAGACAAGGGCCACTCACATGTAGCAGCTGCTCTTTAATTGAGGCAGGCAACCTGTCCAAAATACTTTCCCTAGGATTCTTCCCAAGATGGTACCTCGAGCTTGAAATGTTATGGGTCAAGACTGAAAAAACCTGTACCAGAAGTTGTACGCTTGTCTAAGAGTTGCCAGCAATATTCACATTATTCAAAACTAAAGACACTGTTAAATAATAAAAAATATTTCTTGGCAGCCAATTATTCACAGAGTTGAGACCCAACTTGTGGCCTTTTGGCTCAAAAAAAAGATACTCCAGATAGGTCATCCAATGCCTAACAGGCATGAGAGTTGTTATTAATTACCTTGACTGCAACTTCAGGTGCAACAATGGGATCCATCAATCCCGAGGCTTTAATCTCAGCAATGGAGTCTCTTAAGGAACCATATGCTTCCTGAGTGCTCAAGTTGCACTTCATTGGTTCCATTCCTATAGATGCATCTCTTGAAGTTTTATATGCACTAGATTGTTGAGAGTCAAAGTAGTCCCTAGGATCCTGATCTCAGAAATACATTATAAGTAAGAATGAGACAATAATAGAAGCAAACAATGCTGAGAAAATCAGACCTTGATGCAAAGTGCAGCCAAAGGATGGTCTTTTGGAGGTTGAAGATCTTCAAGTTCCATCAATTGGGGCCGGTTAAATCTCTCCTTGTTTGCATCAGCTTCTTTGTCAGCTGTAGTTTGTTCTGATACCAGTAAATACAAGGGAATTTTATGCACAAAAAGAAAGAAGAAAGAAAATGAACGAATCACAAAGAGTAGTGACCCTGTCTTGACCGAGCAAGCGCTTCTGCCACACTATGCGTGTCTTTCAAATGATCCTCATCTGTAAGATAAGATTATAACCCACACTATCAAGAGTGAGAAGCACAGAATAATAGAGTCAACCTACAGTAAGAAATAATTTCCTTGCAAACATAAATTGATTAAAAATATGAAAAATCTAACCTACAGTTGTTCCTTCAAGGACAACAGCAGAATGTCGATTGAGATCCTGGAACAATGTCCTTCTGTATGGCTCACTCTGTGATTCAGAAACTTCCTTTCCACCATCACGAACAATCCCATGATCCTACATTTCTCAGAAAATGCAACCAAATTAGGAAATGTGCATGCAGATTTATCAACAGAGCAAAATATTTAGCCCAAAGAAATATCCGTTGGACTTCACCACATTACCAGGGAAAGACATATAGATATAAGGTAAACATAAAATTATTCAAACACTTACAGTCTATGATAACCCAGAAAAAAAAGAAAACAATGCAACATAAAACAGGCATCATAATGATGTCATAGTAATAAACAATCATGTAAATCTCAAAGCTTAAAACCCAAAGGTAACCAAAAGGAAGAAAACTCATCAAATGACAAATTGAAAAGCTTCAGTCCTCAGTAAATAAAATATAAATATCTATGCCAAGACAAAGAAACAATCAATTATCTCTAGATAGAAAAAGTAGAAAAACAAAATGAAAACTTCAAACTGAAAAGAATTGTGAGTTTAAATGACAACGTGCAACTTACTGGAAGATGAGTATAATCATCACCTTGATCAGCTTCCATGTTTAGAGTTGGATCGACACATCTGATCTGAGACAGCAGATGTTATATAAAGGAACTTAAAACACCTCAAACTCAGATTAATAAGACCAAATGCCAAGTAAGAAATGTTACACCATTCCATCTAAATTATATCATAGGGAGCACCTTCTGTCGAGTTTCACTGGCTAAAATCTCATCAGGTTTCAGAAAAAGAGCAAGCTCCTCATCTTCAGCAGCCTCTGCTGCCAAGACGTTAATGTTCTTTTCTCGTTGGAGGTAGAGGGCTCTACATAATTTGGTCCAGAAATCCTTGTCTGCCATCTAAATCTCAGAAATAAAGATCAAATATCAAAAGATTTTATGAAAGATAATACGAGGAAATAGAAACTTTCCCACTCACAAGATGTGAAATAACTTGACATCCATGAAAATCAGATATGCATTGTCATAAAAGTTAAAAAGTCACCTTGAGCAGTCAAAAGTAGTTTCAAGATTTTACTAACCTTATTGGGAACTAATTTCAGATATGCTTTGTGGATAGCCGGTTTCTCTGCAAAAATCTGAAAGACAAATTAAGAATCAATACAAAAAATAAAGCAGGAATGACATACACGACAGTAACTGCGCTAATAGCAATTATAAAATGGGGCACCTAATATAAGCCAAACGAAACAACTATTTGCTACATGAAATAGTATGCTTTACAAAAAGTATTACATCGGTTTGATACCAAGTGATTTACAATTTAAAAGCATAAATTAAGAGAAGAGAGCAACAAATTAATAACTGGAACTACAGAAAAGAACAATACTTAACAGAGAAATGATGCAAAGGCGCAAGGAGAGACTTTTGATCACTAAAATTAGGAAACACAGGGTAGTACAAGTGTTTGTAAAATTAACTTATAGAACAAGCCTTTTTAACTGCAAAAAGATTAGAAATACAAACCAAACGCACCATTGCCAACCAAATTAATAACCATCACTTGATAAGATAAGATAATGCTAGGCAATTAAAGAAAGAAATTTCAAGGTTTGAAATTCCTGCACCGACAGATCCGGATACAGCAAGGTAATCAGGGTTGAGGACAATAGCGTGACATCATACCTCACGAACAACTTCTGGAGTCAAACTGTATGTAACCCGTTTTGTCTGAAAGTACAAGAGAATAAAACCTGTAAACTTTTTGTGAAAATTTAAGGATTTCATTTCTTGCAGATGCACACCAAGAGTTTCACAAGTACGCACACTGAGACAGATAGAAGGAAATATACCCGACTATCAAATGTTGCCTGTTCTGAAAGCATAACACTTTTAAGACCCACCCGTTGCTTTGACTTTCTGCTAGAAACCCCATCGAGCAATTTCTGAAAATAACATCAAGCAGATAGACGAGTGCTCAGTTTAACGTTGCTCAATAATTCTATACTTGCTCTCTAGAAATGAATCAAGGAAGCTGGTCATCATCAAATAAAAAATATGAGGCATCAATTTACGGAAAGTTGCATAGCCAAACAAAAAAAGCAGATCAAACTAATAATGTGCTTATTTCAAAGAAGCTAACCTTTCTAGAAGCCCAAAACTCATCTTCTGTCAGCACACCATTGCTCACGAACTCCTTATGAAGCTTCTGCAACTCACTGTGAAGGATCATTTTCACTGATGGCATGTGGATCATCCAAGGAAAACCATCCTTGAGCAAATATAAATATAATAGCAAACAATCCTATTACAATGGCTCATTTTGAAAGGTAGATGTACAAAGGCATATTAAGGTTCCAAAGTAGTCAATCAACACTAAGGGGTGTGGAGAAAAAAATGGAGACATACTGAGGTTCCATGCATATATTAAGGAAATGGAAAATAAAAGAAAAACCACAGAAATCTCCCACAACATAGAAGCTTGCAGGTTGATAATGGTCAATTACACTAATTCAGTATAGCCAAAGAAGAAGGATATAAATTCTACCAGGTGTTTGACCATCATGCATTAACAATTGCCTAGCTTTTCTAGTTTTGTTTATTTGGAGCATACACAACCAAGAAAGACAGACGAAGTGCATCTTAACATTGCATGTGCCAAAGTAAGATTAAAGCTGATACAGAAGCCCAGGAAAGTTTAAAGAATACCAGGTTGACTAGAACAAAAGAGCACAAACATTGGCCACCAAATATCAGAGATACAACTCTTCAACTATTATAAGTACAATTACCTATTTTCCTGCAGTAGAGTCATCCGGAGAAGCAAATCTTGGGTACTAGGTTGTTCAGATGGAGCTTCTAAAGTATCCTTAAGCTTTGGAGTGTCCCCTGACTTTGAAAGTGCTTTTCCTATTTACAAGGCCCAAGAAATTTAACATCTAGAAGTAACAAATCATTTATATCTTTAATTACTTTCCAAGTGTTCATAATAACGTAGTAGCCAGGTCATGATCTGAGCTTCTTTTGGATCAATCTATGATGCCATTAATCTTCAACTTTTTTCATTACATTATGTGTCAGAATAGTCTCAACAAAATTTATGTTAAACTGTTACTACAATTGCGGATGGCTCAATAACAACTCATGTTCTTGCATCAAAAGCAAGTACAAGAATGGAGAACATGAATCTAAACGCATAAACCAAAGTAACAAAATGAAAACATAATGCAAGTTGTCAGAAGATATTGAAACTTTAAAATTAGCTCTAAGGGTCGAAGGTACTTGTGCCTACCAACAAATTCCTTGCATACTTGGAGGTCACCATAACTTTCAAATTCAAAGATGTAACTCACGCCCTGAAATAACATTAAAAAAAAACCAATTTGAACAATGTGCAAGCAGAAGTCACAAAGTACTCCTCAATAATGCTGAGCGTGGAAACCTGGCTGGAGGTGAGATTGAGCATTGGCGCTTTATTGGATCCCTCCTTGGTGTATTTGTGATCTGCAAATGCATACAATGTGAGCAATCCAAGAACTGTTAAAAAAAGAGAAACAAGAGAAAGGGAGCAAAATGAGTACTTTTAATGAATCTGAACTCCATGTCGAGCTTTGAAGTTGAGTTTTGAGAATTAGACCTGAATATTAACTTTTCCATACTCTGTTATAAAAGTGACAAAATTCCACTCAATTGCATGAACTCACAAGTTATTACGTGAAATCATAGTACCAATACATATGAATACAAACATGAACGCTAGTAGTAACTCGTTAAAATTTTGAGAGAAATGGTATTGGAAACAACAGTACCCAAATACTAATGATCATGAACATGAAATCGGATTGACTCAAGTCCAAGTTGAAAAATTGAACCCTCGAAATCAAACATTGCAATGATCGTGGTCGATTCGAATTAAAGAAACAAGATTTACAGAAAGAAAAGAAAGAAATGAATACCAAAAGGAGGCGACCGGGAGTGCCAGGATCCTTGACAGAAGTCTTGTACTTGACTCGTCTGGTCACTTTCTCGCTCGCCATCCCAATTAAACTAAATAATTAAACTTCAATTCCTTGATTGTTAAAGAAGAGATCACTGAATTGAATCCATTCGCGAGTAGGGCAAAGAGGAGTAACTGGCGTAACCATTACTTAGGGTATCTATCAACCACTTATTAATAAATAATAACGTTATATAAAATGGACGAGTAGCTTGGGTTGGCTTAGGTTTGGGAAGACAGTTTAAGCCCGGCCCAGCCCGAGACGTGATTGGTAACAACAAAAAGACAATCATATTAATGCCTTAGGGCCTTGGGGCTGGCCTGTTTAATGTTGACTAAAAAATAATAAATGATAAGAGTGGTATTTATCAAATAAATTAATTTATTATCTCTACATATCATTGTTTATATTAAAAATTAATATATAGTATGCGCTACTAGTTCATATTATTAACTAATATTATTTTCAATTAATTGTTAATGATATATTTATTAGTTTACTATGACAATAAATTAAGTCTTTCATGAAGTTTTTATTTGTTATACTAATAAAAAGATGATTGATTTCTTATTTATTTTATCAATAAATATTTTATTGATTTATCATATTTAAATTTTATTACTTTTATATAAAATATAAATGAAAATTTAATATTAATGCATTTTATTAATAATTAATAATATATTCGTAAGTATAACGTTAAGGTAAATTAAGTCTATTGAATTAAGTGAAATTTTGACTCATAGTTTGATGATAATAAAACATGTTAATACTTATTTTTTAATATTTGATAATATTAGTAAATTAATTTGTCAAATATTCAAGTTAAAGGTCAAAGATCAACTTCAATAGAAGGGGAAAGTAACTAAAGGATAAAAATAAGTAAAGTGAAGCATTAGATATAATTCAAGAGAGTTTTCAGGAAGTTCAAATGAAAAACTAATAATAAGAAGGAATGAAGTTTCTTTATGTGTGACAATTATTTTTATCTTTTTTATAACAGACCAAATATTATATATACTTTGTCATAATCAAAAGGAAATTTAGAAAAAAAAATCTTAATCTTTAACTAAAATTTGGAAAACTTTTTAAATGGTTTTAAAGAAAATTTATCAAAGAAAAAGAGTTTTTAACCTTTTAAAAAACTTAGAGGGCTGCAATTTCAATTTTGGATGACTTAATATGTGAATAGGCAATTAAACCATTGTTCGTTAATGAACCAAAGGGATTGACTAATTAATGATGGTTTTGAAAAGTTATCGAGAGAGGACTCTTTGTCCAACTAACCGATGATACCCTGATTGAAGGATATTTAATTAGCCAAAGGTAAATAATCAACTAGATAATCTTATCTAGTACCTAATTGATGAAATAACTGGATTATGTGTCTAATAACTATTTGAGTTAGTTTTTAGTATAAATATAGCATAATTGAGTTGTGGAAAGAAGCTTTAGCATATTAGAGAGTTGCTAAGAGCATTAAGAGACTAGAGAGAACATTTAAGTGAATATGTATATCATATAACATATGTTGTGACACACTAATACCCCCTAAGATAATATATGGATGCACACATAACAAACCTAGATAATCCAACAATTCCTAAAGATTGAACAAACGTACATCACAATTTATATAATTACCTATGTTAACTGAGTTGCTCACATATTCCAAAGTGGTTTATACACAAATTACACATATTATATCCGTACATTGAAAATCTCATCATAAGTTATGATTATTACATGCCATTTACATACTGAGATCTTCATAAGTCTTACAAGAATTTACTACAAAATTCCTTCTTAATATTTATGATTACAACATAATGTTTAGTTACAAAAATCTTCCAAAATGTTACACATCCTTCTTTGGCTATTGCGGTTGTCCCAACTTTAACCCTGTTTATCATGACCTACACAGAGGAAAAACTACTGTGCTAAGTATACAGCTTAGTGGAGAATGCTGATGCAAGATGGTGACTACTCACAGCAGTCACCTAACATCCTCATGCACGTGATTCATGATATTTAAGTTGTAGCACCCCACTTTCGTAAGTCACGTACCCGACATCCTTAGTGATTAACAAGATGTTACATAAGTGATGGAAAATGCATTATAAAATAAAAGTCATAAAATATCTTAATACACATAACTATATTTGAATATGAAATTTAGAGATTATTCAGAATATAATCTTGCATTAGAACATAATAAATATCAGAACATATACAACATTGTTTGCTAATTTCTTCAAACATGGGTAACAGGAAGAGAACAAAAGATACTTATGATTGGTATCTACAGAAGAGGTAATAGCCTTAAAAATAGAAGAGACGTAAGTCTCTAAAACAGAAGAGACATAAGTCTTTAAAACAGAAGGCACTAGAAGCAGCTGCAGACCTTTCTAAGTATACCTATTTACCCACAACTAAGAGTTAGCAGGTTAAAACTAATCATCAAAGCATTGTAATTACATTTCATAATCACATTATAGAGTGACAAATTCATAACATACAAACTCATTCCCTTATGCTTGCATTATAATTGAAAATGTTTATCAAGCCAAATCTTATTTAATATGCTTTATGATCATATTCCTTTTCAATAATAAATAAATGAAATCATTAAGTTATATACAAATTACATGCATGATAAGTCTCATATTACCCTTATAAGGCTAAGTTTCATTGACATCCAAAAAGGTTTGGATGAAGTTCAGTAGCATTCGGGTGAGGAAAATTCATGTTCAGGTTAAAATGGGGTAATACACAGCTATATCCCTTTCATGTACATCCGATGTAACACCCCACTCTCGTATGACCCGGACCCGACATCGATGGTAATATCTGAGTCCGTGCCCTGCGAGGGTGGCGTGCTACATCACCCAGTCAAAACGCAGTATAATAATTTTTTTTTGAAAACATAAACATACACAATACGGAAAAACAATGAATATAAACAGTCATCAATAATTACAATGACCACGGGGGCCCTTTTTAGAAATACAAATTAATTCAGGTTGTTGACTTTACAACATGACCTAATCATTTGTACAAAACTTCAGAAAATACAATTTTTATGAAACACTCATGCAGACGCGAACTGATCCCGACCTCTTTTCTCATTCTGCTATACGCCCGTTGCCTAACGGGGTATTCTTCTAGGTCCTGAAAAATAGTTGCAAATTTTGGGTGAGTTTTGCGAACTCAGTGAGGTAACCATCATCGATGGTCCACTCAATCCATGCAACAATCCAGTATATCGAAGATATGTCACAGTTTTCACATTCAGAAGTACCACATGATTGCACTCACAAATAAGTCACAATTATTTTACAACTGCACATTCAGAGGTACCACATGATTATCACAGTTATGTCATAATCACACATTCAGAAGTACCACATGCTTGTTATCCATATCATTCAATTAGACATACATAACCAAATGAATACACGTAACCCTTAGGCAATTTACAGTTATTTCACAATTTCACATTCAGAAGTGTCACATGATTGCACTCAAGCAAATCACAATTATTTCACGCTTGCATAATCAGAAGTACCTCGTGCCTGTTATCACATAAGTATAAGGCATTTTTTCCTTTCAACCAATCAAAATATCAAATCAAGTGCATATAAAATGTGTAAGTGACACTTTTCTCATTTATTACAGTGTTGTGACCGAGCGCCTAAACTGTCCCATGTAGGGCTCATTAATAACTATCCCATATAAGGCTCATTAAATGGTAAACGCATCTTAGGGGTAGGAGAGCCCTCTGGGTATGCACTATTTCCCTTCGAGCTCGAGGCTCTTTTTCACTCGCTGACGCATCTGAGGAGTAGGAGAGCCCTCTGGGTATGCACTACTCCCCTTCAAGCTCGAGGCTCTTTTTCACTCGTTGAGCTTTTAGCTCTGATCGTTAGCTACTATAGTCATAACTGCTATTATATTTCATGCATTCATGTATGAAATGCATACGTCCCAATTAGGCAGTAAATATATCACAATTAATCCACGTGTCACAATGTATCAAGCAGTAACGGTAGCGCAATCAATCCACATGTCATAATGTATCAAGCAGTGAATGTATTGCAATTAATCCACGTATCCCAATGTATCACATCATACACAGGTAGTTCACATATTCACAAATAAGAAACACTTCTATGTCATAGCTACCAATGTATCGGACCTTCTGTCCGGAATCCACAGTCATAATCAATCGCAAAACCACCATTATCTCCAAAGTAAACATATAATAATTGAAAAAGTCATCTAGGTCACTCACCTATAACTTCTGAGCTAACGCCTGGAAGTCTCAGCAACGTCGGTGGATCGTCGCTCCAAATGTGCCTTTATAATGGTCAAAGAACATAAACATTACCCAATGTACAAGCAGAATTATTTAATCATGCACATGTAGCAGTAAACAAGTGTACAATGCATATTCGTGACATGCTAGTATCAATCCATAATTCACATCACAAATTGTTCCCCTATGACTTAGGAAACCATAGACACTAAAATCATTCAATTCGGACCTCTATAGGTCCTAATATTGATAAAACAAGAACCAGAAAACTAATTACTCAAATCCATGTCAATTTCACCTCTAAAAATTCCCAATTTCTTATAAAAATGAAATTAAATATTTCACGAATCCTATGCCTCGAGAATCAAGTCAATCGGAGGTCGGATGAAAAAGTTATGGTAAAAAGAGTAGAAGAATTAACATAAAATTAAAATAAAAAGTTAAAATCCCCAGCTGGCTCACGAGTGCGACGGCTTGCACTCGCGAGTCGCGGAAAAACGGAGCCGCTCACGATCTTTAGTTCCTGAACAGCTGAGATGGCTCGCGATCGCGACACAGAAAAACCAGCAATCTCGCGACTGCAAGCATTTTCTTCCTTCTCTTCTCCCATCTGAACTTCTAACTTCCCTAACTCTTTACACAATTGTCCAAACGTTACAAATAAGGTGTCATTTGAAAGATAACAGAAAGCCCTACCAGATTCAGGAAGGACACAAAAACCCATTTCACCTCTATGGGTGTCAAAAATGCAAGCAAAGTTACTGCCTTCGTATGACCACTCAAAACAGTACAGCATTTTCCAAACAGTATAACTTCCCATTCCCTTAGCCAAAAATTACAAAATTTATGTCAAAAGAAAGACCCAAACATGACCTACAACTTTCATGAACAATATGAAACCAAATTCCATCTCTAAATGGTTCAAAAACTTAGTTAAAGATTCTGCCCACACAATTCACCTGAACAGTACTACAATGTTCTAAAAATCATAAGTCCCAACCCAATTGTCCAAAAAATCCCTACTTTATACCAATGAAAAGATGAGACAACATAATACAATTTTTGTGAAGGCCTTAGAAGCAAATTCCATCACAACTAGCTCAAAATCTCCATTAATGAGGCTGCCCTATTTAAGAGTATAA
>JANIHZ010000005.1:32658720-32670011 GCA_027478365.1 Erythroxylum rufum
TCATGAAAGTCGCTATTGTGCAATGTTTGGGGGGGGGGGGTGATGAACATCCGACAGTTTTTTGGCTATATCTTCTTCGCCCGACCTACAAATAACATGAGACTTAGACCATTGGACTCGTAAGACATTGCTCTACCTCTTCACCAAAAATCATAGTCATCTGAAATGAATTATGAGAGATTGAGCGATAAACGTAGACGGGTCTGACTAGTATGCTCTCACCCAATTTTTGTCTTTATCTCTCACACCTGTGACTTGTCAGCCTCACACCCGTGACTCGCTCATGCATGTGACTTTTCACTCTCATGCCCGTGAATGTTAGTTAATGGACCATGATTTTAATTGTCACTTCATGCTACAGTGCTCTCCAATTGTAAACTGTGACTTGCTGTGCAGCCAAGAGCATTGTGCAACCCGAACTTTCTTGTTTCTTTCTACCATAACTTCTTGTATATACCTCCAAATGACTTGATTCTTAAACCAATAAATTCCTAACACATTATTCTATCTCTCCGCAAAAATTAGTATCATTATGAATTGATTCGAAATTTTTTTATTAAATGAAAGTGTGGGAATCTGTTGAAACAGTGTGAATTGGAATGTTTTACTGAATATACTTCGGTATTGTGATTATATTTGGATCTGTAGGATTCCAAATGAGATGATTTTTAATTTTGAATAAACTAGACACATATGCTTACAAATTATATGAAGAATCTAATTGTAATTCAGTCTCTAAGATTTTCAATTTCTAGGTGGAATTTGAGTGTAATATACTATTTCAGTATAGGAATAGTCCAAAAATATTTGCTGAATAACTTTCAAAATACTGAACCAATTGAATGATTTTGGTGTCATTAGAAACACAAGACATAGGGGAATACTTTTCTAGAAGAGAGTATTGCCAAATTACTTTATTTTAATTGTCTAAATGATCAAGAATAGTAGACCCGAAATTCAGTTTTGGAAAAAAATCTGAAAGTGATACAATGAGTTATGAATTGTGATTTCAATGGTTTTATTGAGGTATAAACCTAAGTATAAATTATAATTAGTTGAGATTTGATATGGGATTTATTTTTTGAAGAAACTAATGGATAAATACCTAGGATTGTCATGAACATACATTGTACATATTCCATATCCACACGTGTGCCTAAATGAATGCTTATAATTGTGCAAAGTTATTAATGTGAGAGTGCAATATGTATATTGCATAATTTGAATGTGTAGGATAGACGTCTACATTTAGACATTTCTAGAACTTGAAAGCCAATGTTAATCTAGAGCATACTGTGAGTAGACCTAGATAGTCTTACTTTATTATTTGTTTATTTATACTATGAATTGAATGATTATGCAATGTGAATGTGTTGGTTCCGGACAATATATGTCTGAGGAGTTTGATAAATGTGAGAACATTGAAGTGCTCCTTATATGTGAATTGAATTGAAATAAGTGTACATAATTTGATTGTTAAATGCTGGACCACGGTTCGATAATAAACGTGTTTTGAATGTGCATTTGCATATGGGTGAAAAAGTGTTTCTCAACATAAACGTTGAATACCAGACTAAGGTTCGATGATATGTAAAAGTGATAAGTGATCATATGTGATTGATGCATTTCAATATATGAATACATGAAAGATAAAGGCAGTTATGACTAGAGTACCCAACGTGAAAAGAGCTTTAAGCTCAGTTATGCGCAACAGAGCCTCAGGCTCAACGTTTAATGAGCCCGGTATCCCCTGTTGGAAATTTAGACCTCTCAAACCCACACCCAAGAATATTTGATAGACAAAAATATCAGAAAAAAATAACACAAGAGAATTTACGTGGAAACTCCCAAATCGGAAAAAAACCACAGGCACTGAGAAGAAAATCTACTATGTGAAAAATCCTTACAATCACACAATCTTTCCTCTCACCCAAACTCCTAATACACCAACACACCCACAAAGAAATACCTAAGACAAACTATCCAACTCTCACCTCAAAAGAGGAATTTAACTAGAGTCAAATTTGTCATACAAATCTTTGACTTTGTTTTTTGTGCATTAAACAAGGAGGTAGCAACCTCCTTATATAGGCAAGAGTCTTGCCTCAATTGTTGTCCCCAACCAATATAGGACAACAAAAAAGCCAAAAACTCAACAATCTTCACCTTGGCGACTTTGGTTGATCCCACAACCACACTCCACCTTAATAAAGATCTCCTGAAAATAGCATAACTCTCAATGTAGAGAATTATCATGCTTAATAGCATCATGCTCCACCATAAAAGCATACTCACTCAGAATAAACCAATTCTAAGCATTTTACTTAGGCACATGTCGAAAATAACCTTGCTGAAAAATTATGGTGCAACTCCCATGTTTGGCTTTCTTGGAAGTTCATCAACTATCGACATAAATTCCACCACACACCTTGCATTAATGCCAAACCAATGCCTGTGTGCAAACTTGTGAACCCACTAACAGTAACATATCCTCTATCATGGTAACTTTGGGATTAGCGGCATGCCATGAGGATGTACATGCCTCCCCTTTTTAGAGAGCAAGGTCATCATCTATGGAGACAATATTAGCGACATTGTCAGTCTCTCCATTAACTGACCCAGAGCCTCTTGCCGAACTCATTCTACCTCTCGGACAATTTTTCTTCACGTACCTAGATTGTTCACACGTCCAGCATACTACATTTTTCTTCATGGAGTTCTTCTTCCGATATCCAGCTACCGCCAGGGCTGAGCCTTCAGGAGGAACATTTCTTCCACCGCCCAGTCTTCTCTCTTTTGGAAAGAGTTTTTCAGTAACTTCAGAAAAAACTATCTTTTCCTTACCATGAATCAAAATCGGTTTCATGTGTTCATATGAAGGTGGAAGAGACCAGATTAGTCTCAAAGCTTGATCCTTATCATCTATACGAACTCCAATTACCTCCAGTTCATAGACGATCCCATTGAGAACACTTAAATGATCTGAAACTGTAGTACTTTCCCTCATTCGCAGTGTATGAAACTGCTCCTTTAAGTACACCTGATTTGAGACGCCTTTTGTTTGATACAACTCTTCAAGCTTTTCCCCGAGCTCCTTTACTGTAGATATTCCATGCACATTCGCAAGGGCATTCTTAGCCAAACACAATCTTATCCCACTTGCTGCTCTCAAATTCAGATCCTCCCAATCTTCATCGCTCATACTAGATTTGCATGTACTGATATCAGGGATTTGTCTGCCTTTCAATGCCTTGTGTAACCCCGACTGAATCAAAATGTCCCTGACTTGCACTTGCCACAAGCCAAAATTGATTATTGATTCTCCCGTCAAATTTCTCCACCTCAAATCTAAGAGGATTCGAAGCCCTATTTCCTGACATTTTTCCTGTGCTCTTCTGCCTTGATGAACTTTACCATAGAAATGAATAGTATACCACGTAAGTTCCCAGGAAAGAGAGGTGGGTTACAAAGGACACACTGAAATACCAAGTCTTTCTTTAGCTAGAACATTCCTAGATATGCACTTCCACACTACCACACCAAAGCTCCACCACACCAAATGAACCTTTCTCAAGAATTTTTTTTTGATGTGGAAGATCAGTCAAAACTGTGACTACATAGCATACTTAAAATTTCCAAAAAAAAAAACACACCTTGGCTCTGATACTAATTGTTGGGAATTTAGACCTCTCGAACCCACACCCAAGGATATTTTATAGATAAAAATATCAAAAAATAGAGAAATAATAACAACACAAAAGAATTTACGTGAAAACTTGCAAACTGGGGAAAAAACCACGGGCACCGAAAAGAAAATCCACAATGTGAAAAATCTTTACAATCACACAATTTTTCCTCTCACTCAATCCCTCAATACACCAACACACCCACAAAGAAATACCCAAAACAAACTCTCCAACTCTCACATTAAAAGAAGAATTTAACTAGAGGTAGCAACCTCCTTATATAGGCAATAACCTTGCCCCAATAGTTTTCCCCAACCAATATGGGACAAATAAAGGAGTCAAAACTCAACAACTAGGAGGGCCTCCCTTTGAGTTTACTATTAGATTGTACTTCTTTGGGTGCTTTCCATGCTATAAAGAAGGGAATAGTTGTAGTTTCCCATAGGTTGCAAATTGGTGGTCCATTGTGCTAGCTCCAACAGTGATGAACCATGGTGCGTGGACCAAATCCAGGTACTGCAGCCAATTTGGCACCATGATTCATCACTGTTGGAGCTAGCAGGCAATAACGAACCAAATCCAAGTATTGTAGCCAATCTGGCACCATGGTTCATCATTGTTGGAGCTAGCACAATGGACCGCCAATTTGCAACCTACGTTACCCTCGACAACAACATGAGTTTCAAGGTACCTACCTACTTAAACCTAAACATGTTCCTTCTTTACAAATAAGGCAGATATTTGCATTCCCAGGGTGCAGGAATTCAACTTTACCATCTAATGTATTTTATCCATTGATCAATGATGCAAATGCAACCCTTCCTCACACCTCATCTCAAGATGCGTAAGTTACCATTTGCAATTGCACATTTTACTCTATTTCATAATTGAAGTTTCATTCCATTGAATGATACAATCTGAGATCAAGAATCTAATACACAATTGAAGTTGCATTGTACTGAATGATTAAGTCTGCTTTGCAAGAATGGGACTCTTGACCCTAAAATAGTTGCAAGGAAAATCATAGTCTGCCTTCGAGGGGAAGCTAAAAAGGTTGACAAGGGACATGAGGCTTCACTTGCTCATGCCATGGGTATGATATTGGAAAATGATCAACAAACTAGAAACGAACTTGAATCTGATCCTCACTTACTCCCTACTTCACACATTAAATATGAAGACGATTAAATTGTTTTTGACTATATAAAAACTACCAAGTAATTTTCGTTTTTCCACACTCAATTTGCCTTTCCTTGACAATTTCAAGATCAGTAGACTGACATATTATCTTTTTTGCTTATTATGATAGATATCCTATGGTGTATCTTTTTTTGTCATAATTGAAATAGGAAAATGACTAGCCCTAGTAATGGCAACATTCACATCAAGGGGACCTAGTATCATAGAGCAAGCAATCCTCAAGGTTGGTTTGATTTTTTCATTCCTAAAAATGTTTCTATCCCTTGCATTTATCCTGGAAAGAATTTTACATGCTTTATTATTATTGACTACTTCAGCCTGACATTATTGCTCTTGGGGTTGATATACTTGTTGCATTCACTCAAGCAGTAGGTCTAGCTGCAGATGTGATATAACTTACACAGAGAGATTTAAGAACTAACCCATTTTATTATAACTATCTCAAAACTATACAAGGTCAGATTTCTTTTATATATAAAGCAATTAAATAAAACGACTACACTTCAGTAACACTTTCTACTAACTGTAAACGACTACACTTCATTAAATAAATAGTACACACTATTTACAGAACTAAACTACTAAAAAAGGTAACAAGATGATTATTATAAGCAAAGAGTTCCTTTCTCCACCACATCTGGGACTTCAACGTCATGTCCACATTTTTCTAGTATTGTTGGCTATCTCAAAGTAATCCACCCTAATTGGAGCCCAGCAGCTATCAAATCTACAATTATGACAACTGATAAACCCTTCTTATTTTGAGTTATTCAGACTAGAAATTTGCACAAAAGCATGCAGTTTAGTGCAGTTTGTCTTGCATATGTCCTAATTAAAATCAATTTTGTTTTATTGAAGCTATAACAACAACTAATAATAAGAAACCAATTCTTGATTTTGATGGATCTCTTGCAACTCCATTTTCATACGGTGCAGAATAAGTGCGACCAAAATATGCAGCAGATCCCTTATTGGTTTATGACCTGACAGTGGATGACTATGAAAACTTTTTATGTGCTCACAGTCAATCTCAGTCGAAGGAAGATGGATCTAGAAAATGTCCTAAGAACTACACCTTGGTTGATTTCAAATACCCTTCTATCACAATTCCTAATCTCAATAGCCCTGTAACTACTGCTACTTGTAGAGTGAAGAATGTTGGACCTCCTGACATATACAAAGCTTTTATCAAGATGCCGCCTGAATTTTCTATGGAGGTTGAACCTATAAGCTTGACATTCAAGAAAATTGGTGAATAAAAGGCTTTTAAGGTTACCTTATAATAAAAGGTGTTGGGTAATTTAGGAGACTATGTATTTGGCTAGCTAATATGGTTAGCTGGCAGGTGGCAGGCACATGGCTATAAGTCCTCTTGTTATGAAACATTAATGGCAATTTGCAGTTGCTTAGGAAGACAAGGCTTGCTTTTATTTAGTCTAAGCATTTCCTTTTTCAATATTAATAAAGAAACTAGAGCATAACTGCTGGCTAGTATTTGTTCAAAGGTCATGGCAAATCTATTTACCAAGTTCAAGAAATTGTGCTTTGTCTTCCACTTTGCTTTCTAACTGATATGGATTTAGATATTTAATATATCCTTAACAAGCTTCTTATCCTTGAACTAGAAAAGTAACAAAAGTTTAGTACCTTTAAATAAAATCATTCATGACAATTGATGAAGTTTGATGGCTCAAGGTCGAGTTTTAGTGGATATTATGGTGAAAAAAATAGTAATCGTCATCCATTTTCATTACCAAATTGATATATATACATAGTAATTTTGCAAATAATTTCAAATCTTCTTGTTGATGGTCTGAATATCCTCCTAAAGACATAAAAGTTAGAACATCAAGCACATAGCTTGTGACTGCAAGTTGCATTTCTTTTTTCAACTTGCCAACTTGCATGCTTTTGAATACAAAAATTAATTAAATTATAGTGTAAAATATGTAGGTTGTTTTTTTTGTAATTTGAAAGAATTACGTTCCAAAAAATAAGACATCCTTACCAAAGTACAATCAAAAGATCACACCAACAAGGTGGACTCATTAGGTTTGGCATATTTAGAATGGCTAGGAATAGATACCAAAATATAAAACGTTCAAATAGATACATGGGAAGTAACCTCATAATTTGAGGCCACATTTAAAAGTTACAATTCTAGAGAATTTGGTTTCACTGAAATTACATAACAAGAGCTCATTTATGCTGGCCACGGTGTTGACTTTGAAAGCCTTGTGCTTGAATCTCTAGAGGTTCCTTTCTCTCCAAGTTTCATATACCGTAGTGTAGAATGCAAGTTTTAATAGAAGTTAGCCCTGATCAGGTAGTAAGGCAATAGAGATATTAAGCACCATGTTGTTCCATTCTATTTCAGCACAAGAAAAGTTACAAGCTACTTTAACGCTTAACCAAGTGTCATGTACATAAGAACACTTGAAGAAAAGATAGTTCCTTCTCTCTAGCTCCAGATTACAAAGTCAACATTGGGGATTAATAATTGAGCTCATTTTAACCCTCTCTGGAGTGCTTAATCTGTTTAGCACTACAAGCCATGGGATAAATGCAATTTTAGAGATATGGTTCTTAAATTAGATTAACCTATGCATGCCACTTTAGGAGCTTATTATTGGAATAATTCAAATGTTGATCTATTGGTGAGTTTCCCTGAAGCATGTCTAGTCTATATAACTTTATAGCCCATATCTTGCCTTGGATTGTAGATGGGAATTGCTTCTTTTTAACTTTTAAAACCTCTGAAACTTATGAATCTTATATTGTCTTTAATTAGTTGTTCTACTTTAGCATTAGATTTCAACATATTTTATGAAAGCAAAATGCTAGGAATAAGATGGAAAGAGACTTTATCACCCCAGTTATCATACCATAAATAATGAAGCTTTCCATTTCCAAGTTGTGATTTGAATTGTTTGTAGATGTAGCCCTTGAGTTTAAGGATTTGAAGGAATGTCCATGATATTGACTGGTTCAGCTTAAATCCCTAAAAGTTAATTCCTTTTAAGTGATACATATGCATCCATTTAGACCGTAAATTTTCTTTATCAGATAGCAATTTCTATACTCTTCTTGCTAGAATACTTTACAAAACTCAAAATAAACCGGATCTCAAGCCCTTCTTAATCAAGTAGCTTACATAGATCATTCCAAGCTACTTTAGAACCAAAAATCTTATAAGGATTCCCATTCCATAGAAAGTTTCTCATCATCCTTTCAATGTTTTTTATTAGCTTCTTTGGTAAAACTAAGTATGATAACTAGTACGTGTTTATGTTGGATAAAATGGATTTAATTAGCTAGATTCTTCTAATATAGGAGAGGATTTTATTACTCCATTGGTTTACCTTCTTTTTAATATCTCAAATGTTTTGTTGTAGTCTTCGTAAGATGGTCTAGTAGTAGTTATGGGGACCCCAAGATATGTAAAAGGGGTTAAAGGATTTTAAATGTTGTTAAAGAGGCAATATGTTCACCATTGTGCAATGCATGTATCGATAGAATGATGAAGCTTTTATGCATATTCACTTCTATTCTTGAAAGCTTATTGAATTGGTTTATAGAATTAAGGATTGTAAGCACAAGACTTGAATTAGCCTTGCAGAACATTAGTAAATCGTTAACAAATGCTAGATTGAACAACTTCAATTTGTCACATTTCTTTTGGTATTTGAAAGTAGAACTCACCTTAATGTTAGAGGCTGTGATCCTATTGATAATAAGTACAAGGACAAGGAGTCCCCCTACTGAACCCCCTTTTTTCTCTTAAACCATAGGTTTGCTAAAGGACATTATAGTAATATATTGCCTAATCCAGTCTATGTACGTTGCTTAGGAAGCTAAAAGCATTGAAGGAATGTAGTAGGAAGTCTTAGTTATCATAATCAAATACCTCGGTAAGATATATTTTAGTGCCAAGATTCTTTATAACCTTTTCTTTGATATCCTTGGGATCACTCTTAAGTTAGGAGAAAATTATCCTCAATGCACCTTCATTTTATATATGCACTTTGTGTTTTACTTGTAAAGGAACCAATAACCCCTTTAATCTTTAAACCAAGATACTAGATATGATTTCATAGACAAAGTTATAGATGAAATAAGCTTGAAATCATTCAAATTACTTGGGATGAGAATCTTTGGTGCTAGGTTAATGTGTGTTTGATTTATCTCCTTAAAAAGTCTCATACTATTAAAGAACTTTAGAATTGCTTTATACATTTATTCCTTGGTCTATTGCCATGTTTTCTTGAAGAAAAATTAATTTATCCTAACTAGACTAGGTGTTTTTATTGAATTTTAGGTTTTGCAAGGCCTTATCTATATCTTTCAATGATATTGGCTCAGTATTAGTGGTTGGAGGGGGTTTATAGTAATTCTTATAAAAGCATAAACAGTTTGCACTATTGATACACTATAATTGTTGGTTCCCAAAATTCACTATAATGATTGATCTTAATTTCATTATCTCCCCATGCCTTTTCTACCTTCTCATTAGTTAAGCGTGTGATTTTGTTAGAGTTTATTTTGATTAAGATTAACTTGATGAAAAAACAATTGCATCTATCTCTTTGTTCCAACCAAAGTACCCTAGACATTTTCCTAGGTATTATACTATGAACATCAATTCTCCTAAGTTGTTTTCTCTTCCATTCTTAACATTTCATTCTAACCATGTAGAGACCATTTTATGCAAAAATGAGCTTTCCCTTAGTGTCCTCAATATCCATGCATTTACTGTCTCTAAGATTCCTATGGAAAGCTTTTAATTTCACTATCCTTAACCTTCTTACACACTTGAACTGCTCAAATCCCTAGATATTGGTCTTCATACCCTCCTTTATAATCTCTTGAAATCTTTGGTGATTAACTATAAAGTTGAAGAATATGAAGGGTGTGACCTTTGGTGTTGCATTAACTAGATTGTGAATATCAAGTGGTAAATGATCAAATGAAATGACTTATTAAAAATTATCCTGATCCTTAAAAGGGCATTTAAGAACCCTAATTTTTACTATAAAAGGGCATTTAAGAAGCCAAATGAAGTATAAAGACTTTAGAAACTCGAAAGCATATTCTTTACCCTTTGGAGAGTTATGAGGAGCTAAACTTCATCATTTCAGTTTAAATGATATATCGAGGCTGACGACTATGTTTGGCCATTTTTTAATCTAGTAGTGTTATTCTCACTCTCTTTTGGAATCGACTGTGTTATTTTATAATTAATGTTTTGAAATATATGTATGAAATATTTAAACACTAAATATGAACTCATTGCCAAAATCTAGATTGCAATACGTAATCGTTGGACATGTTATTCACTTATGGTAAACTAATTATAGAGCATAATTAGGGATAACATATTATAGTTATGATATGAGCTTATCTGGTTGTTGCGTAGATTAACATATTTTTCTATTACATAATGTAGTTGTCACACTAAATCTAATGTGCTTATTCTAGGTTGTATTTGATAGCTAGACCTAATTAAAGAGCTTGTTTTAATTAGACAACCTAAGGAAAAATTAGAGTTAACAGAGTTTATTGTTAATCTACGACTAATAGTTTCAAAGAGAGGTACAATAAGAACTTGATGATTGATTGTGCTTATTCATGTGAAGATTGAGATTGAACCAAGAATTGGATTCAACACCCATTGGTTAATTTTATCACTTTTACACTGTTTGATTTGCTTTGTTTTCAATAGTTTAGTTTTACTTTATTTTGTTAATCAAATTCAACCAGCCCCCAAAATCCTAAACGTTGATTTATTCATTATAAAAGTTAAACATACATTCTGTATAGAAATGATCTTTATTCTTAACTCCTACAAATTTAGTTCTACAAAGTAAGGTTTTATTTTTTTTGGGGTGTTCGTCACATATTAGGAATCTACAGCTTTCTCTAAATCTCTAAATAGGGAAACCCATGGGTTTTTCAAATAAAAAAAAGGGTCTAAGTCAAGGAGGTCTTATCTCGTCCCTTCTCTTTATGTTGGTAATTGAACATCTAAGTACAATTCTAAATGTGGAGGCTCAAAGGATTGATTTAAATTATCACCCAATGTATAAATCCCTAAAGTTAAAGAATTTATTTTTTGTAAATGACTTAAGACCAATAGAAATTTAGTTGTTGAGTTACTAAGATCCTTTGACAAATTTTCAAATGCCATATGTTTTTGTGCTAATATTAGTAAATCTCAGTTGTTCTTTGGTATAATCAATGAGAAAGTAAGGTGGGATCTCTTAAGTCTCAAGAGATTTCCATTAGGAAACTTTTTATGAGATCTGTTGATGTTCTTCTCTCCTCCACTAGATAGTCAACATAAAATCATTGCAAGAATCACAACTTGGTCTTCAAGGAACTTGTTATATGTATGGAGACTACAAC
>JANIHZ010000005.1:32754683-32766719 GCA_027478365.1 Erythroxylum rufum
CCTCCACCAAAACTACGTAGTTTCCATCCCTTCCTTCTTAAAACTTAAAACTTTCATAGGCTTCCACTCTTAATTCACGGCAATCACCCATTCATTCCTTCCTTCTTCATTATTTAATGTCATGTAAAATGGGCTAAAAGCCCATCTAAAAAAAATTCAAGCCTTAAAAACCTAAGCAACTTCCTAAATTCACCCTACACCAACTTATGCCTTTAATGTCTAAGAATTTATCAAAATTCAAATTCTAACTAAATCCTTTCAATGTATTTTGATTAACTAAACACTAAAAATCCCAATTTATTCTAATTAAAAGAAATTATCAATCTAAACCTCAAAAATTACTAAAACATGCTTAATGCGAATCGGGGCCCAACACGAAACGGGCGTGTGACTAGCATGTGGGACCTGAGGCTCAAAACCCCAGATCATATGTAAGCCTACCACTAGCGACAAAATAAATTCAAACCCCAAGAATGCAGCAAGTTCATACAATACAATAACAATAATGCGCTTCAGAAAGAAGTTTTACAACTCATGAAATCTTGTCACTATAGACGCTACAATACAAGATAAATGAAAATAAAGAAATAACATAGCTAAACATAGGTAGGTCGCATCAGACACATCACAAAAGTCATTGCTGCAAAGCTTATGGTAGTTGAACTGAAAAAAATAAAGTTGAAGCGAGTCAAACCTCGCTGAATAAGCTCACACCATCCTCTGATACCCAATGCTATGCGCACAGTCATGCATGAATATCAAAATACATACACATCATGTTATACATCTAATCACATCAACAACAAAAATATATTGTGGGAAGACTATTTGTAGGACCTTAATCTCCAAGGGTAAGCCCTCACAACATTAAACCTTGAATGACTGTGGGGAGCTACGCATCACCAACGGCTCAGCCATGCTCCTATACTCATCTAGCCGTAGGACTCTCTTAATCCAAAGGCGCTGCAGGGAGCCAAGCATCACCAACAGACCAGCCTTTGCTCAAAGCTTCCAAAGCCATAAGCATCACAAATAAGGGTCCGATTAGGAGCCAAGCATTAACTAGGATCGGCCCATAACATATCTCAACATCATAAACAAAACAACTCTCATAGTCATAACCAGTGTGCATCCGATCCTAATGCATACCCATCAGGTGGCATGTTATACAGATCTTTTCTTTCCCACAATCGAACATAGTAATACATATCAAATTATTAAGCATGCAATTTATCAAGTAAACATTCAGTTATGCAATGAATAATGCATGTATGTAATACCCAACCCAACGTATCCACTCAGTTAATTCGATATAAAGGCTTATATTAAAACAGGTACGCATTACTGTATATACACGTTTGCTATATAAATATATAAGTATCGATCGATATATATATATATAGATACACATGCATATAAATCTAGTTATGCATTGCTACATGTTGTCATCTATGCCAACATTGAACAATATTCATTTGTTGGTACAACTATGGTAACAGTAAGTTGGTATGAACTTACCTGGTACTAAACTCGTCCGTCTTAACCTTCTGATAAAGGTCCCGCTCCTGCTATATCTAGTAAATTGAAAGAAAAATATCTCTGCCAATGCTAATTAGGAGTTATTGAGCTCAAATAACAATTTAGGTATCATCCGAATTACCCAAACAGTCCATTTATGAAATTAAAAAATTTCTCCTATTCTTGCCTAAACATTACGTGATTTTTAATTCACAAACCGTTGAAAATCTCACTATAGTTTTTTAGAGAAAAATCATCGGTATAATTTTTAGAAGAAAATTTTCACAAAAATGACCAAAATAGTCATCGGAACAGTACCTCCAGTCACTGGAATATTCCCTCCGGTCACCGAAAAAATCTTCAATCTCATAATTCAACGATTTTTATACCAAATGAAAGCTCTTGATAAGTAGAACAACTTTCTCTAGAGCAACATACTTATATTCTCAACAAATTTGAACGAATTGAAGAAAAACAGGCTAAAACCCTAACCTCTTTTTTCGTCAATCGACGGCAATCCGGGCAGCAGCTAGCGACGAGACCATGGGACTTTTGTTCCTGACATTGAAACGAGTGGAATGGTGGTGGTGGTGACCGATTACAACCATCGAAAGCGACGGATCGACGATTGGCATTTTTTGGATTTTTCTCTTTAGTTTTTATGATGATGGTGGCTGAAATAGGTATGGTTGTGACGGGCTCATTGAGAGGAAAAGATTGGTATATAACACTAACCAGTTTGATTCACCAACGGTGAAGAATGGTCAAAGAGAGGGAATTCGTGAATAGTGCTAAGGGGGTGAAATGAAAATATGAGAAAATAGAGAAAAGAAGAAGTTGTCTCTTATATATAAGCATACGAGATGTTACAGAAAAATTGTAATGTGTTCCTTTCAATTTCTATTTAATTTTCTAATATGATTAAATCTCTCTCTTTTTTTACAGTATCAAAATTTGTGCATAAATAATGCTATAGAATATTAAGGCACTACCTTTTGTCAATTTTTTTTCTAATTATAGTACTATTTTTCAATGTCCCTACCCTTTTATTTCTTAGAATAATTGTCATGCAAAATATAAACATAAGCACATTTTGAAAATTGTTTGATCTCTTCTTATTTCATTTACTTGTCTAAAATCTTTCCTATGTGAAGATGCTCTTACAGTAGTTTATACAATTAATTATATCCTTTCTTGTGTCATTAATAATATTTTCCCTTATAAATGTCTCTATAGTCATTGTCCTAATTCTGACTTTGCTTATTTTGTCCATCTTTAGTTATATGAGTAAATCAAATTAGAACTTTGAGCCTAATTTTGTTGTTTATTAGGATATGACATTAAATATAACGTTATCATTATTCGGATCCTCTTTTTCTGTCTTTGTATTTTTGTCATATCACTTTTTGAGAACATAAGATGTTTTCTTTCTTACTTGCCTTTAGATTCACTTCATCTCCTAGCTTCCTTGCCGATCGTACTATTACTTTATTTCTTGATGAATCCCCTATAAGTCTAGATTGCTCAAATAGTTCTAATCCACCTTCACCCAAACCTATTGATCTTCCTCCAATGGATCCTTAACCTTCTTCTTCTATTATTTAGTCTTTTTATGATCTTCCACTTTGTTGTTCATATTGTGTAAGTCCACCTAATATTACTCTTCATGATTATCATTTTTATTCTACTCTTTTTTTCTCTTTATGAGTCTCACCCTTATCGTAAGGCTAGTACTAATCCTTTATAGCAGAAAGCAATAGAAGAAGAACTCGGTGTAATTACTTATACTCAAACATGGGTTTTGGCTAATTTACCTATAGACGAATCTACGATTGGTTGTAAATGGGTTTACAAAATCAACAAGGTTGATGGTCCAGTGGAATAATACTAGGCTCGAGTTATAGCTAAAGGTTTCACTAAGGAATTTGTGATTGATTATAAGAAGACTTATGCTCTTTTAACCTGCTTCACTTCTATTTGTAATCTCATTGTTATCACTACTATTAAAATTAAACTTTATTTTAAATGGGTGTCAATAATTCCTTTTTAAATGGAGATCTCACTAAAGAGGTCCATATGTAATGTTCTCCTGAATATGATCATCCTCTAGATAAGGTTCATCTTCTTCTTTGTACAAAATGAAACAAGATCCTCGTGCTTAGTTCACTAAATTCAGGTTGACCATTTTTAAGTTTGGTTTGTATTCCAATCCTTATGATTAATCATTATTTCTTTAGAAGGTAAAGCGGGGTATTATTCCATCATCATTATATATTGATGGCATAATCATTACTATTGATGAAACACATGATAGTCATGATCTCAAGAACTTTCTCAGCTGCCAATTCAAGATGAAAGATCTGGAGCATTTGAGTTATTTCTTAGGTCTTGAAGTTACTTCTAATTCTACATGGTATTATTTATCTTAGGATAAATATGTCATTGATCTTATCTCTTATGCAGGTCTTATTGTTAAAGAAATTGATAATAGTCCTATTGAAGTTAATGCTTCATTAGAACTAAAGAATTCTCTTATCATCTTGGTTATTATGTTCGTCGTGGATTAAGCTAAATTATGGATGGACTTGGAGATCCTCGAATTCCTTTCCTTCTCTAAAATATTTTTAGGTGAATTAACTAAGTCTATTTAACCCATCTACTTAATGCATTTTTTTCTAATTTAGCTAGTTGTCAATCAAACTCAAATTTTCAAATATCTAATTCCATATTGAACTAGTGAAGGAGAACTTGAAGAAAATATGATTGTGACTTTCATCTTTAAGGTTATAAAGAGAGTGTGACTTGTCTAAATTGTAAGGCATTAACTCTTTGGTTTTTAGTTTCCTTAAGAAAACTATCCATATAATAAAGCTAACCTTTGGGATCCTAGCTTGGACTATATAATTAACCTAGAAAAAATTTTCTATTTTATTTAAATAATTTAGGGATTTTAATAATTTTATCAAGTTATGTTCTCTAATGATCATTAACCTTTTGTGGATAATCCCATCTGAGCACACTCATTATAGAGCTAACTTTAATAATCAATAGTTAGTAACTAGGGATCTTCTATATAGTAGGATGATAATTAGTTAGTAGATCAAGATGGTGCCATTAGTCACACCACAAGGAGTTTTGTTCTCCATTCATAACTTTGTGGAAGATAGCTTTTCATAAACTTAGTCTTAGCTTAATGACTTATTTCCCATATCCAACTACTTTTTGCTTTAAGCTTGATGCTTTAGAAGTTACGATTTTTTAAATGCATAAGGGTTAGTTAATTTGACCCATATAAGTTATTTATCATTAAATAAAATTCAAACATGTTTTGAAAGCAAGACTTGGTTCAACAATTTTTTGTGGCTTAATATCAGGTCCACGTTTTATAATAGTGTATATAGTACATACCTAAAGAAAGTTTAAAATTTTTTACTCAATTAGTTTGATGAACCTAAAAGGTAAAAGGGATTGAGGTGACCAACAAATATGAATTCTACTGATGGTAGCCATGATAAGTTGTAATATTCCAACATATAAAAGTATTTTAGTAGTTCAAATTGAGATCCTTGCATCAATTTTCTATAGAAGAGAATTGTAATCTAAAATTGAAGGTTTAGAGGTAGTAATTGATAGCCTAAGATACTTGAATAAAAGTGGTTACAAGGAGAAGCCATGTAATCATAAGATATGAGAAGCAATAACAATTGAACCTATAAACATGTATAGATCTATTTTGTCATTATTGATTATTAGACCTAAAATCTTTTTAAAGATTTGGAGATATTAGATAAGAGTGTTGAATAAGTTTAGACAAGTATGAAAAATAGTAGTATATCATCAGAAAATGAAAATTAAACTAATTTTAAAGTAGACCATTTCCAATGATATTTAATGGAGTTTCCAACGGTGATGTGCTTTTAGATGATGAGCTAGAGAAATTTCATTACAATGAGGAATATTTAGGATGAGAATAAATCATCTTGCCTTAATAATTTCTTATATTTGGAAGATGGAGAAGACCCTTTATCGATCATAATAAAACATGGAGTAGATGTGCACATTGAAATCCATCCAACAAAGACATTTTGAAAACTAAAGTGTGAAGGTAAATAAGTAAGTAATCTCATTAAATTTTAGTCAAATACCTCTATATCGTCAACTTTAATCATACATCTCACGCCTCTTATATTTTTGAATAATTCTTCGTCAAATATTAAGTCAAAATTATATTATCACCTACTTTTGTTCCCTAAAAGGAAGATTACGTAACTAAAAATAATTAGTTGAGGAAATTCATCTTTCAATTTTCATTTCAGAAATTTACATCCCTTTGTATTAGAATGAAATATGCTATAATTATAATTTTCTATAAAATTTAGGTACCTTAGGAACAAAGTGTTATACAAGTTAAATAAATTTTCTTCAATGTTTTTCCTCTTATAAAGCAACTTTGTTGCTTTGGTGATTTCTACCATTCTTCAAACATATCAATCTTTACTTTTATGTTAATGCACAAAACTACTTCAAATTTCATCACTAGGTAATTTAGGTGATGATAGTGAGTTTATCTTATAATTGGCTAAATTAGAATGTTACTAGTAGTTAGTAGTTAGTACTTATTAGATAGTTACTTAGTTAAGATTGGCATAAACTTCTACCACCTCAATATATGAAATGTTGTGCTCTTAACTTGAAAGAGAGTTTGAAGGAAAAAAAACCATTTTAAATAGATTTTATATATCTCAGCTCTCACTTTTTGTAATTGTTCTCTAATATTATTTTTCATGTTCACTTTTAATTCTAAGATAACTACAATTTCATGCAAACTCCAAATATTAAGTTCTTATTTGGAAAATATATATCTTGTTGAAAATTTTCTTTTTCTTTTTTAGTTTATAAGTTTTATTCTTAATCATATAATCTAAAAATCCAATAAGAGAAATAAGCTAAAAATATCTAAAAGGAGTACATAAGCCAAAAACTAAAGAGCAATATCCATATTTATATATTATTCTCCTTAAATATATACATCTTAAGAACATAAAGAAAATGTCCATATTGACTTAGAACGCAAAGACATAACTCAATATCTTAAAATCAAAGTTAATTAAGATTATATATAATACTAAATCTTTTTCAATATTGCTAGCCTAGTTGATAAAGTTCATAAAGGCCTATATCGAGGTTACATAGGTCTACTAGATGGACTTGCCTTATTATTAGTGACCTTATGATTGAAATGAAGCTCCTCGATTTGACTTCATGTAAGCACAAGAATTACATCACTGGGACTTAGGCCCTCATCCTTACTGTAATGTTCAATTGGAAGTTGTTGTCTTTGTTATGGTTTATTCATCACTCCATTGATAATAAAAAGTCTTATAGGCTACATGTTAGTAGAATAAAAGAAGGAATCGAAATAGAACTCATCATTAGTGGAAGGAATTCAAAAATGTTCAAAGCAGAGTCCTAGGAAAATTTTGAAGAGTCTATTTAGATTCTTTCCATTCTTTTGGTGAAGTTAATCATGTTGCATAAAATGAATCGGTCTAGATTTATTATTTATCCCATCATGGAGGTAGATAAGAAATAGAGATCCTAAAGCCTAAGTCATTCTTATAACTAGGAGTTGAAATGAAGTTGAACTTAATAAAATGGTGATAGAATTTGATCAGTATTGAGAAATCTCTAAAATCTTTAGATTTTTAAAGGAATTACAAAGAGGAAGGCAAACCAAAGATGGTCTTTACTCAGTTGGATATGAAATGAAATCCCTTATTAGAGAAATGATTGGTTAAGCAATCATAGTGATCAAAGTGCTCAGCATTAAGAATGTCAAAGATATTGTTGAGAATGTCCAAAGTAAGCAAAATCTCGATTTCATAGATGTGAGGAATAAATACTATATAGGTTTTTTCCATCTCATCTCTTAGATTACAATTAAAAAAAGGTAATTTATAGGGCTAATTCTTCAAACATTACAAGGCAAAGACACATATCCTTAATCAAGAAAATACTGGACTATATGATATTATTTGTAGTATCCTTAGTCATTATAGTAGATAACCCTATTTATATGGAAGGTTTTAGTGTCATAATATACATGCCTCCTTGAAAGAGGAGTAAATGAAGACAAAGGTGAGGAAGGATTTGAGGACCTCAACTTATGCAGACTTTAATATGAATCAAATGGCTGTGAAAGCCTTTCATTTGTTTCTCTTTGATGGAAGTTTTATTTTTCCAGAATGAATCCTAATTTTTTGCTTAATTCTCTAAGTTGGCCTATTAAGTCCCTAAACTCTAGGCGTAAGCCTCTTAGAAGCCTTTTATATATGTGAAGGAATTACCCATAATTAAATCTATGACAACTAAGCAAGTAAGAATCCCATAAGCACTAATAATTAATAAGAATGGGACATTAGAAATAAAAATATAGTTAGTAAAATAGATAAACACTTCTAATTTAAATTTCAATCCACCAACTAACTCTATCAATTCTTATTTAATCACAAGATATTTCAAAAATAAAGTAAAAATATTTAATTTATGTTAACAAGTTCAAAATTATACAAATATTAGTGAATCATCCAATTTTGACCAAAAAGGCAAAATGAATTATGTAAAATTTTCATAATTTCAAAATCCTTAAATCTGAAGTTAACAACAATTAAACCTTATTATTTTTAATTTTGAGTTTTAAAAGATTGTAAAACAAATCTTAATTGCATTAATGAATCTTCAATTTTAGAAAAATATGCAACAAATATCATAAATTAGGAAATCATCAATTTCTAAACCTTGGACTATTCAAATTGCAATAAGGTAAAATCTTATGAAATTGATGCTCTAAATAATTTACAAAACATGAAAAAAAAATTAATCACTAATTTCATAAGAAATCACTAACATTTCAAAAATCCCAATCATGAAGAATTAGGATCCATAAGTTTGGGGCTCGACCCAAATTTTTTATGCTCAAACTCAATCGAGTTTCAGGATTTTTTAGAATTTACTCTTTATTTAGGCTTTATGATAAAAATTCTTTAGGCTAAGTTGAGATGGATGGAGTCCTCGAGTCCAAAGCTCTAAATTTTTTATCTAGCCCTGATCTTAGCCTAAAGTGCAATTACATCGGGCTTTGTCTATTGAATTTGGATTAAACCAAAATGGGTTTAAGCCTTTTTGTCACCTCTAGACTTTTTAATATTAAATAATTTATTTTGTTTTGCTAGTTAAAGAATTAAAAAAAACACTTTCTTCTTTGGAGTCAAACTAATCTAAGTACTTTTAGTATTCACAATGTAACTCTCGTAACCAAAATTTTTGAAATAACTGATCTTTAGGTTCTTTATAAGTCAAAACTCATATGATGTTTTATCCATAGTTAGTCTTATGTAGACCCTATTAGAAATGTAACATGCAATTATTATAGCTTGTACTCGAAAATGCTTTAGGAGATCATACTCATTATTCAGAATCTTAGCCATCTCTTACAATGTCCTACATTTCATCTTAATAGCTTTATTTCCTTAAGAGATTATAGGAGTTATAAAGTTTGAAAGATATTGCCATCTTCACAAATGGTCTCAAACCTCTCATTCTCAAATTCCTTACTATGATGACTTCTAATGATGTATTAAAGAGATTTTTTATTTTTTATTCTTTTGGAAAAACTTGAAAATGTCACAAAACATTCATATTTACTAAGTAAGAGAAAAACACATCTAAACATACTAAAATAATCTACAATGACAAAAGCATACAACTTAATACCTAAATTCGCAATTACAGTATGTTCAAACAAATTCATATGTAGTAAATGTAAAAATGTATTAGAAATTATTATTATTTTTCCTCATGAATGAACTTTTAAATTACTTCCTCATTTTATAAGTTCCATTTACCTTGTCTTTCTCAAACTTGACACTTGGAAGGCCATTAATAAGTTACGTGGATTTGAGGATGAAAATAAGTTTCATGATTATATTTCCAATAATTATATGACAAACCTATGAGTATTCACTCTCAGATATTAAAAACTAATTATTTTTGTTATGGAGATCATAAAAATCAATGATATACATATTTCCTTCTCTCTTACCTAAAAAAACAATATTATTGTTATCAACTTTAGGAAAAATTCATGATTTTCATTATAACTTATTTTAATCATTTTTAATATAATTAGCTCTTATTTAATAAATTATGGTCCAAACTATCAACTAAAAGCACAATATGAATTATGATGTATTTTTCCTTGTTAACTTTAAAAATGCCAATTATCTTACTTTTGGCATGATCTTCAAAAGTGACAAATCCTCTATCTTTGTCTTTAAGAGTTTGAAATTGAAGTTCATCACCAATCATATGCCTTAAAATCCACTATCTACGTAACATTTTTTCCTTAGATACCTATAAAATAAGATAATTAATGTGTTTGAGATATCAGATAAACTTGGTTCCTTGATAGTAAGCCTTTTTCCTTTTTCTTGTCATAAAGGTTTACTCATCAAACTTTGTTTCAATAAATAAAACCTACAAATATTTTCATGTTCATCATAAAAATAACATCACATGTTATAAGAATAATGTGCATTAATTCCATGAAAATGAGACTTACGATTTTAATACATATGTCCATTCATAAGTCTTCTTTACATATATGAACAGGGGTGCCATTCTCATTTGGATATAATGAGAATTTTTCTTCCAGCTTATAAAGTGATATGGCCTAGTATTTTGATATACGTAAGACATTTTCTTTAAATTATATTAGTGCTTATAAGAAGGATGAACAAAAACATCTTCTTGAATTTAGAAGACAGTTTCTTCCTCTTCATTCTCATGATCTCAAGACTCTTAGCCATAACATTACAAGTCAATTCAATATCATTATCACTAACACAAGATCAAGAGGTAAAAAGTTTCTCATTATCATTATGAACTATGAAACACATTTGGGTTACTGCTTCTTCTAAATGCTTACTTTTGACGTTACTTGAATAATTCCAAATAGAAGATTTAAGAGACTTTTTATTATTTTCCCTCTTCTTCTTCTTTTTTAAAATTTTCATATTTTTTACATCTTTAAGGAAAGGGCACTGGGAATTCATAGGGTTCAATTTCATACATTCATAACATATAGATAATTTCGTTTTGGAATTATATTTACTTTCTTTAAAGTCCTTTCTTATGGAGAACTTCTTTCTCTCTAAGAACTTCTTAAATTTCTCACTGATGATTTCAATGTCTTCCTCATCACTAGATGAAACTTCTTCTTTATCACTTGACTTCTACTTAAAAACCTTTAATGTCAAATGCATCTTTCGCTAAGCCACCTCTTCCTCTGATGTTTTCTTAGGACTTATTTCATAAGTGATGAGAGATCTAATGAGCTCCTCCAGTAATGCATTCAAATTTTGGCTTCTTACATCACTATTGCTTTAACTTCCTAAGCCTTTGGAAGAGACCTAAGCAATTTTTTCATCATTTTAAAGACATAGATGAGTTTCTTATCATTCGCATCTCATTCTACGTTGATCTAAAAGCTTGGCTTAATAAACTTTAACTTCGTAGCGATCTATTCTTGAATGGAAATGACCATCTTTCTGAAAAATAATAATGAAATTTTGTATTTTTAATAATCTCAATTGTTACATATAATTAAAAAATCTAATATGTCCCTGTATATTTTTTTATTTAAGTTTAGAAGTTTATTTATGATGAGCCATCATTATTAACTTTTTTTCTTTTCGTGTCTTTCTAATTTCACTTTATAAATTGAAATTATTATCATTTCCCATGCCTAGCAGCAGTTTCTTGTTTATGTTTCATCTTCATTATTCTATTCTCTTTTCCAAGCTTCTATATCTTAAGAAGTCTGAAATGGAAGTTTCATTTTAATGATTTGGTTGGCTTATACGGAGCCTTCTCGACTAATTAAAAATCAATTTGCGTATTATTAAATCTTCTCAAATCTTTCGTATTAACAAAATTTTTATTGAATATTGCTGTCGTGTTATTGATGTTGGTTAGCTGACTTACATGGAATACAAATAATAGTATGTTGCAGCATTGGAAGAATTCCTTCATTTTCATTGTGCTTGTATATAACTACAAAAAATTCTACAATATTTTTTTATATTTGTGCTCATTTTAATGTAAGCATGATATTTTAATAAAGATTTGTTTGTATTCATTAGAAATAGATTAATGAATTGAAGTGAAGGTATAATATTAATTTTCAAGGCCAAATTCAAATTATGGAATAATGTGATTAACTTAATTTAATTATAAATTTAGACTTTAAAAGTTTTACAAGGACAAAATTTTGAAAGTGAGAAAGTGAATTGCTTTTTTTTTTGTTTAGTTTGGAATAAATAAATTAAAAATAATAAGCAAAACAGAACTTATTTAAAACTAATGCTTTAAAAACTGATAAGATAAAGAATTTAAGATTTAAAAAGTTCAATAGGTATTAGATCGTTATAAAACCGGTTAAAGATTAAATAAAATTAA
>JANIHZ010000005.1:32766819-32778204 GCA_027478365.1 Erythroxylum rufum
GATTTTTCACAATACATCATTTCGAGTCACTTTGTATGTTCTTTCTGACCCCAATACTTAAGATATTTTACAATACTGTCTTCCTTATGTGTTATGTTTCCACTGACACAAAAATCAGTCAATTTAGTTCAGCGATTCAAAAGATATACTTCACACATTTTGGACTATTCTTGTCCACAACAGTATACTATGCATAACCTCCATATGAATTTTAAACATCCTAGAGACTGAATCAGATTCTAAGTTTTTCATACCATTTGTAGCTCGATGTCTCTAGTTTACCACGAATCAGAAATCATCTCATTTGGATCAGTAAAACTCCAGAAATCTTCCAAATACTGAAGTGTGTTCAATGGAATAACACCAGTTCATATTCTTTGAGACCACACTCACTGTACCTGTATCACTCTTTTCACTTAATCTCTCTCCATCAATTTCATATAGCTTCTATTTTTGGAATAGATTACGATCAAGGTCTTACGTGATCTTACGAATCCAATGGTTCAAGAATCAGGTCATTTGGAGGTCTAAAGAAGAAGTTATGGCCAAAATACTCCAACACGTTCATGCCTTTATGAGAAAGATACATGTCTCAGTACGAATGCCATAACTTTTGTCATAGATGTCGGATTGACTTAATTTTTGTACCATTGGAAAGAAGACATCAAGATATAGAACTTTTATGAAGCCCTAAAAGAATAATTCGATCGTCTTACGTCTGTATCATCTCACTTTTTCTTCGTCTCATTTTTGCTTCGTCTCATTTTGCTTCGTCTCATTTTTGCTTCGTCTCATTTTTTTGCCCAGAACATAGTCACTTATAAAAATCATAACTTTTGACTCCAATATCCAAATTTGTCATATAATATACTGTTGGAAAGATAAAAGAATGCTCTACAACATTCCAGAAGTAAACTTTGCCAAAATGTATTTATATCAATCCCAAATTTGCCCCTAAAGTCTGATGACGAACTACCCATTCAAACACCAACATACTGCACCAAATTCTTAGCTTCATGACAAATTTTAATACTCTTAGAGACATAATTAAAATTCGATGTCATTATAAGAAATGTAGCCATATATCTCTAGTTTAATCCAAATCAAGAATCATCTCATTTGGAAAACTAGAGAAAACTTTGTGGCTAAAAGACTGAAGCATTCTCAGTCAATATTTTCCAGATCACTTCCAATCTTGTTAAACTCATACCAAGATCACTCTTTCTACTCCTTCTACTCCTCATTTTCAGTAAAATCACATTTAGTATTATTTAAACCCAAAAGTTGTCAGTGAATGTATGCATCACTTTATATACGGAAACATTCAGTATGTATGTGCATATATGCTAACATAATGTATGAACAAGTAAATGCATTCAACCCTCTTTCGAACAAGATTTTTTGGTGACCAGATCAGATTTGTAGTAATGTATGACGTCAAGAATAATGTTCAAAGATTTTTATACCAAATGAAAGCTCTTGATGAGTAGAACAACTCTCTCCAAAGCAACATACTCAAATTCTCAACATATTTGAACAAATTGAAGGAAAAATAAGTTGAAACCCTAACCTCTTTTTCTATCAATCCGCAGCAATCCAGGACGCGACTAGCAATGAGTTCATGGGGCTTTTGTTCCTGACGTCAAGGCGAGTCGAATAGTGGTGGTGGTGACCGAAAACAACCACTGGAAGCTACAAATTGGCGATTGACATTTTTCGTTGATTTTTTCCTCAGTTTTTGTGGTGATTTCGCTGACAATGGTATCTGAAATCGGTATGGTTGTGACGGACTCGTCAAGAGGAAGAAATTGGTATATAACACTAACTGGTTTGAGTCATTGGCAGCGAATAATGGTTAAAGAGAGGGAATTTGTGAATAGTAAATTTTGAGAGGTTAACATAAAAATATAAGAAAATACCAAAAAAAAAAGAAGTTCTTTCTTATATATATAACATGCCCAATGTTACGATGTTATTTGATTGCTGATAGAGAAACCATTTTTTTGTGGTGCAAGTATTTATAATGACAATTGTTAAAACATGGTGGAACATTAGATTTGTGCAATCAAGGCTTTGATCATAGCTGCTTTCAAATGACAATTATGTTAAGCCAAGCTTCCTTGCCTGCATATCTTAAATTTCTTGGGAAGAGTTGAACAGAGTTTATATGGGCTATATGGACCAACATAACAATAGAAGTCTATAGGTTCACTTCAGAATTGCAACCCTGATTGTGGTAGTCTGTACATTCATACAACAAACTTAGTTCATTTAAATATGAAACATGGATAAATATGCAATCTTTTGACTTGGTAACTACCTTTTTAATATGTCTAAATCACCAAAAATCTCTTTACCAGTTCTTTTGCTTATGGTTGGTTAGTGTATTATGTGATTATGGAGCGTGGTTTTATTTCACAGTTGTAAGTGGGTCAAGTCCACTTAAAACTTGAAAGAAAACTCAAAGGAAGCGGAGGGGAAGGTGGAGGAATTGCTAAAACATAATTATTTTATATCATCTATTAATTTCAACAGATAGTATGGCCACTAAATGTTGCAGTCTCATTGTCTGACCAGGCTTTATACAGCAAGGTGTAAGTCAAGCTGACATGGAGAAGGCAATAAAACTAGTTTTTTAGGAGGGTGAACATGGAGATCAAAAATCAAAGCTTGGCATGTCAAAGAATTATATGGATCATCTAACGGCTCAAGTTTCAAAGCAGTGGTTACGTGGTCAGGATGTTCCAAAAAAGACACAGAAATCAAGAATTTTTCGATGGCTCCAGTAGTGTGGTTTTGACTGGAGAGGCATTAGCATTGTATTGAAAAAGTTGGAAGTTCAATATCCTCGTTAGAGTGCAATAAGGATCTCTTAATTCCACACCAGAGATACGGGCCATCCTGGATTTAAAAATGGTCCATAATTTGCTATGTGGATAGAATCACTCTCCATTAATAGGCAGTGTTACGACCAAAAGCTTAGCACTTCAGCCCTTAACTGTGCTACATTTCATCTTGCGTCAACCCTTTTTTTGGGTTATCCCACAAGATATCTTAGGAGGGTCCCAACTATGGGAAGACGCCTTTAAGTCATCCACACTTAGACTAATCCCCGTTAGAACCGGGTTAGCCCGTAAGGGATAAAGTACTGGCCAAACAGGTTTTTCCATTCCCAGGACTCAAACTTAAGACCACTGATTAAGGAATGAGAGTGCTGAACTATTCCTAGGTCAACCTGCTTTAATGACATATAATCTATACATAATGAAGTCCATCTTGATGGTGGCACCTCCAAGACAAAGCAGCAAGTGGCAAACGATTGTATCTACTGAAAATGGGCTTATTCATGTGCCCATGAAGTGCATTTCCTCCGATCAGACCATGTTGGTTATGTTGGTTTAAATGTCAACGCTTTTTACGTATATCTCACAAAAATCAGTAATTTACTTGGTTCCTCAATATAACATACGCTTATGGTTCTAAAGGAAACAATTTGAGTTCATCTTGTTGGAAAAATGATTCAAAATATCTTAGATTTATTGAGGATAAAGAAGTCTTTTCTTTATGTTTAAATGAGTCTAAATTTAGTTGCTTTTTGTTTCTAGTCTATAAGTCATTATCTAGTTTATAGGAAGATATTTTGCTGAGTTTGTTGAGTCTATAAAGTGCCTATAAATAGCACTACTTCTATTGAATAAAGATATCTCTTATAATGTTTGGTTTTGTCCTCTGTTGTTCATCAGTTTCCCTTTTTATTTGTTTTTTTCCCTTGCTCAAAACCATCATTGTGGTATCAGAGACTATTTTGGTCCATTGGGTAATTGAATGCAAGTAAGCTTTCTATTGAATAAAGCTTTAGGTCCTTAAAAGAGAGACACAAATATAGCTCTAGGAGTTGGGAAATACGTGAGTGAGAGATACAAATATAGCTTTAGGAGTTGGGAAACACGAGAGTGATATATGAGATGGCAGCATTTGGGTTTTCTTCTATTGCTGGATTTTCTTCTACACAACCACTTCTACCAATCTTCAATGGTGAGAAATACGAGTGGAGGAGTATCAAAGTCAAAACACTACTCAAATCACAAGATTTATAGGATTTAGTGGAATACGGGTATATCGATATATTCGAACCAGACGAAGAAACAGAGAGGAGATTGAAGGAAACTAAGAAGAGGGATGCCAAAGCACTCTTCATTCTCCAACAAGTAGTGCATGACACTATTTTTTCAAGAATTGCAACAGCAACTACATCAAAGGAAGCTTGGTCAATACTGCAGAAGGAGTTTCAAGGTGATGCAAGAGTACTAGTGGTAAAATTGCAGTCACTAAGACGAGATTTTGAAACCTTGATTGTGAAAAATGATGAATTAATAACTGATTTTTTGTCAAGGGCAATGGCAATAGTTAATCAAATGCGCTCTCGTGGTGAACAAATTTCTAATGAAACAATTGTTGTAAAAATTCTGAGGAGCTTGACACCAAAATTTGATTATGTAGTAGCTGCTATAGAAGAAGCTAAGGATTTATTAATTTTTTCAATTGATGAACTGATGGGGTCCCTTCAAGCTCACGAGTCACGAATCAATAGAACGGTTGAAAAGTATGACGAAAAGGCATTTCAGGTGATTGAGGAAACAATCAAACATGAAAAAAAAAGATCATTCGGTATGTCCTTATTGTAAAAAAACAAACCACCCTCATTATACAAGTTGGTGGAGACCGGACATTAAATGCAACAGATGCGGTCAATTGGGACATATAGAGAAAGTTTGCAAAAATGCCTCACAAAAAGATGCCAATGAAGCAGCTATGGTCCATTTTCAAGGAAATGATGTGTTATTCTAGCATACGATGCCTACATCCATATCGGAATATGCCCCATGACAAATCTGTTTATGCCTATGACCATAACCATGTTTATGTTTATGTAGAAGAGATCTCTACAACTATGCCCATACCAATACCTACATTGATCACGACATTTTGAATCAACGGGGAGTGTTGGAAAAATGATTCAAAATATCTTAGATTTATTGAGAATACATAAGTCTTTTATTTATGTTTGAATGAGCCTAAATTTAGTTGCTTTTTGTTCCTAGTCTATAAGTCATTATCTAGTCCATAGGAAGATATTTTGCTGAGTTTGTTGAGTCTATAAAGTGCCTATAAATAGCACTACTTTTATTGAATAAAAATATCGCTTGCAATGTCTTGTTTCGTCCTCTGTTGTTCATCAGTTTCCCTTTTATATTTGTTTTTGTCCTTTGCTAAAAACCAACAACATTACTAACATGAATAAAAAATTGAAGTGTGGCAAACTAGGATGATACCTGTATAATCTAATACGTATTATTTTCGTTTGTAGGTCTTGATTTCTCCAACTTTATGCTAAACTGCACGTTCTAAATTGCAACAGAGAAATCCTGTTTTCTATTACCAAATGATAAACAGCATTAGAGAAAACCTTGTTTTCTTTCACCGGATGCTAAACAACATTAGAGAAAACCTTTATGTTCTCTAACTGAATGTTAAACTACACTAGAGAACCTTTATGTGATTGTACCTTATATTCCCCTATGTCATGTCAAATTTATGGATATCCGTACTAAACTGTATGTGTCTAAACTAACATAGACTCAAGGTCAATCTTTATATATGTCGAATGATCTTTAAAATATTTAAGATCAACACAAATCTTAAGGCTTTCAAATGTATTATGACTATACACAAGAATAGTTATTATTGAGGATAAAAAGAAGATCATTTACATTAATAAATAACTATAATGTCATAATACATTAAAATGTACAAACATTTGATGAGCAAATACAATGATTCCTAACTAATGTTGTCTAAGGACCTTAATACACCCATACCGGATACATGTTTAACAAACACTAGTGGGCGAAGTCCTTTAGTCAATGGATCAACTAACATCTCCTTAGTTCTGATATGCTCCACTTTGACGTCACCTTTCTAAATTAACTCCTCTATGGTCAAGAATTTGTCCTCTAAATGCTTAGACCCTGTGATATTCTTGTTGTTGTTACTGAACAATATTGTAGCAAGATTATCACAATATAACCGAATGGGTCTAGCTATCGAATCTACCACAGACAACTCAGAAATCAAGTTTCTGAGCCAAACTGCTTGTGTAGTAGCTCCATAACGTGCAACAAACTTTGCATGCATGGTCGAGGAAGTTATTAGTGTATGTGGATTTACGATCATCCAGACATATAGCAAAATCGGAGTCTGTATACCCTGTGAGGTTTAAATCGTTGACTTTTCTGTATGTCAACGTATAATCCTTGGTACTCTTTAGGTATCTCAACATTTGTTTAACTGCATTCCAATGGTCTACACCTGGGTTAGCCAAATTGACCTAACAGTCCAACCGCAAATACAATGTCCAGTCTAGTGCACACATGAGCATACATCAGGCTACTAACTGCATTAGAGTACTGGACATTCCTCATAACCTCTCTCTCAACTTCATTCTTTGGACACTGTTCCAAAGATAATCTCTTGCTATGAGAGATAGGTACTACAACAGGTTTACATTCAACTATATTAAAACTTTATAGCACTCGCTCAATGTATGCGCTTTGTGAGAGGCTCAATGAGTGTTAAGATCTGTCTCAGTGAATCTGTATAGATTCACCGAGGACAAAACATTAACCTAAATCCTTCATGTCAAAGTTTTTGGCCAAAAGTTGCTTTACCTCATGCAACATAATCAAATCATTTGATGCGAGTAAGATATCATTCACGTAAAGTAATAAGAAGATAACTTTATTCCCCCTGACCTTATAGTATAAGCATATTTCAACTTTGTTTTCCACAAAGCCGAATGAGGTCAAAACCTCATCAAACTTTAGGTACCATTGTCTGAAAGCTTATTTCATACCGTATATTGATTTAGTCAACTTACAAACTTTGTCAGTTGCATCTTGATCCTAAAGTCCTTGAAGTTGCTCCATATAGACCTCCTTATAAAATGTCACCATTCAGGAAAGAGGTTTTGAATGTCCATCTAATGTAACTCCATATCATAATGAGCTACTATTGTCATAATCACTCTAAATGCATCCTTCAAGGATACAGGAGAGAAGGTAACATTGAAGTTAACTCTTTCTCTCTGAGTGAATCTCCTGGAAACTAAACATGCTTTAAACTGCTCAAGTTGACCCTGTGTATCCTTATTGGTCTTAAATAGCCATTTGTAACTGATAGGCTTGCAATGTTGAGGTAAAGCAACATGCTTTCATACCTTATTATGCCTTATAGATTGCATCTCATCCTTTATTGCTTCCCCCCGCAAGTACGCATGGGGTCTAGAAATGGCTTCTGTAAAAGTAACTAGATCCACAACATGTCCTATGTCATAGTCTTACTCACTCAAAAAGACTATGTAATATTATGAGATAGTTGGTCAACTCTCTTTGGTGGATCTGTGTAACTGCATAAGTTCTTATACTTCAGAAATCTCTTCCTGACCAGGTATAGGTCCTTGTGCCTATATAGGCATAGTACTTGGACCTTCATCTACCGGACCTGACTGTATGAGGGGCAGATACGAAATGATCATAGTATCTGTCCTGCTATCTCTTGGAAGATGTGAAGATCCTCATTCATCATGGACATCGTATTCCAGAAACTTAGTCATTTATGATTCCACTATTTTGGCCCCCTCCTTTTTTGTAGTAAAATATGTAGCCCTTAGAGTGGTTGGGATAACATACCAAATAGCAACGAGCGGAAGGAGGTTGCAATTTGCTCTCATAAGAATTATATATCTTCACCTTAGCAGGGCAGCCCTACACACGAATGTGTGCAAAGCTTGGTTTCCTTCCAACCTAGAGTTCAAAAGGCGTCTTTAGTACTGACTTACTTGAGACTCTATTCAAGATATACAATGCCGTCTTGACAGCTTCGACCCAAAGGTATTCAGGTAGGTTAGTCATGCTTTGCATTGACCCTATCATGTCTTTTAGGGTGTGATTGCACCTTTCGGCCACACCATTTTGCTCAGGACTACCTGACATAGTGAACTAAGTCACAATTCCAACTGATTTCAAATACTGGCAAACGGACCCTTTTTTTGTCCTGCAACCCCATGTTTGCCATAATATTTCCCTCCCCTGTCAGATTTGACAATCTTTATTGATTTGTTCAACTGTTTCTCAACCTCAGTTTTAAAGATCATGAACTTATCAAGAACTTCAGACTTTTCCTTAAGTAAGAAAACATAGTCATAGCAAAAATAATCATCTATAAATGTCAGAAAATATCTAGCATTGCATAACGTGACTGTATAGGGACCACTAATGTCTATATGTATGAGGTCCAATAAACTAGAAGCATGAGTTGACCCCTTTTTCTTAATCTTGGTCATCTTACCTCTACAATAATCGATACATGTTTCCAGATCACTGAAGTCTAGAGTTAGGAGATTGTTATCCTTTATCAATCTCTCAACACTTTCCCTGAAAATGTGACCAAGATGTTTATGCCAAAACATGTACGATGTTTTCTTTATGAGGGCTCTCTTTAGAGTAGTAGGTTCGGCGACATAAGAAGAGATATACATTTCGTTCGGAATAAGACACATTCTATATAATCTGTAGGATAAGAAGACAGTTATGATATGTCTTGCATTGATAGAAATATGTACAACTGAAGTATCAATCACAAAACGATAGCCCTCTTTATCCAAAACTGATATAAAGATTAAGTTCTGCCTAAAAGAAGGTATATAAAAAGTGTCTTGTAAAACCAAAACAAACCCCTTATTGAAGTTCAATCCTACGTCGCCTACAAACAAAACATCCACCTCTTCATTATTGCCGACCATCAGCTTCTCCTGTCTTTTAGTCAACCTTCTCCTAGATCTGTACCCTGTATTGTGGAAGCAATATGATTAGAAGCGCTACTATCTAACCACCAAGAACTTGATGTGGTTATAACTACATTGGATTCATGAATCATATAGGTCGAGGAGTTATATTACAATTTCTGCTTAACCTTCCACAGCTTGTACTTCTGGCAATCGACCTTCCTATACCCCTTCTTCTTAAAGAAGAAGCACCTCATACTCTTTATATCATGTGGGCCCTTAGCAATGCTAGACTGTCCATTTTGAATCTGTAGAGAGGGTTTGGGTTTCTTCCCCTTACCCATAGGTTGTTGGGGCTTAGCCTTCTCCTTACCTTTGGCAACTACATATAGGGCTGTATGAGAAGAACTCTTAATCTTCTCCTCAGCTGCAGCATACTGGGAAATCAAGGAATTGATGTCCCAGGCCTCATCCTGAGAGATGTAGGACGTCGCCAACATCTCAAACTCTCGTGGGAGAGTATTAAGTGCCTGATGCACTATGAGCGTGTCAGGAATAGGTACATCAAATGCCTTCAGCTTACTCTGAAGGTGAACCATCCTGATAATGTACTTTCTAATACCTCCTTCTCTTGTATACCTCATGAAGAATAGCTCTTTAATTAAGGTTCTCTTCTCCATATGAGAAGACACCTTGTACCTCTGGGAAATGTTATCCATAAACTCCTTCGCTATGACTATATCCGATAACCCACTGAGCAGATGATCTGGGATCGACCTCTTGATGGTCAAATAGCACATCCTATTTGACCTCTCCCAGTTTGCCATAGTTGCTTTATCAACTTCTGAACTGATATCAGTAAGTGGATAAGGTCTCTCTATATGCATTACCATGTTGAAGTCAGCCATCTCTAGGGCAAACTCAACATCCTTCTTCAACTTCTTGAAATTGAAACCATTTAAGGTCTCAATCGTGACAACATTGTTGTTTATAGAAAAGGTGATTACAAGATAGAAAAGATAATGTAAAGATCAATATAAATTTAAGATAATAATGATACTTAAAGCATTAAAGCAATATCTATACCAAGAATCCGATAACATACATTATGAAACACCTTTGGGATGAATACATAATATATGCAATTAAACCCCCACATAAAAGACGATCAGAGTACAAACAATCAACTCTCATGACACTACATCCTTTTAGTGAATAGATCATTTAAGCAATGACTTTCCTCCATCTAATGCCTTTATATTCATCTCAAAATCCTATGTAAGGCCAACACCTTTGGGTAGACTAACCAAACATAAAGCTAGAGATATCCCCCAACATGTGAGCAGAATAATCCAAAATACTGACTTGGAAGGCTACTTTGGTGACTACATCCTCATCAGTACCCTAGAAAATCACAAACATAAGGGATACATCTTTATTTCATCCTCACATTCTATATGGGCATAATATATGTGAAAATCAGCTATGACTGTAAAAACCAAATGCACAATCAAATAATCACATACTGGTACTAAACACATTGTCTTTAAACTTTATTTGAGACTTTTATTTAAAAATTTCTCAGTAAGAGTGACTTCACATATTCATGAATACCGAACCTATCACAAGAGACATAAAACTTTAAGGGTCTCCCTTATGTGTAATTCGGAGCATGCAAGTGTACTCAAAATCAGCTTACAAAAGCTATAAAACCTTTTTTTGGAATCTAATTACCAATATAATAAATTCTAAAAAATTGAAAAATCACTTTAAAAATTTTTCTGACCTAGAAACTGACCCCAAAGGACCCGAGGCAACTTTATGGGAAATTAGAAAATTTTTCCTTTTTTAATTTCTGATGTTGATGTCAGCAACACCACTGTAGCGCTGACGTCAGCACAACACTGTGCACTGACGTCAGTAGCACTATAGCGTTGACGTCAGCACAACACTGTGCGCTGACGCCAGCAGGCGTCACACCTGCGCTTGGCAAGGGGCGCTCGTGCTTTGCACACATACGTAATGACCCGCGCCAGATGCGTCTGACACGTGTTCATACGTGCTTTTACTGTACAACACATACTTTGTACGTGCCACCACGTGCCCCAATCACAGTCGTTCGTGTGCTGGGACAGATCCGTATGCTTACGAATACATAAGTGCTTTTAACGGGTCAGAGGATCCATATGCTTACGAATGACATGAGCAACTGCAGGAGCTCTTAACCTTTATATATAGCTTTCATATCGGGCTTTCCCATCACAAGCTTGATATGAGTCCGATCCACACAAATAGGAATCTATTTTCCTCCTAAACTTTGACCCATTGATTTAGATCATTTATTGAGCCACTTTATTACCTTTATCTGCATCAAATTACGTAATTTAACCAATAAGTTATTGAAAAACTGAAAATTATAATTAATAGTTATCTAATATAATGAGAGAGGACAAAATTATCCAAAAGAACGCTTTCCTCTGTATCTATATGCAAGCACCAAATCTTAGTAACCTCTTTTGAGTTAGTTTAATACAATAATCAGT
>JANIHZ010000005.1:32778304-32788425 GCA_027478365.1 Erythroxylum rufum
TCGTCAATTCTTTCCAATCAACAATCACCTTCCCTAATGTTTGCAACCACGCCACTCCTAGAATGATGTCCATGCCTCCTAACTCCAGTACGTATGCATCAACCTTCAACTCTAGTTCCCCCATCCGCATAGGAATTTCTACACATTTCTCATTGGTAGTAACCTTATGGTCGTCCCCCAATCAGATTCCTAAGGTTCTTGTCATCTCTACCTTTAAACCCAAGCCTCTAACGAGCTCCGGCGAAATGAAGTTGTGGCTCGCACCACTGTCGATCAGCACAACAATAGGAACCCCCTGAACCTCGCCTTCAATCCTCATAGTTTTGTTCTCCGACAACAGTATCTGGTTTATCCCTAACACTCCCATCGTGCGACATTCAAGAGCAACCTCTTCATCCTCGATACCCTCTTCCTCAATGGCTATGATTTCTCCATCGTCATTTAGGGTTTCGTTGTCATCCAACACTAACAACCGTAGCTGCCTCTCGGAGCACTGGTGTAGGGCGTGAAATTTTTCCCTACATCGGAAACACAATCCTCTTGCTTTCCGATTCATCAGCTCCTGATATGAAATGTGTCTCAGTCCTCGGTTTTTCTCTATGGGTGCCCTTCTGTCACTGTCCACTCGTCTAGGCGGCGCCAGTGGGTGAGATCCCGTCCCTTGGGGCGGCGATCTGACGAGAAAACGGTGGCCCAAGGGTTCTCGGGTTGGACCCGACCCGACACCTCCTCGGCCCACCCCATAACCCGCGGTATTGGTCTGCCCCGACCCTATATAAGCTGGATGAACCCGGTCATGGCTTCGAAACCCACCCTCATTTCTGTGATTCTAGGAACGTTGTCGGAAATTAAACCTTTCACCGCTGCTTTGATCCCCGTACATCTCCTCCTCCACAGCCCTTGCAATCTTCATCATCTGGAATCGATTGGATGGACTGAACGTGCGCACTCTTCTTCGGATCTCATTGCGCAGCCCACTCATGAAGTAACCCATGAATTGCGCCTCCGGTAAACGTCCCACCTGAGAAGATACGAACTCAAAGGCTTCGATGTACTCCTCGACTGAGCCCGTTTGATGAAGATCATAAAGCTCTTCAAATGGGCTCTCAAAACCGTCTGCCGCCATACCTATCGATCAAAGCTTGCTTCAACGTCGCCCACGTTAGCTCAACTTCTGTCTCCCGGAGGAGATTAAACCAGTGAATAGTCGGTCCCTCCATGCTTAGCAAAGCCAATTTGACCTTCACTTCTTCAGAAGTTCCATGGACTTCGAAGTAGATCTCTGCTCGTGTGATCCATCCTACTGGATCAGACCCGTCGAACATCGGTAAGTCGACCTTCCTCACTGACATCCTATACTCTTCCAAATTACCCAGAGAATGCTCTGACTGGACATTCTGCTGAGTGCGTTGTTGATCCCTCTCTCCTCCCATATTCGGCCTCCTCTCATAGGTCTCGCTTCCTTGACCTTCCTCTGGGCGCTTGCCCATCATTTTACTCATTTCTACCAGTAATGACCGCTGCAGCTCCCCCATAGCCATTCGCATTGACGATTGTATCTCTTCTACCCCAGCTTCCAGACTAGCCATACGAGATTCCAATAGCTCCACTCTATCTGACATCTTCGGTGGCATGAAACCCACAAGAAACACTGTCCCAGTCCTTCTCGATGAGTATCCGGCGTCGGACCAATGATAGAACTCTAGTTTCAAGGTACTAGAGATTTACTGTATTATTGCTTATAATCCGTAATGTGTAGATATCATTACAGTATATGAGTATAAAGTATCCCACTACCCAGAGCAGAATGCTCCTCAGAAGGTGATAGCAACCTTCTGTCACACAAATTCCCACAATCTTTTTTCCTACCTCTCCTCTCTCTCCGATTCCTCCTAAAACCCCTTTCCCCCACATTCTGTTATTCTAACTAACTTTGACACCTCAGCAGAAACTAACTTCCTCCAGCCCCACTATTCTTCCTTCTAGAATACACTTTCCACACTAATAGTTTATTCCCTTTGCTATTGTCTGCTAATTCACTCTCTCCCCCGACGACTCTATCAAAATTCGATTATATAGAACCGAACCAAGCAATTGGTCCAGCTTCTACATACTCAGCCCTCGTTCTTTTTGTATCAGGTAACAACTGAAATTTTTCAACATGTCTATACTACTGAAATTATTCATCAAAACTCAATCCTTTCAAAAACCTTAACTTCCCTAATTTTTCTTGTTAATATTATTATACAATAACTGTGTTGACTCCATTCTGTAAGAGGAATTACAGCTTGAGAGAAGTAGAAAATGAGAAGGGGTAAAGTTACACTAGACTAGAATTCCCATTTTGATTGGCCTGTGTGAAGTGGAATTTTTGTGTGAAAAATGCTGAAAACAAGTTGGATAAGCCTCTTTTCAAGCTCCTCACTTGATCTAATATGAGATGGAATCATCAGAGAATGCAAATGAGCAGTTAGAAGAGCCTTCTGAAACTAGAATCCTAGGATGAGGAGTACAATGAACTGTTGCTAAATCACTCTTTGAAACGTCAGATTCTTTTTTTAAGGCATCAAGGTGTCGAATCTCCTTTAGCATTGCTACAACATCCTTCATGGTCGGACGCTCATCCGCTCTTGTGCTAATGCACAGATATGAAACAGCTAATGTTTGTAGCATTTCATGCATGGTAGGGTCAGCTCTTCCTCTGAGCTTTGGATCAAGAATTTGAGCAGGGTCTTTCTTACTAGTTAGGTGGTCCCTAACCCACTGAACCAAGTGTGCACCACCAGGCAATGTTGCATCTAAGGGATGCCTTCCCGTTAGGATCTCTAAAAGCACAACTCCAAAACTGTACACGTCGCTTTTCTCGGTGATACGTTGCATGGATGCATGCTTTTCACAAAATCGAAAAAGAAAGGATAAGAACCCAAGAAAAAATGAAGCAAAGATTACTTTTTGAAATCTTTTTGGAGTAAACTAAACTCGCTGAATGTAGACTTAAAAGTACCTGGAGCCATGTATCCATAAGAACCAGCAAGATTTGGTCTCTGGTATGGTTGGGATAAGTCATCATCAGTTGTATAGCTATTCATAACTTTTGCTAATCCAAAGTCAGCTAGGTAAGGTTCATAGCCTGCTCCTAACAGAACATTCATGGCTTTAACGTCACCGTGAAGAATTGCTGGCGTACAATCATGGTGCAAGTATGCTAGTGCATTAGCCACTCCTAATACAATATCATATCTGGCTTCCCATTCAGCTCCTCCTTTACCAGCACCATGAAGAAGCGAGCTCAAGCTTCCATTGGGAAGATAGTCATAGAAGAGCAGCTTCAGATTCCTGTTATAACCCCAGCCCAAAAGACGAACAATGTTTCGGTGTCTGATGGAACCAAGTGTTCGGATTTCAGAATTGAATGCCCCATACTCTTCTGATGACCACATCTTCTTAACAGCTAGAGTGTCACCATTTGAAATAATCACCCTGTACACCACTCCAGAGCTGCCTGTGCCTATTACATTTGATGACGTTAGGTTCCTAACAATTTCATCAATGGAGAACTCAAGCTTTTGATACAAAGTTATCTCCCAATTGTCATCCTCCATCTTCCTACCGCTGGCAATACGGGTTTGGACTAGCAAGTAGATTGCTAGTGCTACTAAGAAAGCACTGGAACTAAGGAGAATGGACATAACAATCTTCGTCGCTGATCTAGCACGTGCTGTTTTTCCCGTTCTATCAGCTGGTGTTCCTACAGCTCCGTCAATGTAGAGACGTTGGTTTGAAGCAAGGTCACTGAGAGGAAGCCTACGAAAAAATGGGGTGTTGGGCAATTCACCAGAGAAATCATTGAAAGAGACGTTAAGAGAAACAAGGTTTTGGAGGGTTGCTAGAACATCTAGCTTGCCCTCAAACTTGTTGTGTGAAAGGTCAAGTACTCCAAGCTTGTTGAGTCCGGACAATTCGGAGGGAATCCCACCGGAGAATTGGTTCCAACTAAGATTGAGAGCGATCTCCAGAGCACGAATTTGACCAAGTTCCTTTGGAATTGCCCCAGAGAAACCATTATCACCAAGGTTTAGCAATTGCAGCTTACTGCATGATGATATCTCTGCTGGGATACCACCTGAGAGTCGATTCTTTGCGAAATTGAGCTTATTCAGTTCTGTGAGTGAACCAATGCTAGGAGCCAATGGGCCTGTAAACCTATTATCTGAAACATCCAGAAATTGTAGGCTTTCGGGCAGAGTAGCAGGTATAGAACCAGTGATTCGATTTAAATGAAGATCAAGAAATTTGAGGTTGTGGCATCCGGATACAGACTGGGGAATCCCTCCAACAAGATGATTGACACTTAAGTCAATGAAGTTTAGAATCTTCAAGTTTCCAATTTCCGAAGGAATGGTACCAGCCAGTCTATTTCTGTTCAACCTTAATCTGTACAAGTTGGTACAGTTTCCTATATCAGGTGGTATAAAGCCCGTCAAATCATTTGAAAGTAGTAGTAGTTTGGTGAGATTTTGCAGTCCGAAAATCTGCTTCGGTATCACACCAAAGAGATTGTTATAAGATAAATCAAGAGCTTCAAGGTTCTGGCACTCCGAGAGAGACTCCGGCACATTGCCTGTTAGATTGTTTTGCCAAGCAAAGAAAAGAGTCAAGTTTTTAAGGTTTCCGACACATGCAGGAATCTCACCCGTTAAGTCGTTGTTGTCTACTTCACAATGAGTAAGAGCTGTACAGTTTGAGATTTCAACGGGTATGGTGCCTGATAACTGGTTAACACTTATCTGAAGCTCCTGAAGCTTCAGAAGGTTTCCAAAACTTCTTGGTATCCTCCCTGTCAGAACATTTTCGGACAAATCAATAACATTCAGTTCAGAGCATCTTCCAAGCTCGTCAGGGATTGTACCTACTAAACTGTTCTGCCACAAGAGCAAACTCTCAAGCTTTCTGAGTTCTCCAATTCGCTTTGGGATTGGACCAGATAAGGTATTCTGATAGAAGTAGAGGTTCTGCAACTCCTCGCAGTTTCCGATCTCTTCTGGGATAGGACCGGTTAAAAATGCCGTATAAATGGCTATGGTTTGAATTCTTTTCAGCATTCCAATAGATGAAGGGAGATTCCCCGAAATGCTGGTTTCCGCGAGGCCTAACAATACCAAGTTGGTGCAGTTTCCAATCTCCTGAGGAAGCTCACCTTTAAGATTTTTGTTACCACCCGCTCGGAAAATTTGCAGCCTGTTTAAAGCTCCAAGACTCTTCGGAATTTCACCAGTTAGTTGATTGTCAAAGAGTGTCAAATACTCTAAATTTGAAAGGTTTCCAATATTATCTGGAATCCGACCACCAAGGAAGTTTGTATTGAGAGACAACGTTTGCAATTTGCTTAACCTGCAAATTTCTTTAGGTATTTCGCCTGAGAGAGAATTGTCACTGAGATCTATGAAACTAAGCTCAAGATATTTTCCAAACTCCCTGGGGATTCTGGCTGTGAGGTTGGTCGATGAGAGTGTAAGCTTTTGCAATGCCTTGAGAGACTGAAAGTTTGAAGGTAATGGACCTTGCAAGTCAACTGCTTTCAAGCTTATCTCTATAATGTTGCCATCTGAGTTGCAGCTGACCCCAAACCATTTGCATGGACTTGAGTCTGAAGGATTCCATGAGTCTAATACACCAGTGGAGCTGTTTAAACTGTTCTTCCATGTCAAAAGAGCTTGTCCTTGTTCATCTATGGATTGACAGGAATGAAAGAGAAGAGAATTTATTGATAGAAGCAAGGTAAATGAGAAGATATTGGAAGAAGGTAAGATATTCCTTGTAGTTTCAGGCATTGACGAGAGTTGAGAAGAGCTGATCTGTTTTGGGATTGTTGAGGGAGGAACCCCATGTTTTGTATATAGAAGAAAAGCAGAAGATCTGGATCCACGACCACCTTCCATTTTTTACCCTTTCTTAATGTATTATTAATGGCATTGGTCTACATGTTGGCTAAGAGATGTTGATGCAGATAGATATTTGGTTAAAGTTACGTAAGTGGATCTATTTGCGATGCACTTTATGGATGTTGCTGTCAAAACTTAAACAAGAGGTGATTTTTTAGTTCCCTTCAAATTCTCCTCTCTGTTTCTTAGATTTGGTGCCAAGTGCAAAACTCGATTAGTTTTTACTGTGAGGAGTTGCCAGAAAATAAAACTTTTGTTAGTGGCTGCTAATCCAATTTACCCTTTTTTTTAATTCACTCTATCTTGTCTTGTTCCCTCTTTTCTAGTCATGGAGAAGTATCCTGTTTCCTCTTTTGCAGTCAAGTCATAGTTATCTCTTAAGATGATTGACAGACCTGGTTATGGTTGGATTAAATCAAGGATTAGTATTTCCCAAGCTTGCTGCTGAATGAAATTGATAGATATGGATATGAGACAGTGATGCTTGGCCTCAAGATCCACAGTTACCGCTGAATGTTTTCACCATGCATCTTCCCTCTAATAATTCAAGTCTGAAGGTGGTCCATCAATTTATGTGGTCACAGTTTGCTGCATCAGCTCGTGTTTTCACCACTTAGCTTTCCAGTGGGCTCAAAAACCTCAATATACAACTTGTCTTTCTCATGAAAATTTACCAAACAGGACGTAAAAAGAGAAAAACTCAACGGGATTTGTCTTGCAAACGTTAGTTTAAAAGCAGGCAGATTCAATCATTTACGGAGAATTTACGTGTATTCTAGGCCTAGGGCTATTCCCTTGGAATGCCAATCCTGGTTTAACAGTAAAGTGGGACCAAGATCTTCTGTTCTGTTTTATGGTGTCTTATTGTGTCCAGTAAATCTCGGTCATTTATTTATGCAGATCTCGCGTGAGCTCCACATAAATAAACGTAGAGCCCGCATAAATGAATGGCTAAGATTCACTGGACACAATAAAACACCATAAAAACTGGACAGAAGATCTGGACTCAGTGAAATGCACAAGCGACGAGGAATATATAAAAAAAAATTAAGGTACTTTTTTTATGTGTCTGCAGACCTGGTAATCTATCGGGTGATCTCGGCTACGAAGAATTGAAGACCTTGAGGGGCAGGAAGAACCATCGCACCAATTTACTAAGAAGTTATTTTATATGTTTGATATTATTTAAAAAAATGGTTAGTACGGGGATATATTTCTTTTGAAGACAAAATGTGACCAAGTATACATTAGAATCTCGTACCCTATTTAGAGATAAAAGTGAGTTTCCTATGATCTTTGATATTGTCACGCATTGTTGGAATAATGAACGAGTGAACTCAATACAAATAACTGTTGATTTGAAGTTATTTCTGGGAGATATGATCGTGTAGAGTACAACATGCTTGTATCTTTGACTTACATGACCGTGTGTGAAGGTTGTGTAAGATATTGTGAACTTGTACAAGATCGATGATGACCTACATAGCTGTGTAAGATCAAACATGCCCATGTCCCTATCATACACAGCAGTGTGTAAAAACTGTGTAGGTAACTGCTAACGTATAAGGAGGGATGGCAAGAGTCGAACACATATATGGCCATGTGGAAACACATACGCCTATGTCTCAGGTATACATAACTATGTAAGTCAATCGTGTGACTCACTGTAATCACGTATATCTACGATGTCTTGAAATCTAATTGGGACACAGTCACCTACACAATCGTGTAAGTGACCGTGTCCAGTTATGAAACCCTACTTTTTAATATAAAAGGAGCAATGATGAGATTCATCAATATGAGTGAAAAGAACACTGAAAAAGGGAAGGAAAAAGAGTTAGAGTGAGCTGAGAAGCTTTTCTCATTCTATAATCAACAAGTTATCTTTAGAGTGTTTGTTTCAGAATTAAACTAAGAGTGTTGTTGATTTGGCGTATCAACTTGTACTCAATACTGAGATCTTTTTTATATAAAGTAAATGAACTAGATTAATGAAAAGAATTTTCATGTATAAATCACATGGTCAAGAACAGGAAACAAAAAAAATACATGAAACGATAACGTGTAAGTAAAAATATTCATGCATCTAAAGACCCATAAGCAAAAAATGTGTTTAACAAAAGGGTTTAATATAACCCATCTCATTTCCCCCTTCTTCGGAAACACCCAAATTAGAGATTGGTTTTAGTGATGTTTGATAGTTGTACATAAGTGTGTGTTTTCCTAAGTATTTGGCATGTGTTTCTTGCATAATAAGTTATTATTATGGTGTTTTAGGACTTATTTTGGGTGTTTTTGTTTACTTTGGTCTTCATGGTTGTTCTTTTATGTTTGATTTTAGTTTAGGGTAAGAATTGATCATTTTGGTGTAGGAATGAAGGGTGGCCACCTTTATGATTGAGCTAGGGACGAAGAGAGGAGAAGAGAAGTAGAGGAGCTACAGATTAAGATCCCACGATCGTGGGAATGGGCCCGTTTCCCACGGCCGTGGGAAATCTCTTCAGAATGTTTCTGCCACATTAACCCACGATTGTGGGAAGCATAAGGATAATTCCCATGATCGTGGATACTTAGCGGAAGAGACACGAGGGTTTCACTTATTTTTTTAGGGTTTTAGTCTTGTGATATATAAGGGCATAAATCCCTAGGGTCAGAAGGCTGTCGTGGAAAATTGCTTCCTTAAGCTAAAAGACATATTGAGAGCCTAGAGAGAGGTAGAGAATCAAGACTCCCATTCCAAATTGGACAAAGAGCATCCCGTCCTCTAGATTTTCCAGATTTGGGCAAAGAAGAGGAGGAGCTTTCTTCATCTAGTTCTTATTTCGTTTTTCCTCTTCTAGCATCTTTATTATGGATTGTTTGGTTGTTGGAGATGTTAATGACATTATGAGTGACTAAAATATTTTTTACGGTTTGTTGTTTGAACTATTTGTGAACCTTCAGTTGTTGATTTAATAATATAAATGTTTATGTTATTTATTAAGCTTAAACCTTGCAACAAATCAAAAGAGTGAGCTTCGTAATCTGTGTTAAATGTACAACGAGAGTTGAAGTTTAATAGACTTATAGATAACAAGTTATTGATTTATTAGGAAGAGATTTCAATAGATTAATATACTGCCTATAGGATAGCTTCATATCTAGTTGAATGTTTAGGAAAGGCTTTGCATATCGAGAGATCCCAAAGTTAATCCTAATTTAATTAACTAGTGACATTTAGTTGCACCTTGAGAGGGGTAACTAAAATTTTAGAAAATCTTGGGGCAAGTATAAATTGAATCAATTAACTAGAAGGGAGTAAATACAGATAATGACAAGTCTTAATTTTTAATCTTGATTTTCTCCAAGTTTTAGTTTACGATTTTGGCTTTGGTTATGTTGTTTCCTTTTACCCTTAGTTTGTCTTTGTTTTACTTTATCTATTTAAATTTGTTTGAATCAGTTTCTTGAACAAAGAGCAATCTGAATTAAGTGGTGCCTAAGAACAATCCTTATGGAATCGATATACGTTTTTACTACAAGTTATGACCCGTATACTTGTGGTTTTGAGCATAAAACTAGTAGTTTATTTTGCATTCAACAATGTTTCTAAAAGAGGGAGACTCCAGAACAGTGAGTTTGTTGATGAGATCTGTTGATCTCTTGTGTGGAATGTTCGCGCTTGTGCTTAATGCTTCCAAATAAAGGAATGGGGGAGAGTTTCAGGATCAATCTTCACATCTTGCATGGACCATCTCCTTACTCCAATAGGTACTTTCTTATATAAATAGTTTGTTGCTCTACCTTGATATGAGATTATGTATCAACTGTATATGTTATAAGATTCACCATGAAGATGCTAAGTTAGGACAGCCTCTTTTGAACTTTAGGGTACGTATGAGTTTCTCTCTAATTTTACATATTAGAGAGGACAAAACCTCATTTCTAAAGGGTGCAATATTTTTAAAAAGCCTAATATTTCTCTCGCCAAATCTCTTTGATTGAGGAGGCAAAAATTGGTAGGATTACTTTGAGTTGTTTCTTGGTATAGTTTCAAGCAAGAGCCAAATAGCTGGGAATCTTTAAACTCCTATAAGTTCTTATTTGAATTAGTGGATTTGCTTATCGGTTTGGCCTATAATTTTTCCCTCTATATTAAAGGATTTTCCAGGATATATGGTGGTTGATGTATTTTATTTT
>JANIHZ010000005.1:32794017-32814107 GCA_027478365.1 Erythroxylum rufum
TTTTAATTGCTTTAATTACATGTTTCAAACTCTAGGCTAGACTTTTAAATCAATTGCATAACGGTTCCGTCGAGAGAGACGACCTGAGGTTCAGCTTGCTGCAATCTTGGAAATAATTTTATTTTGACCGGTTTCCAAGGTCAATTAATTTAATCGAACGACAGAGCCGCGATCATGGAGTCATCATGAGACTCTATTCTTGTTGGTACTTGACACACGTGCAACTGGGTTGTCAAATGTGACATGAAAATGATACCATTGAACTATATGGTTCCTCTTCATTTACTTGAACGTAAAAACAAAATCCCATTAATTAAATCCACAGGGTCCATCTTAATAATTTTGGCAAATTTATGTCCTACAATGACAATTATGTCATCCAATCATTTGTCCTATCTTTCCCAAGTATTATTTTTTCAACAAACATTTGGAAAGGAATGCTACCATCTTTCTCTTGCTCGTTATCCATGTTAACTTGCTTCTTCATTAATCATCTAACCAATGGACTAAGTTGATTCAATTATGAATTGGACTTCCGAATTAAAAGAAAAATTATTCAAAGAGGGACTTCCTCTATCTCCTTGGAAATTTCCAAGTCACCGTCTATTTAAAACTTATGTGCCATTATAGCAAAGGAATCATAGACAGCTCTTTTGTTTCTTTGCCCTTCTCATTTTTTATCAATAAAATTTGAGTTTTAGGCCAACGACCCAACTAATGATATTTTAAAAATAACTTTGGCCTTAGTGATGATACTAATTATGGTCCATGAAGCTTCTCTTTGTTCTCTTCTTAGTGAAGGAGGTAAGGTAACGAACTTTTGCTTTCTTATGATGCCATTTTCCCTAAGACATGGCTTTGTCATGTATATGCACCTAAAGGGTCAATCCTTGCCTCCCCTCTTTACTGAATCTTTCCATAATTTCCGGGTTCATGCTCCCAAGCCGAAGTCTTTCTAGTACATATTATTATACACCGCATAATGGGTATAAATGTCGCAGTTAAGAGTGTGTCTTTATGGCCTTTACCTAAAGTTCAGTTTTATCAATACAAATATTCCGTTTGTATTATTTATCAGTATCAAAAAGGTTCTATCAGTAGCTGAGATGGCTTTTGGTTTAATGAAAATCCGTTTGGTATTGTCTCTCAAAGCTTTAGAAATGCCCACGCAAATGGATCTTAATACTATTAAAAGCCCACAACGAATCAAATGGATCCACCAAGAAATAAAAGAATACTACCCTAAACCCTAAGACAAGCATGGAGCCATGATCCACTAAAAAAGACACAGCTTCACAGAGCATGGCTAGGATAGCCTGAAGAGACATACTCAAGTATTGGTAATGTCAAATCGCTTTTAATTCGAGGGAAATCATTAGTGAGTTGCTGCCTTAAAATTGCAATAGATGAAACCAAGATGACGAGTCTTACTGTAGGGGACAGAGTTATTTCTTCTTCTTTTTTTTTCTCTTCTTCATTTTCCTGCAAGTCATTAAACTTCGGCTACTTAACTTTCACCTGAAAAGGTTTTAGAATCAACCGTGCTGACACAAGATAATAATTTGTTCATCTATTTTCAGTCCCACAAAGGGAAGGGATGGTTCCAGCTTTCCTCCCAAGCAAAGAAGAGTCTGGGGGGTTGGTATGCCGTTTGCACCAGCTCCAGTCTTCATGGACGGAGTCGAATCTCCAAAACCTCCGTTGGTAGCTCCACTAGCAACTTCATAAGACCCCAGCATCAGAAGAAATGGGATGGCAGTGGCTAAATTATCTCTGCATGCAGTGCACTATTATGATCTCTTCAAATCAGATCTGCGTTCTAACTCTCCCGTAGTTGTGTAACAGTAAAAGTCACTACTACGTGTAAGAACTTGAGAAACTGTTTTCCACATTTCGAGTTGATTCCAACAAACTTTTGAAAATGAAGAATTAGTGATAGCATGCAAGTCAATCGTACTGTCAACTAGATCATGATTTTTTAACTCCATTGGTCTGCATGGTTTAAGGACCAAAATGCTTTCTTCCTGTCTTTCACAAAGTGCCTTTCAGACACACAAAATTTAAAGGAACAAAAATGTTCGGTAGAAGATCAATGTGAGGGTTTAAGTATACTATGTACCTGATCATCTAGAAGTTCAAAGAAGAGGATCGATATACAAGATTACGATACATATGGGGGCCGCTATCACCTCCCAAAACATCTCATCACTGATGATACAAGAGAAGAAGTTAGGAATTTCATCCCAGCAGACCCACCGGGGAAGTAGGAGATGGCATAATATCCAAGTGCAAGAACCTACAAGTTGGAAGAATCTATCAATTTTCATCATTAAACCAGAGACCTCACACCAAGGTTGAAACGTGAAGTTAATTCCATTAAACCATTGTCTCACAAGAATATTGACAAAATATAGGTAACTAAGCATTAAGAGGAAAGTTAAAATAGTTGTACGATTAAAGGTTATCACTTTTACAGCAATTTCACACAATCAACTGGTAAAGATATTGGATAGTCTAAAGCATATACATAATCTGTGGTACTTGTAGAAAGATTAATACCTGAATCACGGAGAACAGCACGGAAAGAATATAGCTGTGAAGCACCATGGAAACATAGATTGTGCCGATCATACTGGCTAGAAATCCCAAAGTAAAAGGAAGCCTCTGGACAAATATTGAAGATAGAACAGAAAATAGAATAACCATTAGATAAACACAAAACCACATTAAGCTGATCAGCATAAAGACACCGCATGATTTACTCTGAATAGATCTAGTACACAACTTCATAAACATACCTCTTTCGATATCATGTGATTAAGTTGATTGGAAGGACCTTTGAGGGCAAAGAAGGATCCAACAATAAAGCCACATCCAAGTGTGAAGCATATTGCAAATTTCTGGGGCACCAGTACTATCACCGGAAGGAACATAGTAAATGCAATGAATACAAAGAACACCCCAGTGGCCAGAAATAAGCCAAAATACATCAGCGCTTTTCCTGAAGGAATGTTACTTGTGGCAGACTGCAAATTCCCAGGTATATCTCTCACTCCTTGGGAAACCCTGAACAGGTATCATAATCGAGATGTGGAGATCATTAACTGTTGGGCTGGTTTGTCTCCCTAAATCAAAACTCAAATGGAGACTCCATGCATTGAAATAAAACAAAAAAAAAAATATTTTGTACACCACGTTATTAAAAAGGTGCATGAGCTGATAAAAACTCCAAAAAAAATATGGGGATTTACATGGTGACCTAAAGAGTGTCTTCTTCATTATTTGGTACGCAAGATCTTACGTATGGCATACTCAAGAATTTGACTGCCATGGAAATACTTATGGCATTTTCCAGAATTTGACTGCTACAGAAATACCATGATTCACTTACCAACCATAATATGATGGTATTCAAACAAGCTGCTTGAGCTGATATTTCAAATGCTCACACCAACGAGATAGAATAAAAATTAAATGGATCTTAGTTGGAACTTCCCTTGCGTTGTTTACCCTAGTGCCTTCTCGGAACAACAGACATTTTGCATGTGCTTCTTGAAGAGGCAAAATGGATTCTAAAGTACTATACATTACCAACAGGGAGGTAGAAAAAGGTAGCCAGTTGAATAAATTCCTCATCTCATTATACATCCGAATGACATCAAGCGCTACAACAAAATAAAACACTTCAAAAAAGATAAAAATGCTTTGAAGAAGGAAATGTTTTGAAGATAAATTAACAAAGATGCATGAGGAGCAAATTGACGTGGACATTATTTTGACAACCACACAAATATTAACCCATCCAGTTAGATGGACACCTAGGTCCTATATGCAAAATTATTTAGGCATTTTGTTATGTACCAGCAACAAACTCAAGTCTATAAATGTTACACTCATAGGCGTAAGAAGTAGCAAGGAGTGCAGCAACAAATTGCTTGACTTTGTTATTATCATACTTGATCTACTGTGTGTTCTAATTAGAATAAATTATTTGACATGTGCATGGAGGTAGCTGCGTTGTTTCAGTTTTAGTTATGTAAGCCTATCTAGATGAGATATCTAGGAGGCAGTTATATCTTGTAATATTGTATTTATTCAATGAAGAGAAGAAGAAAACGGAAAAGGAAATTTCAACCAAAATCAATTCTTGAGATCGTTGGGTTCTCTCTCATAATGAGCCCTTGCTTCTCTAACCATTATAGGTTCAAATGGAAGAAAAATCAATAAACAAAAATACCAGTCTGATTTTGTTAGGATTAATACCGACAACAAACCTAGGATATGGCGAGTATACACAAGAAGAAAAAGAGAGGGGGCTGTGGGCAATGATAATGATGTGGGCAATGATGCACAAGTTAGTTAGGAACATGGCACATGCTTGGGGAATAACAGAATGTACGAGTGATTAGCTAAGTAGGGGGGCAGAGAGAGAAGAGCAGCATTATGGAAAATAGGAAGAAAGAAGAATAGTGACAGAGAGAAGTTTTTCTCCCTGAGGAGCTTCTGCAGCTCTGGATTAGAGGGTGCTATAGTGAGTCACCTTGTAATACTCGTATACTGTCTCTATTATCAATCCTCAATATAGTAAATCTCTAGCATATTCAGCTAGAGTCCTAACATTGGTCCGACCTGCCGGATATCGAAGAAAGGGGAGGATCAACTTTCGGAGGACTATCACAAACACAAAAACAAATTCAGAGTACCATACCTTGATGCCACCTAAGATGTCCGATAGAGTAGACGTGTTGGAATCCCGCATGGCAAACCTGGAGGCTGGAGTGGAGGAAATCCAATCATCCATGCAGATGGCTATGGGGGAAATGCAGCAAGCGTTGTTGATGGAAATGAGCAAAATGCTGGGAAAACGGCCAGAGGAAGGACAGGGGAGTGGTGAGGCCTCAGGGAGGGGGCAAGCGATGGCTGGTGAAAGGCGACAACCAACTCCGATGGAGCATTCATCGGACACTATGTAGGAGTATCGGATGTCAGTCCGCAAGGTGGAATTGCCCATGTTCGATGGGTCAGACCCGGTAGGGTGGATTACAAGGGCGGAGATGTATTTCGAGGTTCATAATACCTTAGAACCAGTTAAAATGAAGTTAGCTCTTCTGAGCATGGAAGGCTCCACCATACACTGGTTCAACTTACTGCAGGAGACGGAAGAAGTTCTGGATTGGGAAAAATTTAAAAGGGCTCTAATTGACCGCTATGGAGGGAGGAAATTTGACAACCCATTTGAGGAACTATCGGACTTACGACAGACAGACTCGGTGGAGGAGTACGTCGAAGCTTTCGAACTCATCTCATCGCAGGTGGGTCGCCCACTCGAGGAGCAATACATGGGGTATTTCATGAGCGGGTTGAGGGCTGATATTCACCAGCGGGTGAGCACCTTCGGGCTAGTGAACCAATACCAGCTGAAGAAGATTGCCCGGGCAGTGGAGGAAGAAGTTATCGGTGATGAGGGAGGGACCAAACACTCCAGATCACGCACACGCGTCTGGACGCCACATCGGGGAGGCTCTTTTAGGGGTGGATTACGGGTCAGCCCGAACCGCAGGGACATGGAGCATCCACACCCGATGGGTTGAGGGAAGGTGGTAGATGGATATGGGTCGGGCAGGATCCGGGAGGCTTATGGGTCACACCCAACTTCCCTGCGCCAAACCGAGGAGGAGCTTCCAACCTCGTGATTCCTACCAGACGGCCGGACGATGATCGGAGGGACTCGACTGAGAAGAACAGGGGCCTGCGACATCTCTCCTATCACGAGCTCATGGACCGAAAGGCCAAGGGCCTTTGCTTCAGGTGCGGGGAGAGATTCCACCCTCTCCACCAGTGCGCCGAGAAACAACTGAGGCTCCTGATTTTGGATGACAATGAAACACTGACCGATGATGGAGAAATCATCACGTTGGAGGCTGAAACCGAAGAGGAGGGAGAGATAGCATTAGAATGTCGAGCGATGGGAGTCTTCGGTGTGAAGGAGACCGAGACAGTGTTGCCTGAAGCGAAAACCATGAGATTGGAGGGGAGACTACAGGGAGTGCCTATTGTGGTTCTAGTTGACAGTGGGGCCAGCCACAACTTCATTTCACTAGAGTTAGCCGGTGGTCTTGGGCTGCATGTAGGGATGAGTAGAGCTTTGGGAATCAGATTGGGGGTTGGTCACAAAGTGGCTACAAGAGGAAGGTGTATGGGAGTGCCTATTCGATTGGGAGAAATGGAGTGGCAGATAGATGCATATGTCCTGGATTTAGGAGGAATGGACGTGATATTGGGAGTGGCTTGGTTGCAAACTTTAGGGAAGGTCATGGTTGATTGGAAGGAGATGACCATGCAATTCCAACATGAGGGGCAGAAGGTGCAATTATGTGGCAATGCAGGTCTTCAGATTACACCGAAGAGGGGTAGTGAGTACCATGAAGATTCAGTGTGCTTGCATGGCCTCCTTGCTATCTTGAGGGGGAGTGTCCTATCGGTGGAAGGGGTAGATATAACAGAGGGATAGCAGAAACAGCTTACCTGAAAAGAAGAAGGGGAGTTGAACCAAGTGTTGGCTAAATTTCCAGAGGTTTTTCAAGAGATGCAAGGGCTACCTCCCGAAAGGAACCACTTGCATGCTATTGTTCTGCAGCAAGGGCAAGGGCAAGGGCCTATCGATGTAAGACCTTATAAATACCCTCATCATCATAAAGATGAGATTGAGAGGCAGGTGCAGCATATGTTGAATATAGGAATTATTCGTCCGAGCTCTAGTGCCTATTCCAACCCGGTCATCTTAGTCAAGAAAAAGGATGATTCATGGAGGATGTGTATCGACTATAGGGCATTGAATAAGGTCACCGTCCCTGACAAATACCCTATTCCGGTGGTGGAGGAGTTATTAGATGAGCTAAATGGTGCAGGAGTTTTTTCTAAATTAGACCTCAAATCTGGTTATCATCAAATTGGGGTCAAGAGAGAGGACATCCATAAAACGGCTTTCCGAACACACGATGGTCACTATGAATTTCTCGTGATGCCGTTCGGATTGACCAACGCACCGGCAACATTTCAATCTGCTATGAACGACATTTTTAGGCCTTTCCTCAGGAGGTTTGTGCTGGTTTTTTTTTATGACATTCTCATATATAGTGCTAATTGGGAGACCCACCTCTTACACTTAACAAAGGTTTTGGAGGTCTTGAGAAATAATCATTTTGTGGTTAATCATCCGAAGTGCAGTTTTGGGAAAAGAATGATAGCATATTTGGGTCATATTATTTTTGAACAGGGAGTAGCGGTGGATCCAGCCAAGGTTTCAAGTACAGGGAATTGGCCTATTCCTCAAAATGTCAAGGGAGTGAGAGGATTTCTTGGGTTGATGGGTTATTATAGAAGGTTCATTATGAACTACGGTAAGATAGCCAAACCTCTTACCGAATTAACAAAGAAGGATGGATTTCATTGGAATTCGGCAGCTTTGGAGTCTTTTGAAACTTTGAAGAAAGCTTTGACTACTTCTCCGGTATTGGCTCTTCCACAATTTTCCCAACCCTTTGAGGTGGAGTGTGACACTTCGGGCAAGGGGATAGGGGTTGTTTTGATGCAACAAAGAAGACCAATCGCATATTTCAGTAAAGCTTTGTCTGAAGGCAATCTCTCTAAGTCAGCTTATGAGAAAGAATTAATGGCTTTGGTACTAGCAATTCAACATTGGCAACATTATTTGATGGGCCGATCCTTTGTGGTGTACACAGACCAAAAGAGTCTCCGCCATTTGCTACAACAAAGGGTGTCCACAACCGACCAACAATGCTGGATATCTAAGCTACTCGGGTATCATTTTGAAATTATTTATAAGCCGGGACCTGAAAATAAAGCGAAAAATGCTTTGTCACGGATTCATGAAGAGGGTGAGTTGATGAATTTGATTTCTTATCCATTATGGGCTGATGGTAAACTCTTACAGCAGGAGGTAGAAAGAGACCCTATTTTGAGTGCCAAAAGGGGGTATCAGTGGCATCACGGAGTCCTCCTACATAAGGGAAGGCTAGTGATCTCAGCTCATTCTACTTTCATTCCCTTACTCCTTAAAGAATTTCACTTTTTGCCTATGGGAGGCCATTCAGGTTTCCTTCGCACTTATAGGAGGATCGCCAGCAACATTTATTGGATTGGTATGAAGAAGTCTATTCAAGATTTTGTTAAGGCTTGTGATATTTGTCAGAGCCAGAAATATGCTGCCACCTCTCCTGGGGGTCTACTGCAGCCTCTTCCCATTCCTAACCAGATTTGGGACGACATCTCGATGGATTTCATCACGGGACTTCCCAAGTCTAAAGGATATGAAGCAATCTTGGTTGTAGTTGATCGGTTGTCTAAATATGGTCATTTTATCCTATTGAAGCATCCATATACTGCTAAAAATGTGGCTGAGATCTTTGTAAAGGAGGTGGTGCGCTTGCATGGTGATCGGCATCCCTTATTTGTGAGCTATTTCTGGCGGGAATTGTTTCGACTGCAAGGCACTTTGCTGAAAATGAGCTCCTCATATCATCCAGAGACGGATGGGCAAACGGAAGTTCTTAACCGATGTTTAGAGACTTATTTGAGGTGTTTTGCTTCGGAGCAACCCAAACATTGGTCTTCTTGGGTATCATGGGCTGAATTATGGTACAACACTACCTACCATGTGTCTACGGGCTCAACTCCTTTCGAATTGGTATACGGCAGAAAACCTCCTACATTGGTTCGGTTTGTGCAAGGTGAAACTAAGGTGGAGGCCGTGGCTAGGGAGCTGGTGGATCGAGATGAGGCTTTGACACAACTCAAATACAATCTTCACAGGGCTCAAGAGCAGATGAGGAAGTATGCAGATAGGAAGAGACAATCGGTTGCTATCCAAGTGGGCGAATGGGTTTTTCTTAAGCTCCGGCCTCACAAGCAACTAACGGTGGCCCGAAGAATTAACCAGAAATTAGCGGCCAGATACTTTGGTCCTTTCCAAATTGTGGAAAAATTAGGAGTTGTTGCTTATAAACTTAACCTCCCATTGCACTATCGCGTTCACCCTGTTTTTCACGTGTCTCAGCTTAAAAAAGCTGTCGGACTCTACACGGTTAGGGAGTCTTTACCAGAAGGAATGGAAGTGGAACTAGAGGAGGTGGTAGAACCAGAAACTGCACTGGCCAGCAGGGTGATTTCCAAGGATGGACAATCAACCACACAGTGGCTGATTCATTGGAAGGGAAAACCGATGGAGAATGCTACTTGGGAAGATGATTTCGTCATCCGGACTCAATTTCCCCTGCTCTTCAAGAAGGGGGCAATGTTAGGATTAACACCGACAATGATAATGATGTGGGCAATGATGCACAAGTTAGTTAGGAATGTGGCACATGGTAGGGGAATAACAGAATGTATGGGTGATTAGCTAAGTAAGGGGGCAAAGAGAGAAGAGGGGCATTCTGGAAAATAGGAAGAAAGAAGAATATTGTGACAGAGAGAAGTTTTTCTCCCTGAGGAGCTTCTGCAGCTCTGGATTAGAAGGTGCTATAGCGAGTCACCTTGTAATACTCGTATCCTGTCTCTATTGTCAATCCTCAATATAGTAAATCTCTAGCATATTCAGCTAGAGTCCTAACAGATTTACATTGGAATTCTATTGTAAACTGTCCGGGAAACTAGATCCCAAACTCAAGGCCATAATGACTTGATATTAGAGCCAAGAGTTAAGGGAGAGTCACGCAATTTCCAGCAACAGTTTGAGGCCTTCATGGCTATGTACCAAGAAGATAGAGCAAGAGACTAATCAAAAAGAGAACAAGATCGCATCACACAAGAAACAAAACAATAGGAATTCTCGGGCCAACTTAATGATTTGGCACATTAAGTAGCAACATCAAGGATGAATGGAAGTGAACCCAATACTGGAAGTGTTAATTGCGACCATCGTGATTGTCAAGTTGGGGAAGGGAATTCAAAAGGAATCCAGAAGGGGGTAATTTTATACCCAAATATGCTAAACTTAAGTTTCCTCGATATGGAAAGAATGAAGATCCATTACCTTGGCTTAGTCGTTACGATTATTTCTTCCATCATCAAAAAATTCCTACAGAAGAAAAGATGGAGATGGTTGCCCCTCATTTGGTGCATGAAGCACAATTATGGTTCCATAAATTGGATTGAGTCAAATCTAGTTTAGGTTGGGAAGAATTTAAGCATGTGCGCAATATTCGATTTGGTCCTCCACTCAAGGCACGAAAGTTGGTGAATTGTCCAAACTTTTCCAGACCGGAATAGTAGAGGAATATCAACACAGGTTTGAACAATTGTCTACCCGTTCAAGTATACTAACTTCAATAAAAGAGGTTGAGATTTTCCTAAGTGGATTATAAGAATATATTGCTAGTGAAGTGGAGTTGCATCACTCTAAAGATTTGAGAAGTGCCATGAGTTTAGCACAATTTTATGAGCGAAAAGGTGGTTGGAACCAATAAAAAATCTCCATTACCAAGTCCAAAATTTCCAATGTAAAGTGGCCTAACCTACCCAATTCTTCCAAGCCACAGTTCATCAAGCATTTAACTCGAACAGTGATGGAGGAACGACGGGCCAACAATCTTTCCTATAATTGTGATGAGCATTACTCTCCTAGTCATAGGCGCAAGCACTTATTCTGGATAAAAGGATAGAGGAGCCACATAGGAAATCAGAGGTAGATGCTAAAGTTATAGAAGATGAACCTAAGGTTTCCATTCATGCCATCACTAGCATTCAACATTATCAAACTATGCAAGAGAGTAGTTAAATTAAAAACGATCTCTTGTTAGTTTTACTTGATTAAGGAAGAACTCACAATTACATTGATGAATCATTTGTATCAAGCTTGGATATGGAAATTTAGCAAAGGTAAGGACTTGATGTTACCGTTGCCAATGGAGAATGTCTTCAAAGTCTAGGTCTATGCACACTTGTTTCCTTAAAGCTAGGTGATCAAATTTTTTATGTTGATTTACTTTCAAAAGACGTCTTTTATGGAATTCACCCAACTCGCCCCTTTCTGGGGAAACATCTAGTTCCAAAGTCACTGAATGGGTTACGAGTTTTTGGAGCTAATGTTAGGTGTTAATTGGCTTTAGACTTTGGGCCTCAGCCATTGCGATTTTATTACATTATGGATGCATTTTGTTAAGTGTGGCAAGACAATTGAATTACAAGGTGTTGAGCCAAAATTCTATTTTCCATCAAATTACTGCTCTAGTAGACATGGATTGCAATTTGGAAACTTGACATATTTTAGTAGAATTTGATGAGATCTTTCAAGAGCCCACAAGATTACCACCTCCTCGTAATTATGATCATCGTATTATTTTGGAGCATGACACAAATCTAGTAATGGTCAGACCCTACCATTATCCTCATATACAGAAGGATGAAATTGAGAAACAATGTTAGGGGACGTTATCCAAGGGAACCATTCACCCGAGCCAGTCCCCATTTTTTCTCTAACATTAGTAATTAAGAAGGTGGATAATAGTTGGTGTTTATGTGTTGATCATCGAGCTTTGAATGCCAAGACAATAACAGATAAGTTTCCAATACCAGTGATTGATGAGCTGTTAGAGGAACTTCGTGGAGCAAAATATTTCACTAAATTGATTTTGCGCTCTGATTATTTTAAAATTCGCAAGTGTGCTGCAAATATTGCTAAAAATAGCCTTCCTTAATCACCACGAACACTTTAAATTTCTAGTTGTGCCCTTTAGGCTAACTAATGCCCCTTCTACTTTTCAAGCCTCAATGAATGATGTGCTTGGACCATACTTGCGCAAATTTATCCTGATATTTTCTGATGACATCCTAATCTACAATAAAACATGAGTCGAACATATGCACCACTTGCATATTTCTTTTCAATTTTATAGCAACACTATTTATTCTTAAAGCGCTCCAAATGTTCCATTGCTCAAACTCAAGTTTCTTATTTAGAACATGTTATCTTTGTTGAAGGGGCATCTATGTTGCAGTGACTAAAATTTTCTTCAATTAAGGCATTGCAAGGATTCTTGGGCTTAATTGGGTATTATCACAAATTTGTCAAGGGTTATAGTACTATAGCAGCTCCTTTAACCTCCATGTTATGCAAAAATTCTTTTCTTTTGACAATCATCGTAACCTTCAGATGATCAAAAGTTGTTGACAGTTAGGTTACAATGACCACTACACCTGTCCTCTCCTTACATGACTTCACTGCTGCATTTGTGGTTGAATTGTCAACAACTTTTGATCATCTGAAGGTTACAATGACCACTACACCGGTCCTCTCCTTACATGACTTCACTGCTGCATTTGTGGTTGAATGTGATGCTTCTAAAAGTGGAATAGGGGTGGTTCTTCAACAAAATGGGCATCCAATTGCCTTTTATAGTCATACTCTTGCTCCTCACCATCAATGCCTACCTTCTCATGAAAAAAACTCATTGGTCTACCAAAAGCCATCATTGGCCTCCTTATTTATGGGGTTGATCATTTGTAGTGTGTACTGACCACTATATCTTAAGTATTTTTTAAATCAACAAGTTGTAACGTCCACTCAACAACACTAGTTAAGCAAGTTATTGGGTTTTGATTTTTAAAGTTGAATATAAAGTTGGACGTGCAAACATAATTGTTGACGTCTTATCTCGCCAAAACAAAGACGTTGGAATGCTAGTTACACTTTCAAACAACTTGCCTTGTTTGATGACCTTAGATCTATTAAACAGTTTCACATATCTAGCAAGGTGAAGCTATTGGTCCTTGGCAATTTAGAGATTGGTTAGTGTTCTTCAAGAATCGTGTTTATCTTTACAAGATTCTCCTTTGATTTTGTCAATTATTTTTGCTCTCCACAACCAAGGACATGGAGGATATTAAAAAAATTACAAAGGGCAACTACTGACTTTTATTGGAAACAAATGAAGCAACATGTTCAGAACTTTGTCACTACAACACTTATCAATGACATAAATAAGAACACCTTCTCCCAACAGGCGTTTTGTAACCTCTTCCGACTCCTATTCAAATTTGGCTTAATATCTCGATGGATTTTACTGATGGCTTACCTTCTTCTCAAGGGAAATCAGTTCTATTTGTTGTGGCTGATCGGTTGGCCAAGTATGCTCACGTAATTTCCCTATCTCATCCTTACACAACTATTATGGTTGCTCGTGCTTTCTTTGATCATATTTGCAAGCTCCATGGTCACCCGAAATCCGTTGTCTATGATCAAGATGTTACTTTCACAAGCACATTTTGGACTAAATTACAATAACAACAACCTAGTAGAAATTCTACTGAGATGATATATGGATAGTGTAGCAACAAGTTGCTTGAGTTAGTTTTTATTAGACTTGATCTACTATACGATTTAATTAGAATAAATTGCCTAACGTGTATGAAGGCAATTGTGTTGTTTCAGTTTCAATTATGTAAGCCTATCTAGATCAGTTATATCTTCTAATAAGGTATTTATTCAATAAAGAGAAGAAATTGAAAATGGAAGTTCAGACCAAAATCAATTCTTGAGATTTCTCTCTTAATGAACCCTTGCTTCTTTAATCTTCATAGGTTCAAAAGGAAGAAAAACTAATGAAACAGTAAATTGTCCCATAACTAGATCCCAAACTCATAACACATTTACATATTATGAAGGCCAAAGATCATCAACTGTTAGTACCAGATCTAAGGTCACAGTAAATGGCCTTTCCCAATTTACTTATCAAAACGCATTGCACCATGCAAAAACTCTCCAACTTAATATCTAACTTGAAAAGTGGTTCTCACTTTAGTGAAGAGCATTTCCTCTTTACAGTCAGTTGTGTAGTAAATAAGTTCAGACACTTCCATTCATATTGAAAATAAACCTAGAACACCAATTCAACTTCCTAGTTATCTCTTTATCATAAAAGTTCTACATTTCTTCCACTAGTGAGCTTAATCTAACGTAATGACAATCATCCAATAAATTAAAAAAACATCATCTCAAAAATATCCAATACTATATCATCACAAATAAAAAATTAGACTGCTGAAGCAACATACGTCATTATCCACACCAATAACTGTGTAATATACATGTTGATGTAGGACAAAGTCAATATGCCAATGCTTTAAGAAAAACAGGTACAACTTGAAAATTAGAACTGGTGGAGGTTAGATAACTTTTATGTGTGCCGGGATTGGAATTCAAGATGCTGAAACAAAAGAATGTTTCTAGGGAATATCGGTTGTAACAAAAACCTAGGAATCACTCTTTTAGATATCATTCTCAACTAAGAATCAGTTATAAAAAGAAAGGATCAAACTTCCCAATTTTTTAAGAGAGAGAGGAAAAAAAAAAGATCAATGGTTTTTCCTTATCATAACAGTCGGTTCTTAGTTCACTAACATAATTTGGTAGAACAATCACACGCAACTGGAAGAGAAAAGAAAGAATTGAGCTTGCAACTTATCATAGCTAGCAAGTATCAAATTCCGACAAGTTTAAAAGTTGTAATTAAAGATATGCGAATGCTTACACGTTGAAGGTACCAGAAACGGTGTCGTTGGCGGATCGGACAGCGCCTTCAAGATCGAAGCCGAAATCCAATCCAGCAGTTTCAGTAGCTGAATCTCTGGAAGATGCGTAGGAGTTCCAATCTGCGAGTAGCGAAGACGAGGGCTTTTGCTGTTGATCTGCACTAGTGCTGCCTGTAAACCAAGCTTGTGTTAACTTCTCCATTGTTTCTTTCTTTCTTGTTGGTAGCTTTGTGCTGTGCTGGGTTAATACGCTTTTAATAAATAAAAGAGAATCAGTGTGGCGGTCTGGCAAGCGGCCTGGCTAACCTGATGTTGGGTTTATCGTTTTGAGGTCCAATCATAAGTTTCCATTTCCTGATCATGATCCTAAGGTCTATGGGCCTAATATTCACGTATATTATTATTAAATGCAATTCCTGAATTCCCGACTTTGGTTTGGTTACAGTTACAGGTCTTGCTCCAGCTTCACCTAATTACTGCAAAAGCATCAATGCGCTTGTTATTGGATTGGAATGTTTGAATTGAAGCAAATTAAAGACAATAATTGAGTTGAGTTGGTTGAGAAAAAAGCAGATGATCAAGCCAGTTGAAATACCAAAACATGCAGTTAGATACATACATAGGCTAAGTGGTGCGTTCACTTAGTCAAGACGCATTGGACAAGTATATTTCAGAGAAATGGGTTATTGGCATTTATAAGAGTGTAGAGGTCGTGCTAAACCCATTTGATACAATACATAGAAGCATAACTGAAGCACATAATCTTCACTCTTAATATAATAGTTTGAAACACACATATTATGTTAGAGAACTTTCAAGAGCTGCACTTCAAATATCAGAGGCTCATCTACATGCGACAGAAGACTGCGTCTTGGTCCAAACTGCATCGAAAAATCATTGAAATGATTAAAGCAACTAAATTAGCAATGGCGTTATTAAGAGGATTGACCAAACCGCGTCTGGCATCGGTTCCAAGTTTTCACTTGTGTACCCCACAGAAGCAGGTATTAACGCTCTCCTTTTTCCTGAAGTAAACAAATTATGGAAGTGAAGCATTGGAAGAAAACCATGGAAAAAAAAAAAAAAAAGAAGAAGAAATTTATCTGTTGAATATACCTCCAACCTTCATGCCTATCAGCACCTCCTTCAGGCCCTCGATAATCTGAACTTGGAAGATGATAAACATGCTTAATGGAAACGACTATTAGACAATGACAATGAATAAAATTATTGTGATCAGATCGCCCACATGAAGACAATGATCATGATCTACTCTTCTAAAAGGCCCAACCTTGCACTCCATTTCATTTTTGTTTGTTTATGTCAACTGAATTTGACTAAAAAATATGACCAATTATCTACACCAAATTTCCATCAAACAAAAATGTCCCCATCAAAATCTGCAGAGGGAACGAATCGGGAGTTTTGACACTCACCTGTTTTTCACCCAAAACAAGTTTGACAGGTGAGCTTTCCCCACTAAACTGATCAACCGTGCTGCATCCAATTAAGGCCTCTTCACTTAATATAAGACGCACACAGAAAGCATGTGAAATCTAGCCGATGCTCAAGTTCAACCCTGAATGATATAGAATCTTTAGATAAGTAAAAGCCACTGAAAAGTGGGAACTTTACCTATGAACAAAATATCCATTTGAACGGCGACACACATAGTTCACTAGAACAACATCCCCTTCATGAGCCTCTGATCCTTTTCCTTCAACGATCTCTAAGAATCAAAACTTAAAATAAGGCAAGGTAACAAAAGCTATAGAATAGTAGCATATATCAGTAGAGATAACAAAATCACCAAGATAACTTCCATCCAAGAAGATATTTTAGCAGAGCAAGGTTCAAGTGAACACCATAGATTAAATGAAATCAAGGAGCAAAGTCCACGCAAGCCACTTAAAGAGAAAGAGACAATCTACATCATCAATTTGGGGTGACGAGAGATACTAAGGCTACTCTGACGTGGTTCTACAAGTACACGGTAACCAAACTGGTGCTTTTGATGTCGGAAAAATAGATACCTTGAATCCTAACCCCACTGTTGAGCTTCAGAGTCCTGGCCACTTGAAATCAAGAAGAAAAATTGTCATTCAAAAACTAAACGAATATATATTAAGAGAGTATTGCCTTCCCATCTTGCCAGTAACCATAGTAGGATAAAATAATACCAACACATGTACAATATTTTACCGCATAACTTCATCTTGCTTCATCTCAGGCATTGGTGCAGCAAATACAGGTTCAAGGTGGAACAAGATAGTGTTGAAACCAACATACTTCAGCAGCATCCTCCTTGGCAATCTCTTCACAGTTAGTGAAGTAAATTGATCGTGCAAGACCATGGTCGGCGCATCTTTGTTTTTCTTGCCACTGGTTTGTGAGTAAAGCATAATCGATTAAAACGAACCGTTTTGCTTTTGAAGTTACCCTCAAAAACAAATTTAATTTGCAGAGATGGGTAAGATAATGATTGATTGGGACAAGCATCATACCAGCTATCATCTAATCTCTAATCTAGTCATATCCAAAACGCAAAGGTGAAAGTTTTCGGTAGAAGAAAAGAAAAGCTTTCTTTTGCATGTTACATACAAATCGTGTTAGCTCCTACATCCCAATAAATTTCATGTTTCATCGACAATTTCAAATTAATGACAGGAAGCAATCAAAGCCTGAAACTGTTAAAGTAACCATAAGCCCAGTCTCACAACCATTGGAAACGTCAAGAATTTCAATTTCAACTCCATAATATGTAACAAGTAACAATAATAAAAGAAATGACATCTTGAGAAGGTTTGTTACCTTGAAAATTGGAAAAGACTAGGGAAGTGAAGCAATGGAGGCGCTTCCATGATCAAAGAAGCTCAATAGTGAGTGCGTCGGTAGCTGCTAAATTGAACGCTGGACAACATGAAATGGATATGCGTGGATTGAGACGTGGCCTTTGGTTAGCCTGACGAAATCTATTTGGTTACTTTAATTTGGATTTTTTAAAGTCAGGGGGAAAAAAAAAAAAGATAACAAAATAGTAAACAATTCAATTTACTTTCTAATTACACAAACAAAATACTAACTGCCTCCTCTTAAATGTGGAATTTGATTATTCTCGGATTCCTCCATGAGAAATTTCCATAATGATGGAACATGAAAAAGCTTTTGTTAAAAAAGCTTCTAACACGAAAACAAAATAGTACAGTTTATATTCGTATAAGAAATATAGTGCCTGTTTGGTTCAACTTTTGGAACCTCCAAAAACACTTTTTTTACTGCAAAAATTATTTTTTAGAAAAAAAAAATAAAAACTGCTTTTCTCTCTTTATTCTATTTGTATACAACGACCAACTTCATAATTAGGATCACGAGTAACTCTCTCTGATGCATCGTAAACATTTAATGGACATTGGACAGAGTAGAACATCTACCTTCTCTCTTTTACTTAAAATCTAAATTTAAGTAATAAGCAAGAGGGGTTGCAGCTTAAATTTTGAGATATGATGTCTCTTAGTGTCTGTTTGATTCAACTTTTGGAGCTTCCAAAAACACTTTTTTTTCACCGCAAAAGCTGTTTTTTGAAAAAAAATGAGTGTTTGACTGCAAAACTGAAAAGCACTTTTTCAGTAAAAAAAGCTTTTGAAAAAGAAAATACAGCTTTTTCAGAAGCTATAATTTGGAGCTTTTCAAAAAAGTCCAAATTATAGCTTTTCCGCACAGCTGTTTTTTATGTGTACTACCGTCACTTAAGTAAATAATCTTTTCTTGGGTCTTTTTTGAAACCACAACGTCGACTCTCTCTCTTCTGTTTTCTTGTCTTCTGCTCTCCTATCACCCTCTCGTCTTCTAAAGATTGGTTCTGCTTTTATTTATTTTTTGTTGTCCTGATATTGAAGTTTCAAAAAACGCAGACGAACTTCTGCGTCTGCGTTGTTGATAGAGCTTCACGTGCAAGATCTTCCTCTCCTTTTTGAAGAGCAAGTTGAGCCTTTCGATACCTTGACAGAAGGTAAGCAGAAAACAGTATTTCATTGCTATGATCGTTTAACTAATTAAATAATAACTCATCACTGTGACCTTTGTAATTAACAAAGATTAATCAAAATTTACCAACTTCAGAAGCTTGTTGTGCAGCTTTGTACTTATTTTCCAATCGTTTTTGAGATGCTAATACCTGAATAAAACAGAGGAAGCACCCAGAAAACACGATATAAAATACTAGATAAAAAGAAATAGAGGGAAGCGTCGAAATATTTCACGTGATAAGAGTTTAATCCAACATCACTTCAATGCTGATTCTGATAGCCATACAGGCTCCAAGTTTTGTAAAACATTATAAGGAACTAAATTCTGACAAGAAAAAGTAAATGTGACTTGACAGAATCTAAGTGAGGAAACTCAAAATGAAAACTCAGGGGCATGGTTAATCATGTCCAGAAAATTAACACTGCAAGAAGGAAAGACACAAAGAACCCAAAATTGAGAAAAGAGTATGCTAGAGCCTAATGCTTACTTGTGCTGTGGCCTGACGCATCTTTGTCAAGTCATCATTCATTCAAGTACTACCTGTTCTAAAATTTTCTCCGGGTCTTCAAAGGAACTTAGGACTGCATTTGCATATGACTGTAATTAGGAGAACCAAAAGTATTAGGAGAACCACAAGTATTAGGACTGCATTTTCAAGGTCTTAGGTTTATCTAAATGGTATAACCTTGAATGTGATAGTATTTGGTGGCGGTGAGCAGCAATGTTGTTATTGGCTTGGTTCCTTAAATGTCTTTTAACTCTGAATGTTCTAGGAGCTCTTCTTAGCAGTACCTCTTTTCAATTGATTTCTTCACATACACAATTTGCAAACTTTACTGCTAATTTAGACGTGATAGTCATAAAAATCATATCTTCGTCAAGCATAAATTGAGCTCCATTTCCCCTGCCAAAATTTCCAACCAAACCAAGTAGCTTTCTAAACTTGAATTTGATGGTTCCCTGGGAAAATTTTTACATCTTCCCGATCCTTACCATTTTTATACTTGTAATATATGGTGCAATTTGCTTTGCTTGAAAGCTCTTCTGTTGATGACGATCTGGACAATCTGAAGAAGGAATTATTTGGTGGCTCAAAGGTATGATTTAATATTTTAATAATCGAGGAATTGTATCAAATAAATTTTACAACTCATTTATATAGTTCAGTGCTAATTTAATAGATGAGTTCTCATAGGATGTCTTTTGCCATAACTTTTCTCTGATAGTCATAAGACTTGCAGCTATCAAGTCCAAGCAAGAGTTTTATCTAGAGATGGCAATGGGTAGGTTCGGTTCGAGTTTTACTCTACCCATATCCATATCCATTTTGTATGATTCAACCCATATCCATATCCATATCCATCGGTTTTTACGATTTACTACCCATATCCAAATCCATTAGGTTGTTCGAGTTTTTGGATATCCATCGGGTTGTATAGCACATAAAAATATAACTTCTAAATAGAAAATATAAAGAGTAGATTTTTGCGAACGCTCCAAATCAAAATTACTTTAAT
>JANIHZ010000005.1:32889239-32909339 GCA_027478365.1 Erythroxylum rufum
CATATGACTTTCTAACATTTTTGCAGTGGTTAATCTATCATATGACTCATGTCAACATTTATCATATAGTCACAATTGCAATATAAAATAATAATGGAACAATATTGAAAATAAATATAACATAGAGCTTTAAATTACTAAAAAGTTATTTAGTTGAACAAAAAAAAGTTTAAGCCATATTTTAAATAACTAGACAAAATATTTAAACTTCAACATAATCTTCAGTGTGTGGCAAGAAACCTTCTCACCCACCTAAATCTTTGAGACAAAATATTTAAACTTCAACATAATCTTCAATGTGTGGCAAGAAACTTTCTCACCTACCTAAATTTTTGAGAAGGCATAAGAGTAAAAAACACAAGCATTTGTGTAGGATGATCAAGAATTTTGCCTAAAGCAGTATCCCTTTCATCATCTGTGAGTCTCTTTATTTCACCCAACGCACTATTTAACTTTTCTAACTCTTTGTTAAATATACGTTTCAGTCTCAATACTCTTACACAATTTATCTCTAATCTGATTAATGGTATCACCCAACATCCTGGCAGCAACAATAATTGAATTTGCACGGCTTGCTTCTCCCATATCATTACTTGTTTTTCTCTTCCTTGCTGAAATATTTTCAACTCGTCTTTCAAGATTTGATGCTTGAGGTTGGGTAAAAGACTCATCTATGTCATGCAAACCGTGCTCATATTGATCTTCACTACCTTCATTTATCCCACCTACACCTTCTTACCTTTCCATTTCTTCAAGAATATCCGTAGCAATTTGTGCGCCATTTCTAGTTACACGATCTTTTCCATAGATTCCATTCAATTCATTATAGAAAGGAAAGATATTCCTTTGAAATTGAGCTGCATCTTTGTGACTTTGATAAGATGAAAAAAAGCAACATCCATAATGTTAGTAGTGTGCCCTAGGCCAGTGGATATATGTGATTCGTGTATTAATATTATGACTTGTTAATAATATATTATGAGGTATTCCTTTTATATATGCATGTATGATGTTTATGTAATGCGATTTACGTTTTATGAATGGTATTAGACTTATGTCATCAAGTATGTGACTTGATAGTAAAACCATAAGCATTATAACACTATTTTAAATTGTCCCTAGTCGATCGTTATTAGTGAAACAATAATGAATTAAGGCTAGTAAGTGTTCTGATTGATGATCACGTTTTACTGATCATGGATATGAGTTATCAAATTAGAAACATAGATATATGTTAGAGACCATATATTGGACCGACCCACAAAGAGAACACTACATGGTTTCATGTCATTAGTGATTCTCAATATGGTTTGACTTTAGTCCTCTGACCTGAAGTCATCATCATTCCCTACATGAGGAATTTGGTATTTTGACATTAGACTAAGTTATTCCTAACCGAATAACAAGTAGTCTTATGTTGTACATTAAATGAATTATGCAAAGGGATGTGAATGACATAGATGGGATTTGTACCTCTCTTAAATGAGAGAGATATCATTTGAGCCTCTTGATAAGTATGACTGAAGAAATACATGGCCGTGCTAAAATGAATTGATGAGGAGTCATCAATGTCATCTGTTATAACCAGTCAACTTGGGGATCAAGAAACTATGATTAATCAAAGCTTGACATGTACCATGCCTTGTGATTAATCTTGATATCGTGTTACAAAGGGACTGAGCTTATAACCATGGTTACAAGTTAAATCGGATTACCGATCCTCATTTGATTTAGGTAGTCATAATATCTTGCTAGAGGCCGCTTATGACTTATGAGCCTTGAAGTGTGATCAAGCCCATTGTCAACATCAAATGAGCCTACAGGGTCGCACACAAAGAGTAATGTGATCTGGGCTTATTCTCTTGGGCCTAATTTATTAGGCGTTGAATAAATATATGTGGATATGTTTATTGGTCTGGATTGAATTAAGTTGTTGGGCTTTTGTTATATGAGATATAATGGGCCGAAACTTACCGGGCTTCAATGAGATTAGGTTTTCTCTATAAATAGAGAAACTTAGGTCTCATTAGATGTAAAGCAAAAACGTGAGACGAAACCCTAGCCACCCTCTGAGAGAAAAATGTGCGGCGTTTGGAAAGAGTTTCAGGACGTGCTAGCACACAATAGCCACTGCCCGGATCGTTCATACTCGTGTAGATACTGGTAGAGGGCATTCGCGTATTGCAGTGTCTACAAATCCGAAAAAGAAACAACCAATTCGCGTCAAAAGGTATTTTCGTACATCCTGTGTATTTCCGGTTATACTTCATGTTGTGTTATGGTCTTTTCCAAAACGTATTGTGAATACTCGGGTCATAAGCGATCCAACAAACCATAAGCACCAAATTATCATTAAATAAAATACATGTACAATTAAACATTTCAAATTATCAAACTCAATTCCAAATTCAATTGTTCAAACTCAAATTCAATCTCATTCATCAATAATTCAACAATTTAATATTAATACCATAATAAATCACAAGCCAATTTCCACCATTCAATAATAAAAAAATCACCATTTAAAATTTAATTTCCAATCCACTTCCAATTCCAAAATGCAAAATGCAAAATGCAAAATGCAAAATGCCAAAATCCAATTCCAAAATCTAATTCCAAATTTCCAATTTCGGTTGAATTTCATAACTCACAAATGACAAAAAACAATCAACCGAAATCAACATCCAAATTTCCAAATTTCCATTCCATTCAAATTTCTCATTTTCATCTAAAATCCACTTCCAAATTTTTCCCCAAATCCAACACAATAACACCAATTTTTAACCTCAAATCCACTATAATCTAATAACCAACACAATCACAGAAGCAATCATTTGTAAAATGCATGAAAAATGAAACAAAAATCAAAAAATACACCCCAAAAACAATCGGGTCTTCGGTGCCAATCCAGGTCGACGTTGGGTCTTGTGTTCTGATTGAGCTGAGGTGGTTGTGCCATCGTTTGGTGCGTCGAAGACTCGAGGAGGACGAAGGAGAAGGCTAAAGCTGGTGAGAGGAGGAGCGGCTTGAGGTGAGGGAGCTCGAATCATCGAAGACTCGAAGGGAGAGCAAACCACCGGTCGAAGACTCGAAGGAGAAGGACTGGAGAAGACGTCGACGGTGAGGAGATGGTGAGACACCAAGAGAGAGATCGAAGAAGGGAGGCGCAGCAACGTGCGTGCGTGGAGAAGAAGGAGAAACCGAAGAAGAGAGAAGACTCCAGAAGATCAGGGGGTAGATTTTTTTAGGTTTAATTTTTGTTTTTTTGCAAAATGGTCCCTAGAGAATTCAAATTTTTGTGGAATGATCCAGAAAATACCAGAATCCTTGGTACCGACCAGTACCTACCGAAAATGGCCGGAACCCACCGAAATTTATCCCCCGTATATCTTTACCCGTACCGGTATCAGTTTCTGGCCAGTACGGTACTGACCGGTACGGTACGATTTTCATAAGGTTGGGATGGACAAGTTGAGGATAATAAGGGATGGATGTTTATAAGGTTGATGATTAAGATTATGATTTACTTGAGTATAAGAAAAAGTTAAGTGTGGGGATGTTTGATAGATAATTAATTATCTATATTTATATACCTATATTTAATATGTTTTGATTGTTATTTAAGAATTTTATAGTATTTTTGGTACTTAATTTACTTCAAGTGTGTTTTTAGGTGATAATTGTCTTTATAGACCAAGAGGAGATGTATTCGGATGAAATATAACATGGAATGGAAGAATTGGAGCAATTGTGGACTTACACAACCGTGTATAGTGACCATGTAAGTCATTGTAACTGTGTGGACCTTCAAAGACACTGTTTCTACACGTGTGGAGGTACACGACCGTGTATGTTAACATATATGATTGTGTATGTTGCTCGTGTAAGTCTCTGTGATCGAGTAAAGTCAATTAAGGTATTTTTGGAGATACACAATCATAGCTATGATTTGAGTTTAAATGTTCATCTGAAGTAGCTTAGCTATGATTTGAGTTTAAATGTTGAATATTTGGAGTTGCATGTGAGTGTTTGAGCTATGAATGAGTTAGAGGAATGATTTTAGGTATGTCTGTATCATTTGAGAGGTGTTTGAAGTAGAGGAAATGGAAATGACAATCGGGGAAGACGAGTCGAACCAGACGTCGCGACGAATAAATTATTTATACGTCGCGACGTGTGTGGCTGACCTGTTGAGCTCGTCGCAACGTAGTCCTTTTTGTACGTCGCGACGTGTGTCTAGCCTTTGAGCTCGTCGCGGCTCATTCTTTTTTGTACATTGCGACGTATGAGACCCCCTTGATCTCATCGTGACGTGCATAAAAATCCCTAGAAAAACATATTTTTAGGCTGTACGTCGCGACCTCATCTTTTCTCCTCGTCGCGGCGAGCATCCCTCCCTTGACAGCTTCGACATGCTTTCGTATTTTGACCATACCTTTCTATATACTTATCTAAATTTGGTGATTTTTTATTTTTTGGAAACTAGAGACATAGGGATACAACTTATATGAAGGACCAAAGGCTCAAGTATCGCTTTTTTGGTCAGTCACAATCTTCTGTGTTTGATGAAATAAGATTGATGCTTGAGCTGGTATGAAATGAATTTGCATTAGAATAAGTGAATCTTGCAAGATCATAAGTGTTTATGTTGTTAGGAAATAGTTTAGAAGCATGAAAGAAGGTTTGGAGGGTTTTGGGGAAGCCCATGTTCGTTGAACGGACATGGGAGTCCGTTTAATGGACACACTCGGGTCAAAAAGGACCCTATGCATTCCCCATGTCCATTAAACGGACATAGGACAGTCTCGGGTGAAAAATGCAGTTTGCCCGATCCATGTCCGTTAAGCGGACATGAATGTCCGTTTAACGGATATGTTCGGGTTAGCTACAGTAGTTTGCAATTTTGACCAGTTTTGAGGCCGAATCTCGCTTTGAAGCCTCTAATACGAGTTGTAGATCTCGATGTTATCTTTAAAATGGAACAAGAACGAAGGCCTGTGGATATTTGTACAAAACGTTATGGAAATCGAGCCAAAGTATGTTCAATGTGATTTTGGGGAATGAACATGGTATACTCTTTTGATCATAACTCCCTCCTCCGACCTCCAATTGAGGTGATTCTTGTGGAAATGGTTTTCTAATACATGTAGCTATCTCTCCATAAAATTTTGCAGCAATTGGAGTTGATTTGAGGAAGCTTGTATTAAAGCAAGTAAGAGGTCGGCTAAGAGAGCATGATTAGGGTTTTGTGCACGTTGTGGTATTTTGATGATATTTTGAGCTATACAGCTCCAATTGAGTTGATTCTTTCACTAAATTGATCAAGAGATATAAAGCTATGATTTCTATGAAGAAGTCAAAATGGAGTTAAGATTTTAAATTTTCCAAATTCGGTGTACGCGTAGTGGATATAAGTACAAGCATGGTGATTAGGTAGCATGGGCACACTATGGAACTATTGTAAGTGAATTTTTGGATCGTTATGAGCATAAAGATGAATTGATGATGTCCATATGGATTCAAAGATGAAAAAAAAATTATTAACCCCTCAAGGTTACACGCACGCTCAAGTTTCATGATTTTAAGCAAGAGAGTTGGGTTCCGGTAACGGGATCCAACATTTACAATAACATGCAAACCCATTCATAACTTTTTAGGTCTCAAAGAAGAATATAAAAAGCATTATTCATGGTAGACATCATATATATAAACATTGGAACTCATTTTGTTACCCTAGAAAAGCATTCAACACCTTTGATGTCCAAAGAAAGTTTCCTCATTATGCATACACACAGAGTAATGCATTTATGCATCATCATCACTTATATAATATGGTATTTCATTTTTGTGTTAAGTTTAGATAAGTTGATAGATTTTATTTTCTCAAACAAAGAATGGATAGCAAACCTTTGAAAGTGTGGTTTGAAAAAAATGATCCTAACAATCAAGTAATCAAGCTTATTTGGGTTCCTAAAACACATTGATTAGTTTGTAGGAGCAAATGGTAAGAAGTAGAGATGATATTTATTAAATTGAGGGCTACAATTTATACTTTTTTTTTTATCTTGAAGAATCTAATCTCATTATGTCCAAGAAAGTCATTAGAATGCTAATGTAGAGTGTGGAGAAGTTTTTCCTAAAAGAGAGCAAGATTAATGAGAGAGTTTTTAAAAGAAATAAATGGTGTACCAAGTGAGGATGATAAGAAGGATGAGATGCCTTCAATGGATTGCAAACTAAAGAAGATTCTTCATTCAAATCATTCATAAATGATGTTCAATAAAAGGTAACTAATAATTCATACTTTAGAAATCTGTCACATATTGCTCTCATTAAATTCTTAGTTATGAATGTTTAGGTTTAAACTATGAAAAAAAATTTAAACATTTTTGTTGGCATATTTGGAAACTAAACTTAGGTAGTATGTGCAAATAGGGATATTGAGTTAAAATTTATTCATATATTAAGCCAATGGGGAGATGTGGTTTAAAACCAATGAATGATGCTATTAGGAAAGGATTAGACACAATTCTATATGTTTAAAGTTTCCTTTAATTTTTATAATAGTTTTTAGTTGATATTCCTATGATTTATTAAGTGTTTTGATGTTTTAATTTAAAATTTAAAGGTTGTTTCTCAAGATTATCTGATCAACTCGTCACCTAATACCTTAGTGTGGTCGATTAATGTAACAAAAAATCATATTTTTTACCTTTCCGATGAGTTTGTTCTTTATTTAGTCGAAGTTCTAGTCATCTGCTTACTCACACTAGTCTACCAACATTTTGAAGCAATCGCCTAATGTCACCTTTTTCTAAGATAATTTTCTTTCCATTGAGTTTGTGAGAAGTTTACTTACATAAAGGGTCAACATAAGGCTTCAATAATTGACCAATATAGAGCAATAGTCAACCAATTTCTCTTTTAGGGAAGATAATCAAGTTACAATGAGTTTGTGGTGCATTTGGTCGATATAAAAGGTCGGCCATAACCTTCAACTGATCGACCAGTGTCCTTAAGTGATCGACTAGTACACATGATTTGTAGCCTCCTTCCTTTTTCTTTCTTCTTTCTTCTGTTTTCTCTTTTTTCTTGTTTATATTCTTTAAATTCCTAAATAATTCACTCTTTTCATTGAAAACATCATCCTCCATTTCATAAAAATCTCGTTAAATTGCATCAAATTGAATTTTCATTATTTTTGGGTTTCAAATTTGGAATTTTCAATATTTTCTTAATTAAAAATGATCATTTCAAATTGATGTCTAGCTTGGGCACTTTTTCATGTTTCTATCTTTGAAATTTTGGGGCTTTCAAAATTATGCATTCTTTTATGAAATTGATTGTTGATTATTGCAATTATAAATTTATTCGTTACGATTCTAACATTTAATTTTGTCAAACTTGCCCTTAGTGCTTTAATTGAATCTTTCAACTTAAGCATAATACCGAACTTAGGAAATTTTCAAATTAGACACAATTAAGGATATTCATATCAAATTTGATCTTTTTTAACTCCTTAAATATTTAATAGCATTCTTTAGTGAGAAATTTTATCAATCTTAATAAAAATAAGTTTTGATTTTCTTTACCAAGTTAGTTTGAATCATGACACTTTACTTTTTACATTTTTAGATAATGATTTCTTTTTTATGACTCCGAAAAGGAGGAAAAAGATTTGTGATATTAGATTTTGGGGGAGTGATAACATTTAGGGAGAGTGATTGTTTTGTCATTTTTGTATTCTTGCAATTTACAGGATATGCTTGAGTAAATTTTTGTTATCTTCCTGTATGAATATTTCTTTGAATTTGAATATTTCTTTTATTCTTAATATTGAATTATGCTCTTCATATTGAATTATGTTTTACAAATGAATTCAAAGAGAGCTAATCACTATCTTGATATTTGTTTTTGTGCTTAATTTTATTATTATTCTCTAATATCACAAATGTCTTATCATCATCAAAAGGGGGAGATTATTGAACTAAGGGAGGTTTCAATCGATGTTTTGATGATAACAAAATATAGTTATTACTAATGAATTTATTATTTTAATGAAAAGCAAAATAAGAACAAAATGAAGTCATAAACTCAAGAAGATAGCTTATGAAATTAATTAAGGAAACTTGAAGTTTACAACCATCAAAATGAAGATCAAACCAAGAACAAAAAAAGATCAAGACTTATCAAGATCGTTCTTTAGTTTGTAATATTAATTGTAATCTTACTTTGTTAATTTAATGCTTTAAAAAGATTGCAATGTATAAATATTTCATTTCACTTTATTGCATGAGTCATTATATTCATCAAGAGGCATTGAAGCTTTTGATATTAATAGAAAAAGCCTCTTGATCTTTCAAACACTCTTTAGAAAACATTTTATGAAGTATTTAAATTATAGTTGTGTTAAACAAATTGATTATAAGTATATGAAGTTACTAAAATTATTTTTTTTTGGTGATTGGTCAACCAATATAAGTTAAAGTTATTAAATTTGATGTACCGTGAGTTTGTTGTACTATTAGTTGATGTATTAATCAATACGCCTATTGGTTGACCAGTGTTGTAGATGATGGTGCCTTTAATGCATACTAGTCAACCATTATGCATTAATAATAGACCAATGCTTTTCATATAACTGTTATAACGACAAGTTCTTAGCTCCAACAACTAGGAAAGGTTTTTAAACATTATAAATAGGTACTTTTTCATTAGTTTTAGCAGCAAAAAGTTTTGAGTGTACTTTACACATATTTCTAAGTATTTTTTAATCATTTGAGCATCATCATCTCACATTTGTGTGAGTGAGCTATTTTGAAGTTATCAAGTAATAAAATGAGGAATTTTGAGTTGTAAGTGAAATTATGATTCCTCTTTACCTTTGAAGAAGATTATAAAAAGAGTTTCTCTATATTGAGAAAGATCGTAGAAAGGTTATTCTCGCCTTAAAAGAAGAATTATAGCGAAATTCTAAGAGTCTTGTGAGTGAGTATAGGCAAAGGTTATTTACTGAACCACTATAAATCAGTTTACATTCTATCCTCTTTAAATTATTGCTTAATTGTTTAATTATTTTATATAAACTTTTTCTTCGTCCTTACCTACATTGATTATTGTTAATTGAGTACTTTAGTTAAAAAATCATTAAATTTTATAAATACCCAATTCACCCCTCCCCCTTTTTGAATTCTATTAGGGACTAGCAAACAATAGTGATAAAATATACAAAAATAGTTGCAAACAATAAAATATACAAAAATACTTGCAAACTTATATCGCAGATCAAAGATGGAAGTTCATAGTTTTAATATTCAACAAATTGATGAATATGACAAATAAAGAGAACAAGCAAACTTTTTCCTCTGGGAGATGAATATAGATTTTTTGAGTTAATTAACATATTTGTACTTAACATTTCATTTACAATTTGATCTTTGGCATGTCATCTACAATTTTTATCCATCATTTTTTTTTTCTACTATTTTCATCACCTACAAGCCTTCACTCTTATAAATATGTTTTAAAAGCATTTCCTTGACGGATCAACATTTAAATGGCTTCCATAAAAGACATGAACTTTTAGTACTTTTCATTTTCAAGGAAAATAAAGACAAAAAACTACAAAAACAATAGAGAAGCAACCTCTTTCCTCTTATTTTTGAGATTATTTACACAAGAAGCCCTTGACAGAAACAACACTTGATTTCTTTGCTAAAATGGTGCTGAATAAGTCCTTGAGAGTGTCGGCAACTTCCTGCTTTTTGTTGTTATGATGGCCAAGAGAAACTACAATAGCAAAAGAAGAGCACTGTAAATACATAATTTAGGAAGAGATTTAACAAACTAGCTAAGAGTATTCTAATGCCACAAAGAGCAAAGTGACTTACCCTCACAGCACCTTTCAGGTAGCCATTCTCCTTCTTCAGTTCAGTGATTTCAAGTTGTTGCTGAACTTCTTGAACCTAAAATGGTGCAGAATTAAAATGCAAGAAGAGGAAAAAAAAATGGACAAAATAACTTGAGATCGCACAAATGAAGACAACTGACAATCAAAGCATTCAGCTTTCTTGCAAACAATGAATGAAGCTTGCTTAATGTATATTATAGAGAGTAAGTTTCATTGCATGTTTATTTTCGACTTGGTCTGTTATACTCCTACTTGTTTATTTTTTGAGCGGTAGAAACAGAATCTGACAAATTAAAGCCAAGTAGATGAAGAGCAGTAATTAGAGAGCCAATTACCGGGGATTAATCTACCCTGTTTACCTGCTTCCTGGCTCTAGATCTGGCCGCTGCTTCCCGATTTTTAATCATTCTGAGATGGAGTTTCTCAGAGACTGATGCTACACTTGCTGGACCGTAAGCACTCATTTTGGTTCTCTGCTTATCCCCAGATGCTAGATATGGGTATGCCTTATAACCACCATTCATTTCACGAACTCTCTTCACACCACCAGGTACACGATCTACTGAATGCTGCTTGTTCTTGTAATACCTGTCTCCATGAACTCCCTTTCCAGGACCAAAGCTTGCGCACCATAATTGTTCCTGACCACAACCTACACCACCAATTTTGAGCTGGTTTGAGCTGGACCCGCTTCCCAGTAGTGCTTCACCATCTAAACTTCTCAGACGCTTACTTTTCCTCAGGCTCTTTTGCGATTTATACCATTCTTCACAGCTTCTGGTGTCTTCAGAGCTTGTGTCCTGCCTCTCTTGCACAGCTTGAGATGGAAACTGATTTTGTTGGAGTCCCTGCACTCCTATGCTTAATGACAAAGAAGTTAGTTCAAAAGCATTTACTTCATCTTGACGTTTCTGGACCGGGAACATGGTCCGCTAGTTTGAGGTCTTCAGATTGAAGCGTCAGCTTTGTTCCTGGCATCAAAAGAGTGAGAAAACAAATCACTGAACCCAGTGGATTGAACTTAGATAGGAAAGTTTTAACTTGCTAATTGAAAAAAAAAAAAAAAAAAGAGGGTCTGGGAAAGAGATGCCATTAAGGGTATGATAACAGAAATGGAGTTAACAGACTGTTTAAAAACATAAAACATGTTACAGACCTGGAAATTTTCTTCAATCTGTTTCAAGAAAAGCTGAATCTCCAAAACCAACTTTATAATGTGTTATCACTGAAGCATTGATAGCATATGGATACAGAAGATGAAGACACTTTCTCCACATGTAAGCTGTTTTGGTCAGCTTGCAGAGAACTTCGCCCGCTGGCAAGGATGCTTTTCAAAATCAACATGCAAGGGACCAGAAGAAGAACAAAAAGTGGGAATTGCATTTTATAAGATAAATAAATATATAAAAACAAAACGATTTAAACTTGAAACTGATGTTTTCAATGTAAAGAAGTTTCAGGGCCACAAGAAGACAATTTATAGTGCCCATTTGTCAGTTTTTTTCATACTGAAATCATCTCGAAAACTTAAAACTCTTTCTCAAAGTTTCAAGAGAGCTGCACCTGCACATCCTGGTACGTATCCTTCCCTCCACAAAACTGCATTGTCTGCTTTTGACATGAAACTGTTTCCTAGTCCCTTATTACGTGTCTGGATTTAACTATTACAGAGCTACATTATGCTTAAGTCATTGCCCTTGAAACCCGTATCTCCAATGTAACAATACTACACTCATTTCTATGTTGTTTTATTATCATCTTTGAACATCTGTCATAGTGTCAGTCCTGTCAATTTTAATAGACCAAACACATGGCTGTGGGAAGAAATTGGAATTTCTGAAAAAGCTGAATTTTCTCTAGGAAAACAGATTATTAGTGGCTCTAAATTGAAAATTAGGTGACACCACATGTTTTCAACCGAATAACAGAAAGCTCAAAATGCTAAGCTAATAACAGTTTGTTGCATCTATTCTCGTATTTTTCCATTTGTATTTCACTATTTCTTTTCCCAAAAATTAAAACAAAACAGAAAACTTCATTCTCTCACTTGTACCTTCCCATCCTCCTCCAGAAAACCTGTCGTTGGCCACCGGAAAACTTTTAGCCTCCTTGAATGTTCAGGTAGGCAAGTATTATATCGGCATGCGTTTATCTTATATATAATCTCTCTATTCTACACCTCTTGTATCTTTCATGGCTTTTGAAACAAGACAGTGTTGATGATTAACATCTACATAAAACACATTTTACATATCAACGTTACAAGGGTTTTGATCAAGAACAAAATTACAATGTTAAATGTTAATTACATCACATCGTCCCTCCGAAATGATCTAATGTAAACAAGATCAATGGAGCTAGAAATGCAGAAACCTGATCCTCTTGGAAAACCATCTCTTTTTCTTCAACATTTCTCTTCATATTAACATTTTCTCAAGATTGAAAATTCCATACTAAAATGTCTTTTTTATTCAGTTGACATCAGCAAGCAATTTGCCATTATCCATCTCAAATCATCAAACAAGTAACTCATGCACAATCTCTCATATACATATAAACAGATCAGACATATAGGCAATAAGAATTTTATAAATTGATAGAATTTGAGAATATGATTCTTTTCTGTGAAGCATCTTAACATGCAGATGTCTGTTTCTTGGTTTTATTTACATGTGAAAGATGGACAAAGTACAGGAACAGAAACTGTCGAGAATGGATGACAAGCACCTGCCGAAACCAAACATATCGGTACCTGCAATGAACTTGGATACGGAGAAGAAGAGGCCAAATTCCACGAATACCTCACCAAAGTCGCAATCAAATAAGCCATCAGGAGTAAGATGGAACTGTCTTTGCTCTCCAACCACTCACGCAGGCTCATTTAGGTGCCGCCTCCACAGAGGCCATGGCATGACTCGTGGAGGTTCTGTTGGCTCCAATCTCTCTGAGTTGGCTCTTAAATCAAGTTCCATTAGCGACCTGGTTTAAAGACTGTTGGTCATTGGTAAAATCTTGCCATACTTCCATGAATGTAATCCTCAACCAAGTACATTTGTGTGAAAATTATACTGATTAGTATGGATTCCACGAGTACCCTGTCATGTAACTTTGACAAGAGCCTGATTAAATCGTTCCCCTCATCCACTTAAATGTAAAATGGACGGCTTTGCTCTGCTCCACTCTACGCTTTTTTGTATATTATTATTAGCTATAACATTAAGATTTTGACTTTACATCACACGTGTTTCTCTCATTGTTATGATTGTGAGCAAAGCAGAAATGTCGAAACACTAGATATGAATGGTTGTTTTCATTACCTCGTCACATTTTCGGCACAATGGAACTTGCAATTAGATGCAACTCAATTAAGGAGAATAATGAATCTATCTTCTGTATTTCATTACTAATCTTGTCGAGGAGTTAAAAGGTTGTTTGCGAAATGTGAACATTCATTGCCTCATCCATCTTACACATCGCTGATCTGACAGAAGAAATTCTAGGATCACTGGACCAAGAATAGGTTTACAACTCCATCTGCCCCAAAGGTTGGATACTGATTCCAATGACCATTGAAATACCAATATGTGCTACAAAACAATCTACCTCATGAACAAAAATGTTGCTACAGAAACTGGTGAAATGCTTGTAACCAAAGCAAGACGTGACGTCTAAAAAATCGCCATGCATGATTCATCTTGTAGGCCTAGTCCAGGTTGTCTGTGAGGTGAGTGTGTTTCCGTAGTATACTTGCTTCGATCCTTCATCCCAATAAGCCTGTCAAGTAAGAAAAACAAAAACAAAAGACCAAAATTTGGATAAGACAAGGTACATAGCATTCAAAAGAAAAGGACCTACAACAAAACACTTATGTGCCGTACCTGCCAACCAGATGGTAGACCCTTTCCGAGATCAGCTAAATCAGGCTGCTGACTCTCAGGGACAACCTGCGCTTGGGTCTTGTCATTCACTGGGTTCTTCTTGGCTTCCTTTGCAGCTTGAGCTCTTCTCCTCTTTACTCTTTCACGCCTATCCAACATAGTGGGGAAAGAAAATATAAGCCTCATAGAAAATAGCCAGATAGAGGTCATAAGCAGAGAAAGAGATGAAGGGATGCAAAAGAAAAGAAAGAAGAAGAGAGAAAGGCACGATGGCAATACAAGATGACAAAATAGCACATAATCGAATAACAACTATCCTCCTCTTTTGCATACAATTTCATCAAGGGATATAATAATTGGATTATATAAGAAAACTTAGATCGGAGCAAAGAAAGCCAGCTTGAAGGAGCAGAATTATAATACAAATCCAGTACTCTCACTTTCCATTATATCAACCACATTATCTTAACTTAGACCGGAGCAAAGAAAGCCAGCTTGAAGGAGCAGAATCATAATACAAATCCCCTACTCTCACTTTCCATTATATCAACCACACTGTCTTGTGCATCAATGTCATCTAAAATCAGGACAACATACCAATCACCACCTAGAGGCTGAAAATTAGCGTTATCCTTCGCTTCCCCACTTGCAATTTGCTTAGCATGCCACTCCTGCAACAGTAAGTTTTAGGTACTCAAAGCAATCAGGGATGAAAATCCTAAAGAAGAAAAGCCCATTCACATACCTCAATTTCCCTTTGTCGCTTCTTCTCTAATATCTCATAAGGATTGTCAGGTTCATCTTCATTCTCATTCAGCTCTTCTTTGGCTGCTTTCCACTACATTGGAAAAGAATATGAGAATGGCTATACTTCCACAACATTGATCAAGAATACAATTCCAAAATATGACTGTCTGAAGGCAAAAGACATGAGGACATAACAACCTTATCCACCAAATTGGAAACTTTCTTGTTAGACCTCAAGGAAGGGGCAACAGCTACTGTCCGCTTCTTCGTACGGACAACTGAAAAACACGATGAACAAGTACAGAATCAGCATGCACATTCACGTGTACAAGAAACTAACATTGTCAAAAATGTTCAGAAATAATAATGAACAAAGAAAGAAGGCTAGACATTTATCAGCCATCCCACGAACTTCAATAAGGTAACTAAAATCAGAACAAGAGAAAAGAAGAGGCCCATTAAACTGCATTGGAGATTGAATAGGCAAAAAGATTAAATAAGGCGCCTACGTTTACTTCAAAATGCAAAATGGTCCTATAGTGTTGAACTGTTCACTTAAGCCCTCATCGCTGCAGAAGTGAATGATAAAGTCCTTAAATGGATAGAAGATGAATTCACATAACATATCTTCACATGGTCTTAGGATTGAGATTGTTTGTTATTGCTCGAAAATTATTCACTACCTATCTTATATAGAACTAGCCTACATAGAAAAACTTCAGGTACCCATACCTATTTTGAAATAGCAAGAATTGCCCTAAAAAATTTAATAAACAGGATAATACCTAGTTAATGATAAGTCAATATATTCACTATTTTTCTCTTCTACAACTCTATGGTCATAGATCTGTAGATAAAAGCATAAATATATTGATATCCTCAACTTATATCATGAGTCCCAAAAGATTACCTTTAGGTTGTGACTTTGCAGTTGTAGATGGCTCAACTGCTGTCTCACTAGCAGGATCAGCTGATAGCGTAGAACTCTCTTTCATGGTACTTGTGTTGGAATACGTAAAAGTGTTCATAGCGGAAGGAGCTAAGACAGATGTCACATCAATCTCATGACCAACGACTGAAACATTAGATGTCTGTATAGCTTCTGCAGGGTCATCAACTTGTCTAATTTGATCAGAAGAGAGTGTTTCATTACACAGCATTCCAGGAACATGTAATTGAGAAGATCCTGCAGTGTTAACTACAGGAAAGAGCGGCACTGATCCGTCTTGCAGATTGTAATATCCAACTGGTTCAGGAGGCCCCATGAGAGTTGTAGCAGTTTCAGCATATGTGATGGGCACTGTTCCATATAAATGTGAAGTATGGGACACTGCAAGTTGATTGCCATCAGCATGTCCATAGAAATTACTAGTTTGCATCGTTATTCCGTCTCCATAATATTGGAAGTCAGAAGTTGGATATGTCAAGTTGCAATGATTCACATAACTGGGGGGTTGACCAGTCTCTGTGTAAGTAGGGAGTAGAGGATAAGAAGATTCAAGAGGTTCACCTGGTGGAGGTGGTGGAGGAATTTGCTCATCATCAGGAGGAGGTGGAGGAGCCTGATCAACATCAGGTGGAGGTGGGGGAACCCATTCCTCTTCAGGAGGAAGTGGAACAGCTACCATACCTTCAGATGTCAAGGATTTTAAATCTGTAGGTGGATTTGCTTGAATCAGTTGGTCATTTGAAGCAATAGCTTTGGCCATTAATGCATCTCCCACAGTTGATATACTTGAATTAACCCCATCTTCAACCTCCATGTCAACATCCATGTCAACATCTTCCCCAGCACTTAACTCAGGCTTAAAATCGGCATCCCTATTCACTTCATTAGCAGCAGTACCACATTCCAAATGTCTAACTGGTGATGCCAAAGAAGAATCATCTTTAACAGAATCAACAGTTCCCTCAGCAGCAGCATCATGCGGCTTATTCCCAACATCCAGAGAAACAGAGAATAAATCTGATTTTCTACTGTTTTCTTCAGCCTGTACTTCAGATTCAGGCATCAAACATTTTTCCCCAAGTTCTTGCTTTACTTCAGAATAAGCATTACCAGATACCCCAATGTCATCAGCCATTTGAGCCGAGACAGCAAGCTGATAAATGTTATTGTTAATGGAATCCTCCAATTGTTTCAGCTGCTTTTCAGAATGGTTCCAAAATGGAAGCAAACTTGACCCATGAGATGAAAGAGCCTTGATATCAGAAAGTCTCAACTCTAGTTCTAAACTATACTTTGACACCTGGTCATGTGGATGACACCCATACCTGCAAGACAAATTTCAGTAATCAACAAGGGAAAGAATCTTAAATCATTTTGCAGCTATTGTACACAATAGCCAAAAAGTAAAAAAGCAAACAAGACCCATAATTATATTTCTCACCCTTTCAGTGACTTCAGTCTTTCCAACAAAGATTCACATTGCTTCATGAGACTACTTGAAAGATCTATGGCTTCCTTATGCTCATCACTAGTCACTGCATCAAGCGAATGATCTGAGACAAATACACCACCTATTCCCTGAAATGCAGTCACTGCAGTCAAGTTACCCTGTGATTCACTTTGGTCTACATCCGCAACAGAAGTCACATTTTTCAATGACTCACTTATGTAGCCTTCAACCAACTCATCCTTGCTTGTTGCATTGCCATATAGTTCCTTGCTTTCATGGATGTAACTTCCACCCATCCATCCATCTATAGTTGATGCAGCTGAAGGATTATCCAAATTAGAACCCAAAGATGAAATATTAGTAACCACAGGATCAGAATATGCTTCCACTGAAGCAAGAGCTTTTGGATCAGAGATCAACTGAGTTGCTTGAACCAAAGCAGCAGGTACTTCCCAGGAAGTCTCCCCTGTTTCAGTATTCCAGTAATAGTATTGATTACTCTCCTCATGCATTACCATCCTCCAGCCTGAAGTTATATCCCCAAAAAATTGTGAATGAAGAGTTCCATCAGAAACTTGTTCTGTGGAATTGCAAATATCAGCTGAGACAGAAGTGTCTTTTTCCTTAGTATCATCTCCTTCCAGTCTTTGTAGACCATCACCTGTGGTAAAATCTCCCTCTATTTCCTGTTGTTTCTCCTTCTGAGTAGTAGAATCTTCCACTGTGCTGGCATGTCTACTCTGTTCTTCACTAAGGAGTTCATCCTAATAAAAGCAAACATCTATTACAATCCCATGCAAACAGAATGAGAGTTTTAACCACCCTTAAAATACATACAAATAAGCTTCAAGGAAAGCCTAAGAAAGTAATCAATCTTCAGTTTATTCAATTGCTCAAAATTTTTACGTAAAAACTAATTAAAACAAACTGCTGCAGCAAATAAGAATATAGTGTAGTTTATTCATTTAAAGAAAACAGAGATCAAAATGAGGGCCATCGATATGCAAATACTCAACTAAAGTTGGCTCTTTGCACTGTCAAAATGATTCCACGTTAATGGGTATGATCAGCATCTACTAATATGTGATTTTATTTATAAAAAAGGACTTTTAATGAGATTCATGAGTCAACAGCTAAGATAAATTTGTCAACATATTCAGTACCTGAGTGATATATGATCATACACCATGGTATAAAACAATAATGACAGCACCACCCATAATTGTTCTTAAGGTCATGTACAGAACATATCAATAGCAACTTTAACTTTACATTTATGTATATTCTGTGACCTCTGTAAGCAAGAGAATAACCCTAGCCATGATAGCATAATGAATCAAACTTCCAGAAGTATACATAAAGTTCTAAAATTGAGCCACTAAACTGGGTGCACTTAACCATTGTTTAAGAGTGGCATCTTAGCCCAAGCTTGGTTTCAACACTGAGTATTGGCAGGCCAAGTAAGCTCCAAAATAATAACATTACCTGGTCAAGTCTGTCTGAATGGGAACCCTCCGCAACAGTATGGTTCTGAGCTGTGCTTGCTTCTTCATTCAATTCATCATCACTATATTGCTCAAGTAAAAGAAGAGGATTCTGTGGTTGTAGACCTGAAAACAGGATAGAAAAATGTTAAGAGACTTGAAAAGCAGCAATATTTCTCATTCAGCAGTAACCAAGTTATTAGTAACAAAACATGGTGCGTAAAATTTGATAACACTGGACAGGATAACAAATGATCAATTTCCCTGTTACACATGAAAGGAAATGTTAGTGAAGGCATAAAGCAAATAAAGCCAGAAACATACGAACCGATAAGCACAAATCCCAGCAGATGTCTCCAAATCGATTTGATGCTCGAAATAGCAGATAACAGGGTGGAAGTATTCACAGTGGCAGGGCCCCATCAGATCTGATAAAGACATTCCCATGACCACAGCCACCCTAAAAGTTGAAAACTAGTACTTGGAGAGAACAACATAATATGCCACCAAAACTCATGCCAATGCCCTCTCTACATAAGCCTTTTGAAGAAAAACTGATGGAACCCACCTGAAGATGATGGTGAATTGGGTAACCCGGCCTGCTGTGTCCGATTGGCATCGCCTCCAACTTTATCATTTTCAGAGGATCCACCCAAATCTCCTAAAGAAGTTTTAAAAAACGCAGTTGCATTAACTGTCAGATCTCAACCATCTTCTGAAACCACGTATCAGTCAACAAGTAAAATAAAGTTTTTACTTTTATTTTGCGTAAGAGCTCAGTTTTACTAGGGAATAATAATCTTATCATAACAATATCATAGACATTCTGATAAGAGAATAAGTTAAAAAGAAAAAAGAAAAACCTGAAACTTAAGCTCAAAAGATCACCTCAAAATCATGTAAGACAGCAACTAAACATCAAAACCAAGGGTTACAACTACTAAGCACCCTAAGGTTAATTAAAGAGATAACCTCCGATGTCCATTGGAAAACGAATTCTATCTCACACTTAGTGATTCACAATAACCAAATCCCCCATAAAAACCTAATTTTAAGGCCAAATAAACCAGAAAAGCTTCCATAACCCAAATAGAGACGATGTCAACTTAAACACAACCAAACAATCTCAACCTAGAAAACCCAAATAGAAAGCAAAGTTTACAGTCTAAATAACAAAAAGAGCAATCTTTTTTATGGAAAAGAGAAAATTAAATACAAACATATACGTACATACACATACAAAAGGAAACAAACCTAATAAACGAAACAAATAGAAGAGGGTACCAGAGGGTTCGGCGAAAAGATCGAGCTTGACGCGGCGGCCGGCGTTGGACAGGGCGGCGAGGCGGCGTTCTTTCCTCTTCCCCATTCCGAAACTCAAATCAGATGATTAAGAACATATACAAAAAGCCGCAGTAACACAACCCAATATAATTGAAGGCTTCCTTTGAATTGTATTGTTTGAATCGAACTGGAACTTGCAACCGTGAACTGGAAGTAGTCATTTGATAAAACTAAAAGACGAGAGGATGGGTACGAGGACGTAGTGGGCCTGTTAATGGTCAGGCCCACCTGTCGTATCGTATACTCGACGGTGTTTGGACACATCTTTTTTTTTTTTTTTTTTAACGAATGATAAAATTGTATTCATTAATGACAAAATTGTATACATCAGCCCAGGG
>JANIHZ010000005.1:32910802-32921074 GCA_027478365.1 Erythroxylum rufum
GTATACATATATATGTATATATATCTATGTATGTATATGTATATGTATATATACACACTTTACTACCTAAAACTCGAGTTGAAGGTAGGGCGGAATCAAATTACTTAAACCTACCACACTTCGCTGCTTCACAGGCTAGTTCGGAAGCAGTGGTGATGCTGCAACTGGAACACAAGACGTGGGGCTAAGCCTCAGACCCATACCTGAGCTCTGATACCACTTTACTACTCAAAACTCGATTTGAAGGTAAGGTGGAATCAAATTACTTAAACCTATTTTTTCGATCTAGAACTTTCTTTAATAATGATTTTTGAATATCTTGTCCAGCTTTCAAGTCTAATTGTGTTTTTGCAATTTGGTTATATTTATCATTAGCTAAAAGAGTATTAATATGGAAAATTCCTTATGATTCATGTAATTCCAAATTATCTACATCTAATATATTTGTATTGTTGTCTTCGGAATTTTGTTCTGTCATGACTAAAAATATTAATCTATTAATCTATTAATCCACCTATCTGTTGGCTATAATACCTTCGTGCTTGATAATTTTGTTTTTGCAAATTTTTAACATAGAGTAGAGTTTGAGTAATTGTAAAAGTATCAGAGATTCGTAAATGATAATTAGGATTCAAATTATTTGGATGAAATGTAGTTAATAATCAATTTAAACTTTCTTCTCTAACATACGTTAATCTAATTAATTCTTTATAATATTGTTTAGCTTCAAAGTAAGATTGCATATTTAAAATGGTGCGCTATAATTTGATGTAAGTGAAAATTTCGAGTTAAATGACTTATTTCATTTGAATAGAATTGATACATATCTCTTATGACATTTAATTATAACTGAATATCAGCTAATTCTTCAAAGTCCCTATTAGTGGGATTAGATTCAGTAAATTGAATTAACCTTGTAGCAGTATCTATTGTTTGTTATCTATAGTTTTTGACAGATAGTTGTGCTTCTCTAATATCTTGTTCTAATTGCTGACAAATAGAACAATTATTCATATGCTGAATAATTAGTACCATGTTTTTCATACTAATGGTTAAACCATTCGAGAAAAAGATCTCGAAAGTTTAGACACTGTATATATAAATAATGTTGTAATATAGGAGTAAATCCAAGTTGATATATTGCTTGTAAGAATTCTACTATAGTAACATAATCTAATACAAAATAACAAATTTTAATAAACTTAAATAAAACTTGGGCATATAAGAAAACAATAAATATACATGCAAATAAACACCGTAGAAAGGAAATCATTTAGTCTATTAATTTGGAAATTTCTTGAATAACATTTTTTTGATTTTGTTTATTATAATATTGAACATGCTTGAGGAGAAAAAGATGTTGATTTAAGATCTTGTTTTGCTTTTTCTAATTTTCCTTTATATTAAGTGATATAAAAGCGATGATTTTCTTCCATTTCTTCACTATTTTTAATTTGATTTTTAAGTTCTGTTTTATACTCAAAATAGTGCATAATAATCTTCTTTTATTGGTATGAGAAAATACAAAAGTACAGAGATAGCTTAATCTATAAGCTTCTTAATTTGTCTTTCATAAAACTTTCTAGTTTCAAAGACTAATCTTTAAGATCTGTAGCCATTTTTATTATTCGATTAGTTTCATACATTTCAATATATCGAAAAGCATGAGACTTATTATGTGCATGTTTATTTTGTGCACGATATCTAATCAGCATTTTATCTAACTGATTTTCACGATCATATGTCTGTTAATGCAATTTTTCAAATATCTCTTGCTTTCAAAATAGCTTGTATTCATATATGTCAGAAACAATAAACAAAGAAACATATTAGTTTATTAATTGATTAATTTGTCTTCGATATTCCTTGCATTTTTGTTTATTAAATTGTTTCAATTCATGAAAATAATAAATAATATAAAATCTATACCCGATATCATCTTGATTAGATGGAGTAACTGGTGTTTGTTCAATCTAAAAGGTATTTTGTTGAATTACATCATCATAATGTTTTTCTCTATGATAGGTAATAGAAATAAGTTCTTTTAATCGTTGCTTTTCTTCAAAATATGTGGTCATTTCAATCCAGATTATTATTAGAAACATTTGGGTTAAACAATAAATCAAATAGATATTGAAATAATAAAGGATTAAACTTATGTAGTAAACAATCACTGAGAAAGTGATCGATGGGAGTAGATGTTGGACCCCAAACTTTTTGTGAAAGATTAGAATTATTGAATGAGAAATTTTGGTGATTAGTCAGTCAAGAACTAATGAATGAAAGTTTTTGAACCAAGAATTTATAGACAAGAGTAAAGTAGAGAATGAAAAATATGGATAGATTTGTGAATTGCTACGGTGTTTTTGGTGAATAAAAGATCTTGAAATAGGAAGAATTAAGGTGAAAGTTAGAAATGAAACGAAAGCAAAAATGAAGTTGAATATGTATACTAAGTTGATGAAGAATATGTACACCTATGTATGTTCTGTTATTAGTGTTCATTATCAGTCATGGATTATAATTTTCTTTGTGGATGATACTGATATGAAATGAAGTTAAGAATGAAGAGTGTATAGAGTAGGAAAAGGTGATTTTGGGTATGAGTTGTGATAAGGGAAGATTTAAAAACAAAATGGGCAGTGATCTGGAAAATGTTCACTGAATAGGCTTCAGTCTTTTAGCCACAACATTTTCTCTAGTTGTCCAACAGAGATTATTCTTAATTTGGATTAACCTAGAGATATATGGCTACATTTTGTATGTATACATTGAATTCCAATTCTGTCTCTAAGAGTCTCAAAAGTTGTCATGAAGTTAAGAAATTGGTGCAGTATGTTGAGTGGAAAATTTGTCTTCAGACTTTAGAGGCAAATTTGGGATTGATATGGATAGATTCTGGCAAAGTTGCTTTCTGGAAAAATGTAGATCTTTCTTTTATCTTTCCAACGGCATATAGTATGAAAATTTTGGACATTTGAGCTGAAAGTTATGCCCTTTTGATTGCTTCAGACTTAGATTTTATCTTAGTTTGACTTTTTCCGTCTCAGTTTGACCGTATGCTTTTCTTCCGTCTGCTTTTCTATCGTCTGCTTTCTTCCGTCTGTTTTCTTCTGTCTGCTTTTCTATCATCTGATGACGTCATCATCATCTCAAAATGACATCATCATTGTCTGCTTTTGTTTTTGACCCCTCAGATGAAAGAATTGGCCTTTAAGGTCTTCATAAGAGTTGTAGCTCTTGGAATTATCTTTCCAACCATATAAAGAACTCCTTAATCCGATATCTTTAGGGAAAGTTATGGCAATTTTCCCAATCTGTATTGTCTGATGACATCACATCGTCTAAAAATGACGTCATCATCGTCCGCTTTTGTGTTTGACCTCTCAGATGAAAGAATTGGCCTTTTAAGTCTTCATAAGAGTTGTAGCTCTTGAATATTTCTTTCAAACCATATAAAGAACACCTCAATCAGAAATTTCTACAAAAAGTTATGGCTGTTTCCCCGAAATAGGTTTAGTATAATTGAGTTCATAAATATGGTTGCTTCTTTTCACCATAACTTATTCTCTAGACCTCCGAATGACTTGATTCTTGAACCATTAGGTTTGTAAGACTTTTCTATACATCTACACCAAGAATCATAGCTATCTAAAATGAATTGAAAAAGATTGAGTGGAAAAGAATGAGATGGGTATAGTGAATGTGTAGTATTATGAACTGGTATTATTCTACTGAATACACTTCAATATTTTGATGATATCGTGATCTGTAAAAATCCAAATGAGATGATTTCTGATTTGCGGTAAACTAGAGACATGGATATACAAAGTATCTGAAGGAAGTGAATTGTAATTCAGTCCTTAAGACTTTGAAGTTTTAGATGGAAGTTGTACATAGTATTATGTTATGGACAAGACCAGTCCAAAAATATTTGAAGTATATCCTTTGACTCACTGCACCAGATGGAATGACTTTGGAGACTTTAGACATTTAAGACAACGGGAAACACTTTCTGGAAGAAAGTGTTTAGAATAAAATGTTCAAGGTTATTTTTGGCAAGACATTTAAGTTTAAAAGAACATAAGCTTATAAGGAAGGATAAAATGGACTTTTTGGATTCATTAAGGGCATAAAAGGACAAAACCAAAATATGGACTTATATTTAAGAGAAGGAGAAAAGGGGAATGAGAAGTTTCTGGAGAAGCAAAATGTGTGGATGAGAAAAGAAATAAGAGAGAGAAAACATGAAAAAGAATGAAAGAGATAAAGAAGAGAAAACAAGCTAGGGTTTTAATTTCCTTATCCTTCAAGAGATATTTTAGGGCTGTTCAAGGAGAGAAAAAGGTAGAGGAAGAGAAGAGCTTCTATTTGCGCTAAAGATCCCTTCATTTGGTGAAGAGTGAAGGTAAGATCATTATGAAACTTTTGGGACTTTTGAAAGGATTCTAGTTCATGGAGTTTAGAAAATCTTTGGGTTGAAGTATTTTGGAACCAATTTTAATGTTTGTGCTTTGGGGGATTTTCTATTGTATAAAAGGATCAAGAGAGGCAAGAGGAACAATAAAAGAAGCTTTTTGAGCAAGTCAAGTTAATAAGCAAGGAAGTCAAGGTGGGTACATGTTTATGATAAAATCTATAAGCCACTACTGTTTTCTTTAAGTCAATGAAATTTTCTAATTTCATTTGCATCATAAGTGCTGCATTATGGTTTATGAATGATTGGTGAAATCTGCTATATGTTTGTTACATGATTTTGAATGATGATTTTCAAAAAGAAAAGACCATGAAAGTGATATCTTTGAAAAAGATGCATGTTTATGAAAGCATGATTTCAAGAATGGTTTGCAAGATATACGTCAAGTATATGAAAAGCAAGTTTTCAAGAAAAGTGCCTTTTGGGGCATCAAGCTTACAAGATTTTAATATCTATATATTATATAGGTTTGTGGTAGTCCCCTAAGTTAAGTCACGTGCACGTTGACTAAGTTAAAGGCTTCTCCTGCCTGCACGCTAGAGGCATGGAGCTCCTTCATGGACTCCCATAAGTTCACAGCTACGTAAGACCATTATGTGGGATTGCGTTAGTACGTTTTGTTTTAGATCCACCCAAACCATTCTGATGTGCTTATATGCTCATGATATGTTTAATCAAGTTTGATGCATTCATGTTGTGTGACTTGTAAATTTGAATTCACGACAAGCATTTTGAAAAACAAGTATTTTGCAATTCAATAAGATATTTTCTAAAACAAGTAAAATGTTTCCAAGGTTTTTGCTTACTTTTCTGTTATAAACTGCTATCCATGAGCTTTCAAGCATACCCCTTCCTGTCCCCATCCTCAAGTGATAGCTAAGAGGTCAAGTGATAGAGAGCCTAAGGGAATTGCTTCATTTACTATTTTTTATTTTTGTATTACGGCAATGGTGTGGCTTTTGATTTGTAACTAAAGTTTTCAAACTCTGATGCTTGAGTAATGAAACGATAGATTGAAGAAGTTTCGATTGTGTATGTCTATATTTGACTCCTGTGTTAAAATGGATGAGTTGGTTTGATGTTTGACTGTTGTGGCTTGTGGGATGATGCCTAATAAGGGTTCATGTAAATAACCCTAGAAGGTAATATGCACGCTCAAGTTAAGTATTTTCGTATTCTGAAGAGTTTTTTTGCAAGAGTGGGGTCTAAGATACAATCGGTGCTCAATAAATGATAACGAAGAAAAGAATACTTGTGAAGAAGCAAGTGCACCTACACAAGTTAAGAAGGAAGTTAGCTCAGAGAAGAAACTAGAAGGGGAACTTAAAAAAAATCATCCCCAAGTTGCCATATCCTCAAAGATTTCAACGGAAGAAAATCAATAATCAATTCGCAAAATTCCTTGAAGTCTTTAAGAAACTTAAGATCAACATTCCCTTGATTGAAGCTATTGAGCAAGTACCGAATTACGCAAAATTCATCAAGGACATTGTTACCAAAAAGAGGAGATTTGGAGACTATGAGACAATATTAATGACCGAGGAGTGTAGTGTAGTCTTGCAAAGAAAGTTACCATAGAAACTGAAAGATCTGGGAAGTTTCACAATTCCGTGTGAAATCGACAACACACATTTTGGTAAAGTGCTTTGCGATTTAGGGGCAAGCATAAATCTCATGCCTCTTTCCATTTTCCAAAAGCTGGGATTGGGAGAAGTCAAGTCATCGACAATTTTCCTTCAACTAGTTGACCGTTCTCTCACTTATCCTCGAGGTATTGTAGAAGATGTTCTTATTCGTGTTGACAAATTTATTCTACCTACAGACTTTGTGGTGCTTGATATGAGAGAAGATAAGGAGATCCCGATCATACTTTGCGACCATTCCTAGCTACTAGAGGCGCAGTGATTGATGTGCAACAAGGAGAACTAACGTCGCATGTTAATGGTGAGAAGGTGAAGTTCAACATATACAGATCACTCAAACATCCAAGTGATACACTGATGTGCAACCGAGTGGATGTCCTATCCTCATGTGTGGTAACATCTTTTCCTTCCCTTATATATAAAGACCCGTTACTGGCATGTTTGGAAGGTATGTTTATCAAAGGTGCTATGGATAATGATGCTATTTGTTTGATGATGGTATTGGATTATTTTGAATGCTTGAAAATTTTTGATCAAATCCAGCCTTTGTTTTGTGTGACTAATACTGATGTTGTTGGCGATGTGAAGACGTGCACCTATTGATTGATTTTAAACCCTTGCCTGAAAATTTGAAATATGCATTCTTGGGTGCTAATCAAACTTTTCCTGTCATTATTTCATCTTTATTGACTCCTTTAGAAGAAGAAAAATTGCTTAGGGTGTTAAGGGAGTTAAAAAATGCATTAGGATGGTCAATTTCAGACATTAAGGGAATTAGTCCTTCTATTGTAATGCATAAAATTTTGATGGAGGAGTCATTTACACCTAGCATTGAACCCCAAAGAAGATTGAACCCAGCAATGAAGGAAGTAGTCAGGAATGAAATTCAGAAGTGGCTTAAGGCAGGAATCATTTACCCAATTTCCGATAGTTCATGGGTTAGTCCTATTCAGGTTGTTCCTAAAAAAGGTGGATTCACTATAGTTAAAGATGCTAACAATGAGACTATTTCCACTAGGACAATCACTGGATGGAGGGTTTGCATGGATCATAGGAAGTTGAACAAAGCCACTAGGAAGGACCATTTTCCTTTGCCATTCATAGATCAGATGTTGGATAGACTTGCTGGACATGCATTTTACTATTTTCTAGATGGATACTTGGGATATAACTGAATAGACATATCGCCTGAAGATCAAGAAAAGACCACATTCACTTGTCCTTTTGGCACATTTTCATTTAGGCATATGCCTTTTGGTCTATACAATGCTCCTGTTACATTTCAACGTTGCATGACGACTATCTTTTCTGATATGGTTGAAAATTTCATGGAAGTCTTTATGGATGATTTTTCTGTTTTTGGTGATTCATTTGATAAGTGCTTACATAATTTGTCTCTATTGTTGAAAAGATATTAGGATACCAATTTGGTGCTCAATTGGGAGAAATGCCATTTTATGGTGAGGGAAGGAATTGTGTTGGGTCACAAAGTATCTGCCCATGGTATTGAAGTGGACCGAGCCAAAACAGCAACTATTGAAAAGCTTCCTCCACCAACAAATGTAAAGGGTATCTATAGTTTCCTTGGACATGCAAGGTTTTACTGGAGATTCATCAAAGACTTCTCTAAGATCACCAAACCCCTTTGCAATCTCTTAGAAAAGGATGTGAAATATGAATTTAATGAGAATTGCTTGAAGGCTTTTGAGTTGATCAAGAAAAAGTTGATTTCAGCTCCTGTGATGATGACACCTGATTAGCAACAACCGTTTGAAATTATGTGTGATATGAGTGACTTCGCAGTGGGAGCACCTTTAGGCTAAAGGCGAGATAAAGTATTCAGGGTTATCTACTACTCTAGCTAAACTTTGGATGATGCCCAATAAATTACACTACTATAGAGAAGGAAATGTTGGCTGTTTTTTCTTTGGACAAGTTTCGGTCGTATATCATTGGGTCCAAGGTTGTGGTTTTCACAGATCATGCGACAATCGGATATTTTTTTGCAAAGAAAGATGCTAAGCCATGACTTATTCGATAGGTGTTGCTTTTGTAAGAGTTTGATGTGGAAATCAAAGACAAAAAGGGGACAAAAAATGCAGTTACCAACCATTTATCTCGAATAGAGCTTGAGGAATCAAAGCCATCAATACCTATCTATGAGACTTTTGCAGATGAGCAGTTATTCAGAGTCAATGAAAAGCTTCTATGGTTTGCCGATGTGGTGAATTATTTAGCTACAGGTTTGATTTCTCCGGATTTGAATCCATCCCAAAAAAAAAGTTCCTATTTGATGCGAAAAGTTATCTATGGGATGAGCCTTTACTATTCAAGAGAGGTCCTAAACAAGTGATTCGAAGATGTATCCCGGAAGATGAAGTTATAGCAATTTTGGAGCATTGTCATTCATCACCATATAGAGGTCACTTTGGCCCAACAAGAATAGCAGCAAAAGTTCTCCAATCTGGTTTCTATTGGCCTATGCTTCATAAGGACAACTATACTTTCACTAAGACGTGTGACCGATGTCAACAAATGGGTAATATCTCACAGCATCATAAGCTTCCTTTGACCAATATTTTTTAGGTTGAACTCTTCGATTTGTGGGGCATTGACTTCATAGGACCATTCCCCAAATCTTGTGGACAATCCTATATCCTTTTAGCAATGGACTATGTATCAAAATGGGTTGAAGCCATAGCTTCACCAATAGATGATGCCAAGTTTGTTCTCAGATTTCTCAAGAAAAACATTTTCACAAGATTCGGCATTCTAAGGGCTATTATTAGTGATGAAGGTACCCACTTTTACAATAAGCTTCTGGGTAATCTTTTAACCAAATATGGAGTTCGACACAAGGTTGCTTTACCCTACCACCTACAGTCAAATGGCCAAGTTGAAATATCAAATCGAGAGATTAAGGACATTCTTGAGAAGACAATGAACCCTAACTGGAAAGACTGGGCTCTCAAGCTTGATGATGCCCTTTGGGCATATAGGAAGGCTTTCAAGACTCCAATTGGCATGTCTCCATATCGTTTGGTTTTTGGAAAAGCTTGTCATCTTTCGGTGGAGTTGGAACCCAAGGCTTATTGGGCAGTTAGAAAGTTAAATCTTGATTAGCAAAAATTGGTTGAAAACTGGTCTCTTCAGTTGTGTGAATTAGAAGAATTTCGAAATGAAGAGTATGAGAACTCCAAAATCTACAAGGAGAAAACTAAGAAATGGCATGACCAACACATCATGAGGAAAGAATTTGCTCCAGGAGAGAAATTTTTACTTTTTAACTCGAGATTGAAACCTTTTTCGGGTAAATTGAGCTCTAGATGGTCGGGGGCCTTCGTTGTGAAGAATGTTACCCCCTATGGAGCAATTGAAGTTGAAGGACCCGTGATTTATTGTAAGCATTTCACTCAAGGACCCGTGATCAAATGGCTATGTCGAGCTATTGACGTTAAACATAGCACCTGTTGGGAGGCAGCCCAATCTTATCCTTTCTTTTTAGTTCTTTGTTGTTTCAGTTTCTTTTTATTGCCTTCATTTGAGTATCTCATTTGTGTTTTCTTTATTGTTTGTTTTTAGGAATGCAAGATTGGAGATGTGATTTCTGATTTCAAGTTGTTGAGCCTTCTATACTCCAGGGAGTCCTTACATTCTCATTTCCTTATTATTATTATTATTATTATTATTTGGACATTGGGGACAATGTCTCATTTAAGTATGGGGGTAGAATCAATTTTTAAAAATTTTTCAATTTTGCACTTAAACTGTCATGAAGGTTGAATCATGTCATTTTGTCATAATAGTTGGAATGAGGATTAAGTTGTGTGCTTGAATTTGAATTAGGCAACTTGAGTGAAAGGTGAATCATATGGATTGATTGAAGTAGTTAGTTACATAAACTCAGTCAAAAATTTGATGCTTGAGTGATTAGGTAATGTATAAAATTTTGATGGATTTTCATATAAGCACTTGTGAGGTTTTGAGCCTACATGAATGCATTTTATATTCATTTTTTTAATGTGTGATACTACCCTACGAAGATTACCTCTAGAATTTGCATTGAACCGGTTTGAAATTACGAGATGCATACTTTATGGAAATGATGAAGGCATTCTTTGTTTTAAACCCATTAGCTTAAATGACCCACCT
>JANIHZ010000005.1:33042945-33057719 GCA_027478365.1 Erythroxylum rufum
ATTTGGCTACTTTGGAAGCGTCGAAACAGGGCTGTCTTGGGGGATGATTCACAGCCAGTAGCCTTCACTGTTGAAGCTGTTTGCTGCGTTGGCACACAACAGGCAGTGCAAATTGCAGCTGCTGTGCGTGTCGAGCAAGAGATACCAGGGATAAGACGAGAGGAGCAGTTGGTGAATTGGTCGACACCGTCGGCAGGAGTTTTCAAGCTGAATACTGACGCCTCGCTAGCGGTTGATGGCATGGCAGCGTATGGCGAAGGGGTCGTGCTCGACAGCCATGGTAATTGGGTAGGCGGCTTTGTGGTTAACATTGGTCAATGTCCGATTCTGAATGTGGAAGTGTGGTCTGTCCTCCATGGCCTTGAATATGCTACGAGTTTAAATTTGAGGCATATTCAAGTTGAATGTGATAATTTGTTAGCCGTTAACATGATTAATAGAGAGTATGAGGTTAATGCTTTAGTTGCCTCTTTGATTTCCCGAATTCGCAAGCAAATGGAGTCTTTCGAGAGGATTTCGGTCACATATATACATCGGGAGGGAAATTTTGTCGCCGATGCTTTATCCCATCATACTTATGACTTTAGTTCGGGTTTTCATCCCTTAGCTAGCCCACCAGAAGCAGTGAACTCGTGGCTTTTTCATGATGTTATTGGTGTTACTTATGTTCGTTAGCTAGAGGCTTCTTTTCGGACTTCGCCCCCTTTATCTACCTAAAAAAAAAAAGGAGGGCAGACATTAGATACATCACTAGGTTAAAACTATAGTCTTTTAAAACCTTTTTTTACATCTTCTCTAATTTCGACCTCAAGTAGCTTTTAGAGATTCAGTTTTGTCATTACCGTTAACAATTAATTTGTGAAATTTGGTGTCACTATTTTTTGATAATCTCTTAGGTTTAGACTATAATTATATGTTTTCAATACTTTAAGAAGTAGTGAGTACTGTTCATAACTTGTTTGAAGGTGAATTTAGTTTGTGGTAAATTAATTCTATTATGCTTGCGAACTTAGGTGAAATTGGAGAAACATCTTATTAAATTTTGTTATTCATTTTTTAGGTAAGATGGTTAAGTTTTTGTATAGTGAATGCATGACATATTTTCGAGACCTTAGGTCATATGTCAGTAAATTTATGGATAAAATTTGTATTAATCATGTTACACTTGATTTTTTTAATTTATTTTTAGATTGATTTAGTCTTAGTAGGGATTAGCAAACCTTAAACCCATTTTTGTTGACGTATCAAGTTGTTTATTTAAAAGCTTTAACTTGATGAATCTTTCTTTTAATAGGTGAGACAAGCTTGTTTCTTATTTCCATTCAACAGAAAAGTCCAGAGCCATCAGAGATTTATCTAGCAATTAACCCAATTCAAACATAAAAGTCCAGAGCCATGAGAGATTTATCTCGCAATTAACCCAATTTATATGTGATTAAAATATGTATTAATTCAATATTTATATGTATTTTTATTTGCACGTAGATTAATGTTAATAACATTTTTAGATAATATACAAAAAAATCACTAAAACTTTAGTTTGAACTAAGAATTTTAGATTGAATTTTTACATTAAATTAGACTTAAATTGTGAATACATTTACTAGAGCCTAAATTTTAATGTAAAATATAAAAAGATATTTTATTTTTATTTATTATGATTATTTGGCAAAACAGAAAAGCATTAATTAGAGGAAGAGAGCTCATTTAATAAAAGGTTTGATAAAAATAAATTTATAAAGCTAAATCTATTTTAATCTTAATTTTTTGAAAATAAAAAATTAAGACTCCATATTTTCATCGGAAATAACATTCTTCTTTATTATTTTGTTTGAATTTGTGTTAATTGAAATATTTTGGCCTAGGAACAATTGCTCCTTTGTGAGCATAACGTTACAGGTTTAAGTCTGGGAAACGATCCTTGTGTAAAAATACAAAAGAAAAGCTTCATACATTATGACCCTTCCCAAAACTCCGCAAAATGGGGAGTCTTATATATGCACCAGATACGTTGACTTTGAATTATTTTGGCTTTAGTGTGTAAAATATGTTAGATCTTTTTTTTTAAATACATCTGCCTTTTCTTATTAATAACATCGTAATTTGATTTCACATTATTTTTATTTCAAAACATTTAATTTAAAATTTGTAATTATCAAATCACTTTGTGCTTTGAATGTCTTACAAATAACGATATATTACACATTGCTATACTACAGTTTGCATATATCAAGATTTAAGCTTCTACTTAAAAAAAGGTTTTTTAATCATAATGTAGGGATGATATTTGTGCTCGACTCTAGTTGATTTCGAGTAGAGACAAACTTTGTATTTGAATTTCATATTAAGTTCAGACGGGGGCTTTATGATTTGAATAGTCCTAAAAATTGAATGTATAAGTATAAGCAACGTTATTTTGAGCAAAAAGATATTGTTTTCAAACTAAAATTATATTAAATTTGAAAAAAGAAAATAATCAAACTTATCCTAAACTTGATCGAGCTTCGGATTGCCTAAGTCTGATCACTTTCAAGCTTAGGTCGTGAGTTTTAGTATCATTTGAGCCTTGGATCAGGTATGAACTATAATTATCGGGCCTGTTCAAATTGTTGAAAAACCAACCATGACTGAACCACGGCTGCATTGAAAAATTAAATTTTTTACAATTTCTCGATTAGATCTTAATAATTGAATAATTTGAAAACTATAAATAAAAAATAATGGAATTTGATTCGAAATTTTTGCTAAAAACTTTTCTGAAATTTTTTTGATATGTTAACCACGAGCGACCCATGCATCTAACTCTAATGATATCCACATAGTATAGAAAAAGAAACTCAACCTTTTGAGAGGAAAATAGGCAGGAGTGCTAGCTCCCTTAAGTTTATTTTTTATAAATAGGAAAAGTATTAGGGTTTTATTTTTATTAAAATTAAATATTCTAATTATAACTAAAATCAAACTCCAATTATATGTTAATTTAATTTTAATAAAATCAAATATTTCATATTTAATCCCTGAAATTTCTTAAACTTCAGAATTAAGTCTAACTTAATGTAAATTAATTTTTTCTTTTCAACTGCTCCTTATGTACGACCCTTTAGGTTCCTCATATGTTGATAATGATTATTATAATTATAATTCATAATTAGAATTAAACAAATTAAAACTAATTTTAATTTATCTTTGATTTTCTAATCAAACAATTTATAATCATAGATCAAGACTGACATCTAGCTACATGCCATGACCACTCAATGAATATAATGCCTACTCTTTATAAGAAAGTATTAAATGAATACTTACTTATGCTAATTAGTAATTAATTTATTATTGATATTTAAAAATACCTTTTTAAATTTCAATTCACCCTAAACAATGGAACATTATCTTTAATTACTTGAGTGATAAATTCTTTATTGACTGGCTCAATTATCTCTAACTAAAAACTGTGAAACATTATCTTTAAATTATTTAGAGTGACAAATTCTTTATTAACTTACTTAACTATCTCCATATAATTTATATTGTATCCAAGTACTACCAATTGAGCTATCCTAAATAAGATAACTCATAAGTATCGAAACATAGTAATTTACAAATGAGATACCGTTGTAATCTCAAGTCCAAGGATCAAATATATAATCATCATAATGAAGAGATTTATAGACACTTAAGTAATACACCATTTGAGAACCTCATAATTGATTAATTCAGTTAACTTATTCTCTAATAAGCACCCACATTTTTGTTTAAGTATCTCTATACTTTAATTATGAGACCTGTTACTTTCTTTATAGAAAGAAACATAGCATGTGGTAGTTTTATCGTTTCATCAATATCTCGTCTCGATAAAATTACTAGGAATTATTTAGGAATAAAATGTAAATACAAATTTAATCTCATAATTATGAGCTAATTATAATTTCAATTGCATAGTAATTATTATAAGGATTTTACCTCTAATATTAACACATAAAATATAATTAACAAAATATATAAAGAAAAACTTTATTTATTCCCATGCATCCCTAATTACCTACTTTTGACCCACTACAACCAAAAGTGCTTTAGGCAACTTAATTTTGTAACATTTTAAAATGGTTTGCTTAAAACCAATATAATGTAATGGTTTTTAAAGCATGGCCTTTAATAATATTAATAGGCAATGATAATAGTAATTTGTTGTTATATATTTAAAAAGGAAACAAATTTAAAATATCGTTGCTATAAAATTTTATAAGCAACAATTTAATTTAGACTATAAAAGATAATTAGGTGGCGATAAGTCGAGCTAAACTCAGACCTATCTAAGCTTAAAGCCCACTTGAAATTTTGTATTTGAGCTTGTGTCCGGTCCAAAGCTTCTGGTCCGAGCCTGAGCATAATCAAGCCCTAACTAAACTCAATTAAATATACTATTTGTTTTTAAAATTAAAAATTACATCATTTTATTTTAAAATTTTAAACTTTAGATTAGTTAGACCAGGTAGTCTGAGCTCAAACTAAAATCCAAAAACATTAAAAAGCTAAATACGATCTGAAAGTCATTTAACTTGGACCAAGTCAGACCAAGTCAGACCAAAATGAGCAAACTTTTTCATAACTAACAACAATTAATATGCGTATATTATACCCTATATAATATTTTAGGGATAAAAAAGTGATAGAAGGTTAAACACAGGCGCCAAAATTTCCCTATATTTTTCAGAGAAAATTATTTGGCAATAGAGACAATGAATAGGAAAAGTTGAGCCCCCACCAAGCACTCCCTCACAGAGACCAACTATAGGTGTTAAGGGTTATTTTTCAATTTTTTTCCACCCCGTTGAAACTTCAGATTTGGGTGATAATTATAAAAATATTATGAGCATTGGTATAACGTTTATGTAGCATTCGTATTGTTTTAATGCCTTTATGTAATGTACTATAGAATTCATATTACTTTCTTATTAACCAAGCAAAGTAAAACAATTTTGTAAGCATTATGCAGTAGGATAGTCTAGTGTCAAACTAAGCTACTTTGATTGACATGTATTCATCACCATTTATGGGATGATGTTGGTTTAAACCCTTAAGTTTAATTCTGAAGTCCACCATCGAATTTCTGTTGCTTTGATTCAAGTGCATTCATTAGAACTAGTGCTGCTTTTAGATTTTGAGTTTTTAGTTGCTACATCTTATCTCCCTTCCCATTTTAGTCTTTCCTTTGATTCTATTATAGCTTAGGTTTTCAAAACTCAAGCTTTATAGTCACTATTAAAGAAAAGGCCATTTTTTTTACTCATGGTACTTTAAAAAGTTTTTCTAACTTTTGTTTTATGGTTTTTATGAAATGTGGATATAAGTACATTGATTCGTGACGATTATCTATCTAAAAAGGACATGTTATATTGGATTTAGTGGCTTTATAGAGTTTTACATATGGATAACATGTTTTGGTCTTTTCAATATTTCTCTTAATTAATTAGTTGTAGATGTTCTTTTATGGGGATATACATGCAGATTATATGAGAATTGATTTTCTTAGGCAAGATATGAACCAATTTTTTTTTCTATAGGTGGCTGCTTAGCTAACTAATGGCTAAGGTACTTATTTTATTTTGCCTGACATTATATTGGATCTTATCCAAAGTTTGGCAGCACTTGAAAGGTCTAAATTTGATAAATCATGACATGAGATTATATTGATTAACCACTCTAAAAGGATCTTAGCCTCTATAGTCCTATCATATAAGTCATCTTTCTTCAAGTTACCATATTGACTATCCATGTCATTTGGTTTCTTTATTTTCATAGTGAATTTGGTATTGTAAAGTGTAGGAATGATTAGATAAATGAACATTGATGAAAAGGCTCTTATTCTAAGTTTTTCCATATATTTGGTACAAATTAATTAAAATGGACACTTATAATCTTAGTTTTCATATTTAGTACAAGTTAATTAAAGGGTTGAACAAACCATAATTACATTTTTGTTAAAGCTTTACTTTATGCATGCAATTACATACATTTTTCAATATTGCTTTCTTAAATCAGACATGTTTCATGAAAGAACACTAATTGTATATATTGTTCATTTTTTTCACATGTCAAAGCTTGATTTTCCTTTTGCACGAGAAAATTTTAAACTCAATAATTTGGATATATGCTTAACTTCCCATGCATCATCAATTTATAACTGACTCTAAGAAAATCTTTAATTATTTATTTTCATAAGTATTATGTGAATTATTGAATTACTCTTGTTGTATATTATTTTTTAAATTTTAATTACATGTTGCTAGTTTCATGATAGCAATAATATGTTAGTTCATTGCCTATGTTTATAGATACTTTACTAATCTAATTATTTATATATACTTATTAACAAAAATATTGTTTATTGTTATAGATCTTCATAATGAAAAAGGGAAGAAGCAAACATGTGTGACAAAATGAGTTGTACCAGGGTTCATGGCTAACTTTTTGAGAAAGAAGTAGAAGAAGACTCATTCTTATGAACTAAAAGATTCATTTGACTTGTTACATAGAAAGGAAGAACAGTTGGAGGATGGTGAAGAGCAATGCCAATTTATTAAATAAAAGTTACAAGTTTTATCATTTGCTTTAGTAATATATATGTGATTAATTAACTGTTAAATTAGGTTTGCATATAGTTGCCACAGTAGCAATTATTTTAGGTCTTTTTTGTAATGTGAATGAACATTTTTTGATATTGATTTAGATTAACAAAACTTATATTTTATTTTTTCTTTTCATTTGTTTTAATTGTCACAAATTTAATAGAAAGGTATAGACCAATCCTCTAAGAAGAATGGCAAACCACAATCTGTATGCCCTTCAAGTAATGTTGCTAACTTGTTAAGGTGGAAAAAACAAAAGAAATTTGTTGAGGAACAACCGCAAGTGGAACAAGTGGAGGGGATGAAATAAATGAAAATGTTATAGGAGGCAAATCAAGGGAAGCGATTGTTCAAAAAGATTTTTCTTTTCTAAGGTGGTAAGAACTAATAACTAATATTATGGAAACCATATGAAGATGTAGTAGAAAATGGATACGATATGAGCATGTATATGGAAAAACTTGCTATTACTCAATACAAAGGTAATCATATATTAGGCTTTTATTAAATGATTTCTCTTATGTATACTAACATTAATAATTATTTTAAATATATAATTTATGGAGAAGGAGATGAGAGGTCCAACTTTGCTAAAGGATGTTCAAGCAAGATCTATGGAGCGATGTAAACTAACTTTTTCAATGCTTTTAATTAGGCAGTTGGTCTTGATGAGAAGACGCTTACTGAATTCACACTTGTCTAATGTATTGTGGCTCGTAAGCAAAATCTTGCACCTCTAAACCAAGTTAATTGGCATAAGATTCCCAAAGAACCTACTTGGGAATATATTAATGTAAGAAATCATTATCTTAATGCTCTTTTCAATTTTGCCAAAGATATATTATGATGCCATTAGAAGGTAAAGTATGGAATTTAAAAACTACTGGGGATGCAAGGAGAAAGTTTAGAGTGAAGCAAAAGCATTTCAAACAGTATATGATAGATGCAGAAAGAATCGACAATATCTTAATTATATAAACAAAGAACTCTTTGAGGAGCTTATTTCTTAGTGGAACCACCCAGATGTGAATGTATGATACTTATTAGTAATTTTTTTTCATATTTGTTACATGATATCTAATTAATATAATGCTTTAATGTGTAGCAAATTGCTAAAAAATGTTCAAAATAGAAAACAAAAAACTAAAATGCAAACAGCTGGTCCAAAGAGCTTTGTAAGTATTTATGCTAAGTTGGTAAGTTCTTCAATGAGTTATAATATATCAAGAAACTGTTTAAATTTTCTAAATTATTTTAAATTGTAATTAACAATTGTTTCTATGGATAGCAAAATGAAAGAAAGGATAAAATTCCACTCTCTAATGCTGAAAAGTATCGTGTAACTAGGTTTAGTAAAAATTGATTCCATTATAGTCTAAAATTTGATGGGTTATAGAGAGTTTCCCCTGCCTCTCTCTAGGTCCAGCATTGGTATGCTTGACTTCTCTTCATCCTCACCTTGATTTGCTTTCCTTTTCACCTTTAGTTCGTCCCATCTTTGTCCCCACGCATCCCATTCATTGCCTTGCTTATGGTTTTTTTAGTAACTAGGGCCATTTTTGTACTTTCCATAAAATGACCCCTCCCACTAACCATTCTTACCATTTTCAACCACCTTTTGTCTACCCATATTTTTGCAATGATGTTCTTTTATATTCTAGCAAAATGCCTAACACTCCCACCCAAAATGCATATGAATTTACACCTTTTCCATCCCTCTCCTCCATACCAGAATCCTCTTCTCAATACCATGTTGCATCCCTTCCGTAGAAAACCTGGAAGCAAGTGGTTGGAGACTACCTCACTTCGAACTTATTCTTCAAACAACCTCAAGAAATGGATGGAAAACTTATTATTTGCCCTAATCTCAAGACTCTAAAAGACGGAGCATGTAACTGGGCGTTTACAGTCTTTGGATTCTTCTTCTATGAACGACCAACCTTTCCAATCATACAAAGGTGGGCCAACAAACTCTGGAAAAGAAAAGGCTTAACATATGTACTACTTTCAGAAGATAACATGATCCTATTCACATTCTCCTCAGTCTCTAAAGCTCACAAACTACTTAAAGAGGGTCCATGGCATCTAGGTAATCAACCTATTTTCTTACAAATTTGGCAGCCTAGTTTGAAACTAGAAACTATCAAGATCCAAAGGATTCCACTTTGAATAAACTTTCATAATGTACCCTATTTTGGAAGACCTCTTTGCATGGATGAGAATACTGCCAAAAAGAAGAGGATAGGATATACCAGAATATGTGTCAGCATTAAGCTCTCAAAGGATCTTCCAAATGAAATTGTAGTTATGAGATTGGATGATGACAATAATTTATGGGAAGACAACGTTGCCATCTTTTAGCATTGGAAACCACCTTCTAATTCACAGGGTAAGATTTGGAAAGCCATAGGGAAAACCCTCAAATCTACAAGTTACTAGGAGCTTATGGGAATTGTGGAGGACGAGAAACATATGGAAGTTATGGATAATCATAATCCTGTAAGCACAAATGTAGATGGCATAGAAGAGCACGAGGGAGTTACTGAGTTGAAAACTTCTATGCAAAATCCTATAATTGAAATTGCTATTGTTAAAGGAATTGAAATGCAGAATAGGGAAAGCTTGAAAACAATTCCTGAGAAAAATGAACAAAACCTACAAACTATGGAAAAAAGGAGAAATGTAGATTCAATAGAACCTAAAGAGGGCAATTAGCCAATAAGCAACCAAATGTGATAATCTAGTAGGAATGAATCACCTCTTAGAAGTTAATATAAAGTGCAACAATTTAGCATATGGAATATCATTTGTTACAACTAATAATGAAGCAGATCCTACAATTCCCCCTGGGACTCTAAATGACAAATCACCAGTTGAGAAAATTTGCATCAAGGAAGCAGAAAGCAGTGAGAATTTTCAAATATTGGAGAGAAAAAATCACAAACGGGCAAGGAGAAAAGCTCCAAAGGTTAATATCTATAATATGTCAATTCTAACTTGGAACGTTAGAGGAATAAACTGTTCCTCCTTGCTATCAGCTTTAAGGGACTTTGTCATTAGAGAGAAACCTCTATTAGTAAACTTACTCGAAACCAAAATAAGGTTAGAAAATGTGGCTAAGTTAAACATTCTTGGCTCTCAATGGAAAATACTCACAAATCACAATCACTATGCTTTTGGAAGAATCATTTGCTACAAAAATGCTGAGATTAAAATGGACTTATTAGATTCTACTAATCAAGTAATGCATCTTCATATCTTCTTTTCATAGGAGAATATTGGGATGAAAAAATCCTTCATATATGTGAGCAATTTTTGATTTTAGAGAAGTTATTTGTGGAACAACCTTAAAATGTCAACAGTAGCATCACCAAACTATGGATGATATGTGGGGATTTCAACTCAATCCTATACACTTCAAAAACTTAAGTTCACTGTAATTTAAGAAACTATTTAAAAAATTTCAAACAATGTGTTCAAGACTTACGGGTGACAGACCTCAAATATATGGGACAAACATTTTTTTTGATAAATTAGAATGCATTTATACAAAATAAAGAAGATATGTACAGTCGAGAGATTTCGAGCTTAAAATCTCTAAACCAAAAGAGCCCAAATGGGACAAACATTCACTTGGTCTAATAAACAAAGTTCAGATTGGTACATTAGGAAGAAGCTGGATCGCGCACTAGTTAATGAAATTTGGCTAAATCAATTTTCCATCAACATTGCCAAATTAAAAAACCCATTACTCTTAGATCATAGTCCAATTATAGTAGGGAACTTCTTCCAGAAAAAATGTGAAACATTACCCTTTTAGGTTCAATAATTACCTTGTCAATTAATCAAGTTTCCTAGAGGCCTACAGAACGGGGGCAAACAACTCTTGTAAGGGAACCAAGCAATTTAGTTATGTTCAAAACTGAAGACCATAAAAAATGAGCTCAAGTTATTAAATTCATCAACAGCCACCATATTTGCTATAAACTCCATTAGAGAGGAACTCGAAGATATCAAACCAAAATAGCCTCTAAATCAAATGATCAACTACTATTGGATATATAGAAATTGGCACTCTCTAAATACATGCAAGCTATTGAAAATCATAATTCTCTGCTACAACAAAGGGCTAACGTGAATTAACTTAAGGATGGTGACAACTGATCAAGTTTCTTTTTCAATTTTATTCTAGCAAGGAAAAATTACAACAAAATTTACTTTAGCACCTCTAAAGATGGTTTAACACTTTAGAAATACCAAGACATTCAAAATGAAACGGTAAGGTACTTTGATTCTCTCCTTGACACTCCTAGTCCTTTAGTTGTTTCACTCAATGATTTTGCAAAGTCACCCTGAAGCAAGTATCTCCTTAGGATTTGGATTTTCCAACTAAACCCATGGAAGATAATGAAATTGAGAAGGATTTTTTTGGAATGGATGGTATGAAGGCCCTAGGGCTTGATGGTCTTAATGGTTATTTCTTCCAAAAATCTTGGAACATCACTGGGAATTTTGTGAAAAAAAAAACTATCTGTGAGGTTTTAACAAGGGGGTACTCCTTAAGGAAATCAATAAAACTTTTCTTTGCTTGATCCCTAAAGGTTCTAACCCCTCAAACTTTGGAGATTTCAGATCTATAGCCTACACCAGTTTCTTATACAAAATTATCTCCAAAACCCTTGAATCTTGACTGAAGAAAGCAATTGCCCCTCTGATTAGTGAGAACCAGGGTGCCTTTTTGAGTGAAAGAAATATTGGAGATAATGTTCTTATAGTACAAGAACTCCTAAAGGGATAATCTAGATCCAATTAATCTCCCAATTTCACCATGAAAATAGGTTTTCACAAAGCTTTCGACAATATAAGCTAGGATTTTTTTTAATAGAAAATGCTAAAAGCTTACAGATTTTCAAATGTCTTCGTTAAATGCTTAAAGAAATGCATGTCCTCTACTGCATTATCTGTGTTCATCAATGGGAGTCCTACCAAGTTCTTTAAGGCTATCAAAGGTTTTAGATAGGGGTTCCCCTATCCTCCTATCTCTTCATTCTTTGTATGAAGACTCTCAACTCAATCATTAAACAAGAAGTGAATCTTAACTCCAAATTCAGGCATCACTCAAAGTGCAAAAATATTGGCTTAAATTAACCTTTGTTTTTTAGATGATCATCAAACAAAAAGTGAATCTTAACTCCAAATTTAGGTATCACTTAAAATGCAAAAAGATTGGCTTAACTAACCTTTTTTTTGCAGATGATCTCCTCTTATTTTACAGGGCCAAGTTGGAATCCATTAAAACATTTATAAGGGCTCTTGATACATTCAAAAGCTTTTTTGGACTGCAGATCAACTTAAACAAAAGTTACTTCCTCATCTTCAAAAGTGTCAATACATTAGAACTCCTTATTGCATAAACTACTAGAATGCAATCCAAATGCCCACCACTCAAGTATCTGGGACTACCTGTGACTACCAAAAGACAAATTCATGGAATGCACATATCTTATTAAAAGAATTCATAAAAGAATTAACTCTTGGGTTAACAAATCTCTTTCCTAAGTGGGTAAGGTAAAACTCATAAAATCAATACTGAACTCTTTATGCATATATTGGAGTTCCCACATATTCCTATCTCAAAACATCATCAAATCAATAAAAACGTTGCTCAAAAACTTTCTATGGAGTCATCTGGATGGTACAAAAGGTGCAGATAAAGTAAAATGTCTTGATATATGCCTCCCCAAAGATGAGGGGGGCTAAGCATCTCTTCAATCAAAACTACAAACTATGCATTAATTCTCAAAAGATTTTGGTGGATATTGATAGATAAAAGCTCAATATAGATCAAATGGTTACATCATATTTCCTCTAAGGTAGATGTATATGGGAAATTGGCAAAAGTACCTCACACTCACACTTCCTAAACCAGTTAGTAAAGCAAAAGGATCTGGTACAAAATGATGTTAGGTTTGACAATTGGTCAGGCCAAGGACAACTATTGCATTCTTTTCACACTCTAGGGATCTCACCTATCTCATCACTCCATACCAAGCTCAACTTAGTGATTAATGAAAACTCCTGGTAGCTTCCTTATTGGTTGAGACATTTGCAACCTACATGCCTCCCCAACTTAAAATCTCATGGCATTTTCTATTGGAAAGACTACCCAGTCCACAGACTCACCAATAAGACCATTAAAAACCTCTTGAGAAGAAGATGTTTCAAGGTTGATTGTTACAAGATTGTTTGGAGCCAGGACTTAACTCCAAAATTTTCCTTTATTTTATGGCTAACAATTCAGATCAAGCTTAAAACCACTAACAGAATGGTCTTACCTATAAGCTGATAAAACTTGTTCAATGTGTTGGATGCATGAGAAAACAAGGGACCATATTCTCTTCACATATCCATTCAATAATGGCATATGGGAATATGTCACTAGAAAATGTCTATGGCTTGATCCAAGGAACTCCCTCACTGATATTACACACAAAGATTGTCTAATCAGTTAGCTTATTCGAAATCTAATAAGTTCATTTACATCCTTGCTTTGGGGCTTTGTGTATATACATTAAAGAGAGAAAGGAACTTTAGAAATTTTTCCAACAAAAGCTTACCAATGGACTCTCTAAAGTCACAAATCATCAAAGAAATTAGAAAGTAGATGATGTTGAAGAATCTTAATCAGAATTGCAATGTAAACATCCTATTTTCGTTAAATATTTGAATTTCTGAATTTCTGAACTTTTAATGTAATGCTTATTCATTTTGTCTCTACTCTTTGTAAGATTGCAAGGATTATATAGGGGTACACCCCTAAGTAATCTGTCTTATTTGTAATGTTTTCATTATTTAATTAAATATCATTTTCCATTTTTTTTAAAATATATCTTGCAACTTATAAAAGAAAGCCTGGAAAAGTATACGAGCAATTTATTGAAGCTATAAGGGAGAAAAATGTGAGTAATGTTTTTCTTATAATAATTTTCTAAAATGTTGCTACTTTTGTTGAGAATCCTCGATTTATTGCTTATTACATGTGTTTTTTATTCCATTTCATTTGTTTTTATATTGTTGATATGTTCTTCTTGTCAAAATAAGTTATTTCTAGTATAACTAGAATTATAGTAGGTTTTTTTAGTCATATATGGTGTTTCCATTCATTAATATGACTGTAACTTTTCTTTTGTAGGCTAGTATTTAAGAAGTGCAAAAGAAAAATGATAGTCAAAAGCTTGATGAACTTGTGGCTGATATGAGACTGATAAGTCTTGAACATAATGAACTTTTTAAAACGAGTGTGAAAGCATCTAGCAAGAAAGAAAATAAAATGGAAATTGAAGCCTTGTATAAAATTCCCAGTAAGTATTTGCAGTCCATCAAGAATGTATTGGAAGAAGAGATAAGCCAAAAAGTAGAAGTTGAAAAGGAGAGAATGAGAAAGGAATTAGAACAAAAGAACATTGAACGCATGGAAATGAAAAGGCAACTAGAACAAGATAAAGTTGCTAGAGAAGAAATGATAAAACAAATATTCTCCCTCATTCAATCTCAGCTTTGGCAAGCTAACACCACTGTTATTGTACATTATTTTATTATCTTTAAGATCAATTTCGTATGTTTAATCTTTATGAATTTGTTCATAAAAATAATTGAATCATGGTGCTATTAGTTTTTGGACAATATTATTTGTCTTGATTAAATTGAGGTCACAATAAAGTAGTTAGTATTTCATTCTTTAGATATATCAACTTGTTTATGAGCATAGTAATTCTACAATTCTAATCTACTTCCTTTTTTTTTTCTTTTTTTGTAGGAAGGTGATGATTAGGAGTGGATAAGGAGGTATTTAGTGAAAGATTTTGGAGTACCCATACATATTGGTTTTGTTTACTATTTTGATTAATTCACTTACATTCCATAAAAAATGGAGGAAGATAATATAGGTGAATATTGTGGCTAATGATTTTTTGCCTATCTATTTTGAATATATTAAAAGTTGAATTTTACAAGTCCTTATGAACTATGTAGCATATATAAGTGCAATTTTTTGGTTATTTACATTTGATAGTACGTTCACAATTAAGACATACATTAATGTATGTATACTAGTTTTAATGTATATATGGATGTTGCCTACTTAATGAC
>JANIHZ010000005.1:33057819-33068092 GCA_027478365.1 Erythroxylum rufum
TATTGAAATATTTATTGGAAACTTTTTAGTTTTATACTCGTTGAAATACTTTATAGTATCTGTTTTCTGACTATCAAAAGTGTTGGCCAATGATTTATTAAACAAAATTTCTTTGATCCCTTCTGTATAAGTCTATCTTAAAAAAATATTGACATAAGTCAACATCAAATTTAATTCTAAATTTAATATTTAATTTAAAATTTTAAAAAGTAAAAATGTTAAGAAATTCAATTATAAGATCAATCAAAATTTTATCCTAATGAAATTCATAAAATCATTACAAATCATATATTTTAAATGCATATATAAGTCAGTTTGATGACAAACAAATATATAGCAAAAAGTTTGTCATATCAATGTACTTTTGAATGTATTATATATGATATAAATATTTGATTATTTCTTCGAACTTTTTATATGTAGTTATACTATTCATAAATTAAAATATCTCTACCCATAACAAGTTTTTCATTGCACAAAAATTGTTATAAAATAAATTAATTGGTTATAAAATAAAACAATACATGAAGGTATTATAATATTCTCTATATTGAAAACTTAACTAACTTTTTTTAAAAAGAAAAAGATATTTATATTAACACAAGCTAAGCTTGACAAAATATATATGTCAATGTCAAGAAATCTTTGGTTACAACTGAACAATAGAAAAAAGATTAATGCAAAACCTAGGAACCTGCTCTCCTTGAAGCAGCTCAGAAATCGTTATAACTTAACTAACTTATAATAAAACTATTACAATTTAATCATCCTTCCTCTTCCTTGATAAAATCTTACAATTTAATCATCCTTCCTCTTCCTTGATAAAGTCTTATTATTTTAAATTTAAAATTATGCATATTTGACTCTTATCATTTTCTAAACATGAAAAAATTGCATTTCTCAAGTTTTTCTAAAAAATGAAACGTTTTAAAAATTTTAGTTCACTAATTTAATTTTTGTCAAATCAATCCTTCAATTTTTTAAAAATTATCTCGTAAACCTTAATCTAAACAATTAAAAGGTAAGATCATATTTTTCCTTGCGAAATAAAAAACAATATCATTAACAAATAGAACTTGGGTACTTTCCATTTAGATCTTCAATTTCCCTTACATTAGGATGACTCCAGGCCATTATCTAGCCTAACCAACCAAATATTTAATGCATCGTTTTCCATTTCTTTACATGTTCAACTAGTACGTCCCTACCAGTCCTAATTGACTTGCCAAATCAGGGATTTCTCGGAGGTAGCATTTATGTTCACCCAGTGCATGCAACTTTAAATCATGACATCTCCAAGCCTCATTTAGGTAAGCGAGATGCTGATATTGTTTCATGAATCCTCTCGCTATTGTTTCTGCCTTACATAAACTTTCCATCACAGAGCCCCCAGCTTGATTGTTGCAAGATGTTCCCTCGGTTCGCCTCCATTCTTTTTCTCTTCACTGCTTTTGAAAAGCTTCCAGATTTCCACTAATTTTATGAGCTTACTATTGTCATCTAATCTTCTATAGACTCCTCCACTAATATACTCCTCATGAGTTTTCGCACACTCATTCCAGTCATGTGGGCACCCAGTCTTGCCTCTCAAGAAGGGAGGATTCCTCTTATTATTTGTGGACCTTAATTCCTGTAGTCTTATCCAGAGCAAAACTTTATTCCATGTATCTTTTTATGTTCTCTTTTATTATCTGAATATTTTGGCATTACTTTCTTTCCAGATATTATACAATAGTATACCAATCCATCTTGCATTCAACTCCTTGTCCCTTTTATTCCTAAATTTCTAAGTCGAGATAACCACAAGTGTAAGATCATATTTTATATACACATCATATTTTAAGCTTCATCGTGGATACCGAGTTCATTAAACGTTAAGCCTAAGACTCTGATGCGCATAACTAAGCTTAAAGTTTTTTCACGCTGGCTACTCTGGTCATAACTCCTTATGTGAACATGTATCATGTAATGGAGTATAACAGTTCACACAATATATCATCAATCACTTTCAATCAATGGGCACATTCAATTTTCACAGTATAATAGATCTAAGTTTGGCATTCAACAAATAGTTGAGCATTCAATTTTGTTATTCACATTCAAATCACAAACACTCCCAATATAATCCTGAATATCAAACTCCTCGGACAATCAATTGTCCGGAATTAGTAATATCACAATTACAATCATATCATTAACAATTCAATAATTGGAAGTTAAACAGAAATAAATCAATCCCAGTGAGAACATCTAGGTTACTCACAGTATGCTCTAGGATATGCTATTATCTGAATAGACTGACAATGTCTTGATGATGAAGTTCGATTTCAGCGTCTATACATCATACATTACCCATAGAATTCACATTACAAAGTTGATCAATCAAATACATTTTGACTTATGCACATACATATATGTGTTATGTTCAATGCATGCCCAATGACTATCCCGGGTAATTTTCTTTAATCATAATTCATAATCATTCACATATTGTCACTTGGATATGTCTTGTTTGCATTTAGGTTAATACCTTAAATAGACTTTATCATGCTCCATTTATTAACCATACATTTACTAACTCTTTTCTAGCATTACAAATACTTCACATAATTCACAGTTCTCATTCACTCATTCTTAATGCATTATTAATATCCTTTCGAATACATTAGCATTCATATGAATTTCTTCATTCCTTTAACATTCCTTCATTCCAAACTTAGATGCATTGTTATCAAACATTCTTTTCCTTAAAATATGACACCATTTATCAATCAAAACTTATCACATATTTAACCAACTTTTTCAACATCAAATTATGTTCATTTTAAACTTTAATCACGTCCAAATGCATCATAGTTAAGTACCTTATCATTAATTGGTTCAAAAATCACACAAAGGAACATTTTCTTGACTGCCATGCCAATTCCACAATCGTGTATGGCTTCCTACAATCGTGGGATGGATTATCCAAAAGTCCTCATCCAATTCCTTCATTAGTTTTTTCAGATTTTCCCAAGACAGGTTTTGGGTCAGTTTTTCATAACCATTATGACATAGAAATTGAGGCTTCTAGATAATATGTTTTTCTGAAAAAATGTTCCTCTATGTCTTAAGTTTCTAATGAACTAAAGTTCATACAATTTGGTTCATTATTCCTAGAGTTGTACCCAAAATGCTAGAGACTGTTATCAAACAGTGACAGAATCCAAAACTCAACTTCAAGCCAAATTTGAAAAGCCTTAGAGTCAGAACTAAAATTATATTCCTTCACGAAAATTGTAGACATATGTATATAGTTCAATCTACAATAAAAATCACCCTATTTGGATATCTATAGATCAAGTCATGGCCAAAATACCGATGTCTGTTCAGTGACACTATTATAATTAACTCACGTCTTACACCTTATTCATGCCTCAATTAGATCTTAATTATGCTATAATTTCTCATCAATATCATCTCCAATTCCAGTTCAAAATTATTCAATTGATAGCTCACAACTCATTGTCTTTCATGCATCAAAAATCAAACCAGAAACTATTACGTTATTATGCATATAGTCCTAGTTATTTCTCAATTCAAGCACACTTAATTAACATCTTTCTTCAGCATAAATCCACCTTCATTATACTTCAAATCTAGACCTAATTCATCCATGAATAAATCTATATCCCATGGTTTTCATCCACCAAGAGAAAACATAGAAAACTTCCAAGTTTAATCAACATATTTCCAACACACATCACCAACAAGATTACATACATTTCATTCCAATTCAAGCATGATTCAACTACTAAGCATGCTATAAAGTGGTGATAGGATTCAGTCACTGTTGCCAGTGGGACCATTTTCGGTCAAGATGATGAGACAACATATGAAGTTTCCTAGCATATAAGGTGAGAAATCGAGGTTTGGTATTAGGAAATAAAGGTGTCTGTTTCTAGGGTATGGATAAAAAAGAAGGGCAGGGAAACAGACTCATGTTTCTCTGTAACTGCCTGAATATGGATAGAAAAAATGGACAGGGGAAGATATTCCTTCTGATAATTCTTGATAAGAAAAATACCAGTCATAACACTTTTGCTGTAGAAAAAGTGACACTGGTTTTAAATTGAGGGATAGAATATATATTTTGAATGGTAAAAAATGATCCACATAGAACCAAAAAGGACTAAGAAAGCACAAGTTAAGCAAACTATTTACCCGTCTCCTCAATAGTATAGGTAGAACTTGACACAAATAGTGTTCAGGAGGTGACTTTTAGGGACACGAATTGTATATGGAGGTGTTTCCATTGACCGCATTACTTTATCTGGAACTCTTTTCACAACTGTCACATCTTTAGCAAGGTAAGAAACGAACCAATCAACATAAAAAATATTGACAAGTCACCACAAAATAAGGAAACAAATTTTAGTACTAAGATCATCAAAATTCACTATAGTAAGCAGTTTTGGAGCAGAAACAATAAAAGCTTTCCAAATTAATAATACTTCTCTCAACCATTCGCTTACCCTTATTCATAAACTGTGATATTGATCTCTTTCTACATAGTTATAAGTAACTTAGATGACCATTTTTCTAAATTATCCAAACTCACCTATCATCCTTCCAATAGGAATGATGATCTAACTCTGGTACTATTAGTGTAGCATTATGAATTCGTGCGACTACTACAACATCCGTTATTTGAAAGTCCGGAAATAATTCCCACTTAGTCCAAAGGAGACTAGTTGTAGGTGCAAAAGGATACGAAGGATTTCTCAAAAGACATGTAATTGGAAGTCCCTTTGAACCGTCTGAAGTCCAAGTTGATTGGTCCAAACAAAGTTTTTTTAAACATAATTTCAACTAGTGATGAATAGAAATTGGTGATGCTGTCGCCTGCAACCAAATATAAAGAATTCACTCCCGTTAAGACAAATTAATCTAGTAGTGGTAAGCGGATATCGTTCCCACGAGAAATTTTTAACGGTAAAGGATAGCGAGTTCAAATGGGAAAAATAACAAAAGTAAAGAGGGGGGTTTTGGTCACGAAAATTATATAAAATCAAAGGGAAAATCACAAATCAAAAGCAATAATTAAATCTGAAAATTCAATAGGAAAAATACCTTGGTTTTGGGTCACCGATGCTATCACGCTACTATGGATCCTCGACATAAAATTGCAATCATTAATAAACATTCATTGGGGGAAGTTTCTCTTAAGTGTAATGAATAGAAACACGTATCCTAGCATTCTTATTAAATAATAACCTAGATATGATCATAGGTATAATTGAATAATAGCATTAAGAATCAAGAACCAATGAGCAAGTGAAATACATGTACGACATACAATCAATCAAGCGAATATCTTCTTAGAATTTCCGACTCTAACGTAGAGAAGTTAATTCTAATTGCTACTTATGATTATCGAAACTGAACGTCATATTCTGTTAACCTCGATTGAACTAATTAATCTCCAGTTGCGCACCTAGAAACTAACGAATTCAATTAGAAAGAACAGATCCGAAGATATCCAATGTTCATTAACAACGTAAATTCTATTCAAAACATCTCACTATAATAACATATAACATGGATTCCTTTAACTAAGACAAAAGATTTAGCGACTTATAATCAAATTGAAAACAAAAGAAATAACAAAGTAATAAGTCTCCATCCCTGGTCTTTTATGAAAGATACAAAAATCCTAATTGAAATATGCAGAAACATAAAAACAAGAAAAACAAGAAGGTGCGGCAGCCTAAAAATAGCTAACATACGATGCCCCCCTTCTAAACCTAATATGTCAATATATCCCTACAACAATCATCCAAGTCTTCTATTTGGTGTGAATCTCCTCATTATCTTCTCTTGATTTTGTCCAGATTAAGTGCACTTCTATTTTCAGTAGGATACTTCTTGGAAAGATGGCAAGAGGATCTTTAAAGATTGTGTTTTACTTGGAATCAACTTCTGGAATTTTATCTGCAGATTCCAGATTTCGTCCTTAGGCATGCCTACGCTTAGTCTTTGAATTTCTGTCAAATTAGGAATTTCGAATTTCTTTCCTTCTTTTGCATCTTTTTGATCCTAATTCATTCATAAGGTGTTGAAAATTATCTGTAAACAATAATAAAACAATTCCAATAAATTCGGCTAATAATTTCAACACCTTAACGATAATTACGTCCAAAATATGTACAATTTAAATGACTTAACAATATTTATAACAGCCCTACTTTATTTAACAATTTGAATTAAGTTGCTTTAATAAAAAAAGCAACAATAATTACATTTATAATTATACTTTTGCCTTTTGACTAAAGCTCTTTTTGCTATAATGACTATTCCTCTTAACGATGAAAGATGTGAATATGATTACCATTAAACATTAACAGGACTGACAACCCGAATTATGAATACAATACCAAGCCAACACCTCACTGGAACTTTATTTAGTACAAGAGAGCTAGCTCAAGCTTATTAAGGATATACTTCAATGAGAGATCTTAATCCGAACATGGGGATTATCTTGTAGTCAGTGAAACCAGCTGTGAAAATGATTTTAGCCCATTCTTTTTCGTTCCTTTCTTGGCCAGTAGCTAACACCATCATCAGCATATCAAACTGGAGTTGTGTTTCGATTGATTCTTCGTCATAAAGTTCCTGGTTCCCTATAACCATATCTATGATTATAAGCTTTCCTCCTTCCCTTCCCTCAATTGCTTCCTTGCACTTCTCAAGTATCTTTTCACATTCTTCATCATTCCAGTCATGGAGAATCCACTGATCACCATTAACAAATAATCATCAAAAGATCATATAATTTGCAGTTTACAAAATTGGTCAAGTATATTACAAAAGAAAATGACACCTTGCCATATATATATATATATATATACATATATACCTTCAATAGAATTGCATGAGCAGGAGGAATTGCGTGAAACATGTCTCCTCCTACGTATTTCAAGTTTTTGCAATCTTGCAAATTAGCAACGACATGAGGAAGGTCAAACACAGTGCAATCGACGTTGGGGAACGTTGCAGCTATAGCCTTGGCTATAGTTCCTGTTCCACCTCCAACGTCCACCAATGACTTCAACCCTTGGAAGACGTCCTTGCAGTCATTAATGAGAACATCTGCAATCAATCGAGCATCACTAGCCATGGCTTCATTGAGAACATTGTTAAGCCTTGGTTCATGTTTAGCATATTCGAACACCATACGCCCATGAGCAGTCTTAAATGGGGTAGTATCATCATTTTGGAGCCAGGCACTGAGGTATTGCCATGGTTGTGTCTGTATAGGGTCAAGTATGAATAATAGCAACGGAGTTACACTGAAGGGGTTGTTCTTAAGTAAAAGTTGAGATGCGTTAGTGAGAACAAACCCTTCTTCATGGTTAATTTGGGCAAGTCCAAAGAAACCAGAATGAACCAAAATACGCATCAAGCGAGAGAGGCAATAGACTTTAGTAGGATGAAGGACAGAGATGGAAGCAGAAATCTGAGATAGGGTCATGGGTTTGCCATGGCCATGGATGATATCTGGTAGTCCAAGCTGAACTGCACATAAAAGAGACATGGAGTCTATGAACTTGAATATGTGGCTCCATATGTGGGCTTGAGATTGGAGTAGCTCAGAGTGATGCTCGTCTCTCTTAGCGGAACCCATTATGAATTATGATTCTGATTACCCCACAATCGAATCCCGCACCCTTTTTATAGCTGGTCAGTAGTAATCTTATTGTAATTTTTGTTTTGAAAGAGAAAGCCAGAAATTCTGGCTTATGCAAAATGAGTTCGGCATTTTTGTTGCATTCCTTCTTGAATGACCAGAGATGAAGTTTCTTTCTTGAAAAAAATACAGAATGACCAGAGATGAAAGTTACAGCCGGGTTGATTTTTCCAAGGTATGGTCAATGGTCTTCTCGTAAAATCGAAAATTATTAACAGCTTGTAAATCAATAGGATCCTATTGTGTCATCTGACCACGGAGGCGGGATGTACGTCCTGTGGTCAGGAGGAAACGATCCTTCATGTTCTACAAGTCCAATTCTTTTAGCACCAATTTCCTATTTTATGGTCGGAGGGGATTTTTTCAGTCAGGCGGAAGGCCAATGGCTCCATTTTAATCTTCTTAATCATGTGCACGTCCATCAGGCCGTATGGGCTCTTATTTTTGGAATTGCCTGTTGGTTTTTGTGAAAATGGCGGAATAACAGCATTTTTGAGCCGGATTTTACTTGGCCAATTAATGGTCATACTATTGTCATGGCTTACACAAAATCGATCCTTCGAGCCAATGCACTGGAAAACCGGATCTTTCCGTCGCAGGGACTGCCTTTGGGCTCGTTAGTCGGGTGGCATCCTGCTCTCGACGGTTGAGTCAAGTTAAATACGGATGGGGGCGTGCAATTGGGCTCTAACATTGCTTCTGCTGGAGGCCTTATTCGAAACCGTCAAGGGCACTGGTGCGGGGGTTTCTTACAGCGGATTGGCGTCGGCACACCTCTCCAAGCGGAACTCCACGGAGTGTATTCTGGGTTGCTGCTGGCCTGGGAGTGGGGTTATAGACTCGTGCTGCTGGAAGTGGACTCCCTCGAGGTTATTAATCTTTTTTCATCTTCCTGTTTTCATCTGACTGAGTTTTCTTTTTTGGTGTCAGGCATTCGGGACTTGCTTCGTCGTGCCTGGGACGTACAATTGGACCATATGCCTCGAGAGGGGAACCGCTGTGCGGATCATTTGGCATCTCTAGGATCAGTCGCAGTGCCGGGTCTACATTCTCTACGGGAGCCTCCTTGGAATCTTTTGGATGCTCTCCACCGAAACAAGCAAGGAACCCTTTACAATAGATCCCTTCGTAGGGGATTAGATTATCGGAACTAGTCTCCTTGTTTTCTTTGCCGTGTTATATATATATTAAAAAAAAGGATCCGATTGTCTTAATGGTTACTTTCAGATGACTCAAATTTTCCTTGTCTACAATAAACAACGATGATAATACTGTTGTACTTTTTTCTTTTTACGTTGATGTCGATATCGGATATTTTCAATTTTTAGGTTATCCAAGAAAGGGCAATCTCATATAATTAATATAATTAGACCTTCTTTTCAAAAACTTGATAATTTTGATTTTTTAAAAATATGCTAATTAAAAATATGAATACGCAATCCAAATTCTCTGCGGATTTATTAATAATAATCTTTTGGTTAGGAATGCAATGCTCTTTCAGAAATGAGAAAAATGATAGAATTAGTTTGGTGGAGCTGATGCTCTATGTATTGAATTGGCATATGTTATCTTAGTGGACAACCTCAAACATACACCACGGAAAGTACTGTTGCTATTGCTGCTTTTAAGATAAGCCATATTCATCTTTAAATAAATTATATTAGTTTAGATTAAAGACTGTTATAACAAGTTGAATCACTTATACTCTAATTTAATAGGTAATTTATAAAAAAAAGAATAACTATATTAAATAGTCATACTCTATAAACAAAGTTGAACAACGAAATATATTTAAATTTAAAATCATTTTATATATTAAGAATTCAAATTATTTAGAAAATTATAAATCCTAATTTATCATAAATTTTAATAAAATATTAAGCAAAATATTTATTTATGTATCCATAGTCAAATATAAAATTTAAGTTCAAATCAAAATAATCACTACAATAAAACTGACTTTTAACTATTTTTTACAACGATTTGAAAATCGTCTCCAAAGACAAACCTTTGGAGACGATTAAGCAAAAGTTGCAAAAAACTGGACTTTTGGTGATGAATTGTGAAATCATAGCTAATAGTCAACTTTTGGCGACAATTTCAAAATTCATCGCCAAAAGACTGGCTTTTCGTGACGTTTTATAGAATCGTTCCTAAAGGCATGTCTCTGGCAACGATTTATGTTAATCATGGCAAAAGGCGCGACCTTTTGCAATGATTTAACAATTTTGTTGCCAAATGTTGTGCATTTTGTGACGATTGTTATAATCGTCATAAAAAGCTGGACTTTTGACGACATTTTTTAAATCGCTACCTAAAGTTGAAATAATTACAATTTTGAGTTAATGCATTCAAACTCTATAAATTTGTTTAAATCTATGAATTTATACACACATGATTCTTTAAGGATGCCTATTGTACATATTACACCTCCATTCATGCAAATATTTCCTGAAAATATAACGAAAATCTAAAAATTGTAAAATGTTTTCAAAGTTTTAAATATATTATTAAAAACACATGGTAGGTAATTTAAATTTTGAA
>JANIHZ010000005.1:33139413-33153132 GCA_027478365.1 Erythroxylum rufum
AAAGTCCACCAATTTCTTCATCTTTTCTCTTCATTTCCATCTGGTAAGTGTGTCTACAAACACACTCTTTCATCTGCATGTAACTCTTTCCTCATAAGTTTCCTCATTTTGTTTGTTTTGCAGAAAAATTGGAGGGAGTTGTGGAGGTTGACAACCCCGTAATGCCTTGCACTTAGGTAAAAATTCAATAACTATTATGTCATTTTATTTTTGATTTTTGATCATCCTACACTAGTTTGTAGTTAGATTACATGTGGTTGTTTGGGATAATTTTTGGAAGTTGCATGAAGGGAGAAAAGTGGAGAAAATAGGGCTGGAAATTGATGAAAGAAAAAAAGAGGGAACAAGAGGAGAGGGTGAAGATGATGACATTGTTTTGAAAATTTAAGTTGAATGTAGAGCCAGAATGGGAAGTGCAAGCAGTTAAGGGTGAATCTAGAATTTAAGTTGTATCAAAAGGGTAAAATGAGAAGTGCAGAAAGTTAATGGTAAATCTAAAATTTTGTTATAAGAAAGGCATTTTTGGTATTAACTGAAATCGAGGAGGGTAAAATGGACTTTTAATTAGTTAAGGTTATTTTAGTAATTATGGGGGTTAGGTTAGTAAGGATATTATTTTTTATAATTAAGAATAAATTGGAAGAGAGAATAATGTTGGATTATTTAGTGTAATTGGGTAAGAATTTTTAGTAAACTAGTCTAATAAAATTTTGTAAATTCTAGGTCCAAAAGTTCGATTAAGAAGAAATTTGGATTATTAATTAGTTGAGTATGAAATTGAGGTAAGGATAACCTTGGACTTTACTCTTAAAATTAAGTAATGTTTGGTTGTTAATAAATTATATTTTGAATTGGTCATTAATTTAATTAATGATTAATAATTACCTACATGAATTATGTTTATTTTATTTCATTAATTAGTAATCAAAGTACAAGGTGTTTCATGATTTTATTTTGTTATGCATATTTTGAGGTGTATTACTTGTAAAATTGATTGGAAATGTGTTAATTAAATAGAGATTGGTGGATAATAATTGGTGAATAATTGGTGAATAATTGGTGAAAATTGAGAATCCGTAGCTTGCCTAGGATAGGCTACATTTGATGGTTTAAATGGATATGATGAGTTGATATGAGTGTGTGATGACTAGGTATCTATCCGTGGAGCAGATACTGGGGCATCCTGAGTTTTGGGGATGTCCTATGCCGATAACTAGGTACTGGAGTGATACTAAGATATCTTAAGTCCCGGGAATATCCTGTGTTGATGGCTAGGTACTAGAGTAATACCGGGTAAAGATTGAGAAATTGAGGTACCCTGTGTCAATATTTATACATTTAATTACATTTCCATTGATCAGAGATTATGATGAGATGAGCCTATAGACCATTAGATGTGCGCCTACTAGGTTAAGTTAGGCCCAGGTAATTCAATTAACTATTGGAATAAAGCATAAATGACAGTTAAAATTAATATTTGTGTTAATCATAATTTGGCAAAATTTTTGAGATGTGTGTTAACTGTTTGAATTATATTGAGGACTATTATGTATATACGTATTATATGTTTGATTAAATCGATTGACTAAGTGTTATAATTAATTATTAAGTTACTTGCTTTTAAGGGTAAGGTCAGTTATCCTTATTGAGTTGGGGGCTCACCCCTTGCCATTTTATTTTTTTAGGAGATCGAGTGATTATTGATAACCCCAGAGTAAAAGACAGACCAGGTGGAGTTTAGGTGGGGCCAACAGATTACTTATGTAAAGCTTTTGGAATGTATATTTTTTAAAAATGTGACAGCTCTGGTAGTTGTGCTATATAGAATACTTTTATATCTGGCAAATAATAATATTTTTTGGAACTAATGAGGAATTTGATTATTAATGATATGTTTTGGGAACTATTTGATTAATTATGGTTTAAGAATTTTGGGAGTGTCATATTGGGTGGTATCATAGCGGGTTTACATTTCTAAGGATGTACTGAGGAAAAAAAAACTAATGATGTGTTCTTATCTCTTTTAGAATGGCTTCAGGAGAGGATAATGCTAGCCCTGAGTCACCTGGGGAATTAGGGAATTTGATTCGTGCTTCGAATATGCCGGATTAGGGGGCCCAAGCAAATATGGTGGGAGGAGAGGTGCCAATGCCACCGCAGATGATACAGTTCTTTCAAATAATGCAGCAGGCTATCACTGCGGCTTCAACCCGAGGTGATTTTGGGGTGGATTGAAACTATGAGTGGATCTGTAAGATGGGTGCAGTAGAGTTTTAAGGTACTACAGATCTTGAGGAGGCTGAGGCATGATGGGAGCAGACAGAGATAATTTTAGATCGTCTGGAGTGTACATCAGAAAGAAGGTTGCAGTATATTATTTCCTTATTACAAGGCAATGCACTGACTTGGTGGAAGTCAGTGAAGAGATCCTATAAGACCCAAGAGATGACTTAGCAGGAGTTCCAGAAAGATTTAAGAGAGAAATACACTCTGTAGATATATCAAAATTGAAAGAAAATGAAGTTCATGAGTTTGGTTCAGACAGAGGAGATGTCAGTGGTAGGTTAAAAGGCTCGCTTTACAACCTTGTCAAGTATGCATTGGAGGCTGTGGCAAATCCCGAAGACAGATGTTACAGATTTGAGTAAGGTCTGAGGACAGATATTAGTTTGAGATTGGGAGCTGCTACTTCTGACTTCAAGAAGTTACTAGAGACTACACTTAGAGTGGAGAATGTAATAGAACAAGGTAAAAGGAAGAGAGAGTTAAAGAGGCGATCGGAGAGTCATCATGGAGAGGGGACTCTGTCTGTTAAGAGGGGAGTTACTCATTCATGGTTTCTTAGGGTTGGGGGATCTAGGAGAGCCAATGCCACATCTAACAGGCTTGATAGTTTCTATCGGTTTGGTGGAGGAACTGGTAGGGATTTAAGACAACATAGCACTAGCAATGCACCGTCAGTTGGATCTGACAGAGGGGATAGTCAGAGGTTCAGGGGATCTTTTGATAGAGGAGTTGGAGAATATCTAAGTTGTGCCACCTGTGGGAGATTTCACAGAGGACTATATTGGGGGCCTACTAGGATCAGTCAGGCATGTTATATTTATGGAGAGCGGGGACATTTACAGAGGAGTTGTCCGACAATAGGGAGGAGTTCAGGAGTGAGGGCAGAGGAGACAATGCAGGGTCAGAGTTGTGTCTTTGGTTCGGGCAAAGGTTCAGGTAGAACTGGTAGCAAAGGTGGTGGTAGCAAAGGTGGTGGTAGACTACGACTCCAACAAGGTATTGTATAGGCGTTGTGTTCTCTAGTTCTCCCATCTAAGCAACTTCTTTCTCTTGATTTCAAACATTTGCAACCTTTCCGAGCACCTCTTCATGTTTCCCCAGTTTACAAGTCTGTGTAGCTCAAGTAGATGCTTAATTTCTATCACTATTTAATAGAAAATTTTTGATTCACTATAAGTAAAACTCTTTGATGGATGTAATCTTGTTTTCACTAGGTGATCTGTTGAACGTCGGTAGCAAGTAGAGGAACTTATTTTAACTCATAATTTGGAGTTCTTAGACTTTGTTTGACACATGAGGGACTTGCATTTATCATTGACATCTAGATGTCCCCCATATGAATTCGAGGTGGATGCTGTTGTTCCATACCATTTACGATGTTATCTTTGAACTTTAAATTATTCAATAGATATAGATAATTTCTTTTAGTCATATTTTAAATTCTTTAATTTTATTTAATCTTTAACAATTTTATAACTAATACTGGTTGAATCTTTTAAATTTTAAAACTTTGTCTTATTGGTTTAATTTCTAGTCTGATTTTTAAAACAAAACCATTATTTAAAAGTACTTCTCATTATTTATTTATTTTTTGACACATCCGTTATTCTTGAGAATCAAGACGACAAAAATATAGTCGAAGCATCGAACAATTCATGGCTTCCGGACATGAAACCATGTATTCAGTACAGAATGTATAGATGGGGCTAGCGCTAGTTAAGGATAAACTTCAATCAGAGATCTTAATCCGAACATGGGGATTATCCTGTAGTCACTGAAACCAGCTGAGAAAATGAGTTTAGCCCATTCTTTTTCTTTCCTTTCTTTGCCAGTAACCACCACCATCATCAGCATATCAATTAACAATTGTGTTTCCATTGATTCCTCATCATCACCATTCTGGTTCCCCATCACCATATCTATGATTATAAGCTTTCCTCCTTCCCTTCCCTTAATTGCTTCCTTGCACTTCTTAAGTATCTTAGCACATTCTTCATCGTTCCAATCATGGAGAATCCACTGGTCACCATTAAGAAGAAAAAATCATCAAAAGATCATCGAAAATACAGTGGACGTAGTTAGTAGTTAGTCATGTATATACAAAGATGAAAATAGAAAAGTTATTAAAATAACAGGAATCTAGCTGTAAGGGAATAAATAATGTACATGCCTTCAATAGAATCGCATCAGCAGCAGGAATTGCATGAAACATGTCTCCTCCTACGTATTTCAAGTTTTCGCAATCTTGCAAATCAGCAATCACATGAGGCAGGTCAAACACAATGCAATCCATTTTGGGGAATGTTTTAGCTATAGCCTTGGATACAGTTCCTGTTCCACCTCCAACGTCCACCAATGATTTCAACCCTTCAAAGACGCCTTTGCAGTCCTTAATGAGCACATGTGCAATCAACAGAGAATCGCTGGCCATGGCTTCATTAAAAATTTTGTTAAGCCTTTGTTCTCGTCCAGCATATTCCCACAACATGCACCCGTGAGCTGTCTTGAATGGGGTAGTATCATCATTTTGGAACCAGGCGCTGAGGTATTCCCACGGTTGTGTTATTATAGGGTCAAGCATGCATAATAGCAATGGAGTTAGAGTGAATGGGTTGTTCTTAAGTAAGAGTAGAGATGCATTAGTGAGAACAAACCCTTCTTCATGGTTACTTTGGCCAAGTTTTCTTCGTTCAAAGAAACCAGAATGAACCAAAATACGCATCAAGCGAGAGAGGCAAGGGCCTTTAGTAGGATGAAGTACGGATACGGAAGTAGCGATCTGAGATAGGGTCATGGGTTTGCCATGGCTGTGGATGATATCTGGTATTCCAAGCTGAACTGCACATTTAAGAGACATAGAGTTTATAAACATGAAGATGTGGTTCCATATGTGGGTTTGAGCTTGGAGTAGCTCAGATTGGTACTCATCTCTGTTAGCCGAACCCATTATGATTTCTGATTCTCTCTTAATCTGTTTTAATTCTTTTGCCTTTCGCAAGTCTAACTGAACGCATCTTATATAGGTGGCTACTTACTCTGTAGAATTTGTTTTGAAAGATAAGAAAGGAAGTATTTCCAGATTATGCAAAATGTGCGCCAAAGCGGTAAATGTAAAATACTCCACTTGCCATTCTTTGTTGAAAAACATATATAACGTCAACATTATCACCAGATTCCGTATCGCTGATCGGGTGATTTTTCCACGATATGGTTTTCTTTTTCTAAACTGATAGAAGAAAAAATGATATAAAAGTTCTAAAATCTCAACAACTCCAAACCTTTGTGTCTAATCTCAGATCCTCTTTAGTCTTTATGTCCCTGGGTGTGTTTTTTAAAGTATTTCTATCAAGGCCAATTGAATATTCTTTACTTTTTAAAAAAATCAATTTAAGAAACATTGTTTAAACTACATACTGAATCAATTAGACTTTATTTAATTTTATATATAATTAATAATATTTTACAAATTACTCTATCATAATTTAAGATAATTAATTTTTTTATGGATATTTAAGATTAATGCTAATTATGCATTTCCATGTCATTTTTCAATGAGAATATCTTAGGCATTCTTATTTTTCTCTATCCATTTTTACTTATTCACCTCTTCCCTTGACATTGAGGAATTAAAATTTTCGTCAATGTACTTAAGTTTTCTTTATACTCCATCATTCTTCTTTCTCCGTTGTTTCATTTACTACTTGTCACACTACTTAAATATGGGAATTACTTGTAAATATTGAGAAGTTTATTTTTTGATTATTGTGTATTAAACACGTACAATTTCTTCCAAACATAAACATTTTTGGTGCTAGTATCACTTATTGTCCATAAATAGTTTGCTTCTAAAATTTCTTCCAAGCATAAACATAAACAACAAAATACCAATATAGTAGTAGTATATTTTAGACTACGACTCCAACAAGGTATTGTATAGGCGTTGTGTTCTCTAGTTCTCCTATCTTAAGCAACTTCTTTCTCTTGATTCAAACATTCGCAACCTTTCCGAGCATGTCTTCATGTTTCCCCAGTTTACAAGTCTGTGTAGCTCAAGTAGATGCTTAATTTCTATCACTATTTAATAGAAAATTTTTGATTCACTATAAGTAAAACTCTTTGATGGATGTAATCTTGTTTTCACTAAGTGATCTGTTGAACGTCGGTAGCAAGTAGAGGAACTTATTTTAACTCATAATTTGGAGTTCTTAGACTTTGTCTGACACATGAGGTACTTGCATTTATCATTGACATCTAGATGTCCCCCATATGAATTCGAGGTGGATGTTGTTGTTCCGTACCATTTACGATGTTATCTTAATTTAGAGCCTTCTTTTCTCTCCCTCGTGCTCTATCTTGCCTATAGGTTCACTTGATTTCAAGATTAAGTTGAAATAGGTTGTCTAAGTTGTCACTCTTAGATCTCCCATCTTGCATCACTACCTGAAAACAAATGAAAGGGAATAAACGAGAATAAAAGTTACAGCACCCCATTCTCACAGGACACGTACCCGACATCCTGAGTGATATCCGAATATGTACTCCGCAAGGATGACATGTTAGAATAGTCAAACGATCAATCTTATTATAAATTTTTTAAAAAGAATGCACGCGTATGCGAAAAATCAATAATAAATTTCGGCATATTTTATTCATAAACATTTTCAATCACAAGAATTATAATCATTATACAACTCATCAGAATTTCACTAGTCACTTGGGCCCATTTCAGATACAAAATATTTTATTCATAATGTCATTGCATTACAAAATCATTCATATACACATTGTACAGTATTTGTGAATACACATTTTGATACAAAACAATGAAATACATATGCAGACGCGAACTGATCCTGACTTCTATCTCTTACTTGAATGCAGTGGCTAGACTCCGTTTATCTAACAGGATAACTCCTCTGAGCCTGAAAAATATTGTTACAATTTTGGTGAGTTTTGCGAATTCAGTGAGCGGACTATCCTCGATAGCTCACTCAATCACATAACACATTAATTTATATACTCACAAAATTCACATCACTTTATTAATTCAACATGTTGAGTCACATACATTTCATATTCACTTAATTCGTATTTCACATTAAGAAATGATTCAATCTATTTATTTCAACCATTTAATCATACATATCAAATGCATATGCATATGCAATGCTTATAAGACTTACTTTCAATTATTATTGTTGTGACCGAGTGCCTATAACTGTCCCATATCCATTGTGGATACCAGGCTCATCATACATAGTGAGCCTTTGGCCCTTTAATCACATTATGAGCTTTAAACTCTTTTTCACTTTCTAAGTTTTAAGCTCTTTTTCAATAACTACCCCGATCACAACAACCTTTATGTTGTCATGCATTCATGTAACGAAATACATCACATATATTTAGTCAATCAAAAGTGCTCAATATTACACAATCATATTCACTTTCATATATCGGACCTAAGTCCGGCATTCAACAATCAAGTTGATAATCACTTATTTCTGTCAGATTCACATATAAGGAGTACTTCCAATATAATATTCAAGCATCAAATGCCTCGGACATTCAATGTCCAAAATCAACACGTTCACATTGTATATCAATCATATCATTAGTCATTCAATGCAGAAATTTAAAACAGAACAAACAATGAAATGAGACCATCTAGGTCGACTCACAATACGCTCTAGATTAGCATTAGCTTCCATGATCTGGAAACGTCTGGATGCGAACGTTCTATCATGTTTTAACATTATGCAAAACATATATTGCATACACATTATTAATTGCACAATCTTATAAATACTCAATCATATACATATGTATATGTGTTATGTATAATGCATGCTCAATGATAATCTCGGGTATATTTCCATTATTCTCATCACATGATCATTCATATACCAGCACTCACACAAGTATAATTTGAACTTAGGTTTACACCTCAATAAAACAAATTGAATCTAAGTTCATAACTCCATTGATCATTCCAGATTTTTCTAAAAATAGACTTTTTGGTAGACTTTTCATGATTCTTATGATAAGAAAAATGGAGTAATTAGGCAACACTTGCTTCTAGACAATTTTTCCCCTATGTCTTAAGTTTCTAATGAAACTAAAATCATACAATTTGATTTAGAATATTGAATGCTATACTCAAAACAATTCGGACTGTTCTTAAACTATAACAGTACTCTGTACTCAACTTCAAGCCAAATTTTGGAATTCTCAGAGACAGAATTAAAATTCGATTTCTTCAAGAGATTTGTATCCATATTCTCTATTTTATCCTAAATCAAAATTTACCTCATTTGGATATCTACAGATCAAAATATGGCCAAAATACCAAAACATGTTCAGTGAAAACACTCCATTTATCATATTCCAGCACACTTCATCATTTTCATCCTAAATTCATCAATCAATCTTTTTCGAATAAATTCATATGGCCATAAGTTTTGATGGAGAGGAAGAACAATGTGAGATGAGTTTGTTTGTTCAAAATTTAAGTCATTTGGAGATTGGGAGAAGAATTATAGCTAAAAGAATGAATGATGTTTGAAATTGTCACTTTTCGGTAAGCCTTCATTGTCACGATCGTGCATAAGCACGATCATGCAATCCCAAGCGATAGCGCAATATCACGATCGTGCTTGTGCAAGATCATGCCTATGCACGATCATGCACTCCCTCATTTTTCCCCCTTATGCACAATCGCGCTTGTGTAAAATCGCGCACTGCCTAATTTCTTCTCCAGATTCACGAACTGCGGATTTTTCTTCTCTGCTTCATCTCTTTTACTTAATCCACCAATTCTAACTTATGTCCTCACTATTTCCTCTTCGTTCCTACTTTCATTTCAGCTCAACATGATCACAAGCAAATAAAAATATATGATTGTTCATAAACATTAAAAATAACGCCTATCATTCACGCATCTTCATCATGTTTTCTGCATTTTTCCATTTTCTTCTCTAACTATCATTTTAATCTTTCTTTCCCACATCACAACATCACCTTAAACCTTTTTCCTTAACTCAAAACTCATTTTAGTTCATTTCTAAAACACCCAAAAGATTCATGTAATGACACAGTGAAAACAGAGCATACACATCTCATTTCTCCAAAACTTTTCGGCACTCTTTTTATACATATTTTCAATGATCTTTCAAAATCAAAAATAATTTTAACACTATCTTATGAAATATTGATCATCAAAAATGCAAAAACAAGACACACGGTATTCTCTAAATTTTTACTCATGTTTCAATATATATATACAACCTCGTTTTATAAACACTAAACTGTTAACTAACATGATGCATGTTTCATTCTACATATCATGAAAACCATACGGTACTTACTTGTTTAAAGCTGCAAACTCTTCAAAATCACGTGAACCCTAGCTTTCCAATATCACACAATCATCAATAGCCAAAGGTTGTAGGGTTAGGTATTTTAGTGACAGTGAAGAAGATAATAAAAAGAGATAGCAAGTGAAAAGTGAGAGCAAGGCTTGCGTTATAAGGGTGAGAAATTTTTGAAGTAATGAAGCTCACAGAGGATGAAGAAAGTCACGAAGAAGAAGAAAACAAGATCAAACAATTAATTTGGTCTTTCCAGTAAATTCGTGAAATCAATACTAGGCTTGGCAAGTGACACTTGTCACTTGTCCAATTCCTATAAGTTTAAACTGGGTTCTCTTATTTAACTAGTCCAATCATCTCTAAATTTTACTCCAATTGTCTCTAAATTTTCACAGACATTTGTCAATAAATCCCAAAGTCAGCTATAAAAATCTTCACTATCATATGACTCTTATTTCTACTACCATTTATCAATTTGCTTACCACTTGGTATTTTTTCTAGTCCATAAATACTCATAATTTCATAAATTTCCTAAATTTCACCAAAAATTCTAATTCAACAATTTATACTCTCCAAATCAGTTTTCAATTCAAATAAATCACAATCCTCAACATAATCACATATATAAATCAATTATACCTGAAAAATATCAATGAGTGCATGAACAATTTATTGTAATGGGTGCAATATTCTAATTCATGTGTGTGTATGCTAACATTATACATGAGCATAAAATGCAATTTTCTAATCTCTCATTGCTATTTCTCAATTACACAAATCTACGGTTCTAACCCTTAATATGGAAACGGGATATTATAATTCTCCCTACTTAATAAATTTCGTCCTCGAAATTATTATCTGATTAATCGAAAAGGTAGGGGTATTGTTTCCTCATATGCTCCTCCGTTTTCCATTTAACTTCATCACTCGAATAATTTCTTCCAATTGACTATAGTCGATAGACTCATTAGGCCTTTTAATGACTTATTTAGTCATTCATTATCTTAACTAGTTCTAATATATCTCATATTACTCATAATTTTTCACTCTTGAGTCGATAACACCAATATCATATCATATCGATATTTCTTAGCATACTCACATATAACACAGTATGAATCTGAGACATCTTTGTTGGTAATACAAACTCATATGTTAATGGTCCTATTGTCACAATAATTTCGTATGGACCAATTTATGTCGGCTTAGCTTATCCTTTTTCCTAACCTGAGCATACCTTGTCAAGGTGATACTCTTATAAACAATTCATCTTTCACTTGATATTTCACATCTCTTCAGTGTTAATACACTTAACTCTTATGTCTATCACACTATATTCCATATCTTCGGTATTAATCTATCTAACTCATTTATCTTTCTTGAATCACTTAATTTCTAACACCGATCAATTTCACTTGTTGACAATGTCTCAAATCAATTCTGGCCTTCAACTATTTTAGGCCTTATGTATCCTAATATAAAGGCAGATGACTCTTTTTGTCGTATAACGCCTCATACGGTATTCTAGCAATATCACTTTGATAATGATTGTTATGCTTAAAGCCAATTAAAACTATTCATTGACCTCATGTTCCTATGAACTCTAAGATATTAGCTTTAAGCATATCTCCAACAGTTTTGACTATTGGCAACACATACATGCAGTCACTTGCTTCTACATCCTTAGTTGTTAAATACTATTTCGGCAAATTCCTACTAGGATGTATAGCACAGGTTTTTTTATGCTTTCTATAATAATCTCTTTGCTCAATCATCTTTCTCGGGTACACATACTTCTTATTTCAATCACAAAGTATCATTTTTCCTATCCAAACTCAGAATTCAGATTTATTTTCAATTCCTCAATAAGATTCACAATTCTGAATCCTCAATTTGGGCTTTGTTGATTCTTTCATGTGAAACTGATCTTAAATTCAATAGTTAATAATACTTCATTTTGGCCCAAATTCGACTCAACATTCTATACAATTTATTACACTAGGTTTGGTAACCTTAAATCTGGATTTGTGCTATTTTTTTATTGAATTTTCTGTTCAATGCATTAGATACAAACTAGCTTTACCAGGATAATACTCATATGTTTAATCGTAATCTTTCAATAATTCTATCCGTTGTCTCAGTCTCATATCCAATTCTTTCAAACTCAATAATTTTCCTTAAACTTTAATGATCTGAAAAATTCCGAAATGTTTCACCCTACATATTATGTCTCCAGGCTCTTAAAGCAATTACTATTACAGCGAATTCTAAATCATGTATCAAATAATAAACTCATGAGACTTTAATTGTCTCTATGCATACAAAATCATTTATTACGCTGTAACAGATTGCATCTTAATATCTAGTGTGAAACCTTATTATATATTACATAGTCTTCAAATCCAAACGATATAATTAACCTCAATGTTACAATTCCTCAAAACTCTTTTTACATTCATCAGTCGATACGATTTACACAATTTTTCCTCAAACATTTTTTTTCAAAGGGCTAAAATCAGTAAAAACTCCTTAACAGTCTCTTGTAGTATCCAATATACAACTAGTTCTAGAGAACTTCAGATCTCTTATATATGCCTTGGAGTTTCTCACTTCATCATTACCTCTATTTTCTTTGGGTCTCCTAATATGCCATGTTCGGATACTATACGACCCAACGTTTTATTCAATCAAGCTAAGATTTACTCTTATTGAACTTGGCATATAATTGTTTCTGCCTTCATGATATGAAAGATTTACCTCAAGTATTCAAAAATATTCTCTTTACTTTTCAAATACACATTAAAATATCAGTTACGATCACAGTCACTAATTAATCCAAGTAAGGTTGGAACATTTTATTCTTTAATGTCATAAATGTTGTCCAGGCATTTGTCAATCTTAATAGGTATCACAGATAACTTGAGATGCCCATAATTAGTTCTCGTAATTCCTTAAGTAACTAATTCCTCAATTGAGGTAATATTATCTCATGCTATTTTCGGTTTCCCAATTGACTTCTTTTCTCAAACGATTTTCTCCATTCATTCGATTTCCTTTTATTTTATATAGACTTATTCTAACGTCTGTTCATTTATACTAGTCTCTCCACACATTTCAATTTATTAACAATCTCAACTTCCTGTGTTAGTAAAACATTGATCAAATCTAATTTGTATTTCCTGAACATATTTGCATAGAATATAGTGTGGACCTAAGTTCTCCTCACAGTAGTAATAGTGTCTCCTCAAATTCAAGAATTCAATCACATAGTTGGATACTTTACATCAAACAAAATTCATACACTCTCAGTAGCATATTCTACCTCTTATGCCTGAGTCTCCATTAGAAATGGGACTCTAATATTCACTTGTGATTAATTAAATATTCATTTCTGATTTGTTCCTTCATTGATCATTCTTAAAAATAAACCATCTAGTTTACTTAACCTAATTCGGTGAAATTCTTCTTCAAAGGAAGATTTCTTGCTATTATCATATATACTGTTCATGTAATCCTTATCAATCAACTGTTTTCATCATTGCTTATCAGTCATTCTTTAGTACCTTAAGAAGATCAATTTCTGTCATAACTTGAAGCAGTAAGCAGATTCATTTACTCTTATACCTTGGTATATACCATCAGGATCATTTCATCTTATCTAGAGATGTATCTTTGACAAGTCACCAATTAATAACATTCTCTAATGACACCTAGATTCCAATTGATTCTAAACAACGTTTCTATTTTTTGTGCCTGCCACGGTCATAGTGGATCTTTTCACTATCATGACAGAACCAAATAATCTCATCCACAATCGTAGGGACTATGCCACGATCGTGTCCTACTCCTCTTTCATTTCTTTTACTCAAATTTATCACACAAGGTAACATCATTAACAATTTCAATCTATCCCCGATTGATCACTATAAGCACTTTCATGTGTTACTCTAATTCATCTTAGACTTTGTACTATGGGAACTATGACTAACTGTTGGACCAATGGTGGTTGACAAATTAAATCCCTTTATGTTTTGATAATAATAAAATATCTAGAATTAGTTAAGA
>JANIHZ010000005.1:33155131-33171280 GCA_027478365.1 Erythroxylum rufum
TATGTTAAAATTTGATTTATATTAGTTCAATATATAATAATAGACATTAAAGTGTTCTTTTTATTTTATTAAATATTTTATTTCACTTATTTTTGTAATATGACAGTTTAATACTAATTAAACCTTTAAACCTTAAACCTTTTCTTTGACCAATTTAATATTCTATTCAGTTTTTAAAATATTGCCCTAACATTGACCGATATCGATATAATACCGTACCAAAATCAAATTTGATACCAGTACAATATTCATAACATTGTACCACACACAATGAGGGGCATTTACTTGTCAAATTTTCAATATGTAATTTACAGATTAGACATCTGAAACGGAGAATTGGCAAAATCTCACATATTGGTAGCATCTTAAAATTCCTTGGGATCTCAAAGGGATTGATAAGTTTCACAAAGGCAGCAAAATTTTCCACTACCAAGAGCCAACTAGAAGAGGGAAGTGATAGCTTCGGCAAAAACCAGAAAAAGATGACCAATCATTTTGCAACTTAAAATGGTCAACCTTCCTTATCCCTATCTGTAATATTCACCTACAATTTCCAGGCCGCATTCTATATTTACACTCAAGTCAGGCCACTTCTTCAAGACTACAAGAGGCTTCCCTTGATCCATACATTTATGATATGGTGGAGTCCACGATGGATAGGGCTTTCACATGTTAGTAACTAGCATTCCAATTTGTTTGCGAGAGCTCAGGTTGGTATGCAACAGATGGCAGTCCCATGGTTTCAACAGTTGTCGTAAATGTCTGAGACTGCTGTAGGAGTGAATTAACGGTTGACGAGGCACCCACAGTTTGCAGTGGTGGATAAACTCCTGTAATCGGACCATGACCAGCTTGTGCAGGGGAAAAGGTGAGGTGCTGTCCCTGAGGGGGGAGGTGGTATAAAGAATTGAGCTGCACGCTGGATATATCCCCAGCCGGACGAATCCAAGGCAAAACTTCACTCTACATAACGTCATCAAAAGCAAACAATTCTTACAATCAGAAACTCAACAGATGTTCAAAATTAAATGCAATGGATGAATGAAATGATTGAACTGAAAAGTATGTAGAAAATCATTCCTTATTAGTGACCCTGACAGAATGGATTGCCGTGAAGAATATGGATGAACAACCAAGAGAATAAATTGAAAATACGCAGGGGAGTCAAAGCTAACCACTGGTCCAGCATTGAAGATACTACTTTCCTTCAACTGAGATGCAGGTAGATCCTCCTTCCCCGAAGAGCTTCCAGAAGTCACAGCTTGACCCTGATTCAAACCAACAGGCGGGGATACATACGAACCATACAAGGGAGGAAGTCCAATAGTCAGGTTTCCAGGGCCAGTTGATGGCTTAAACTGTGAAAGTGGGTATTTGACTGCAGCAGCAGTAGCTGCTGGTGTAAGGTACGCACTACCAGTTGCTGGCTGTTGAGGAATCCCATTGTGGCCTAGGAAATGGTGCATTGGTTGGAAGAAATAAGGGTTGAAATAATGCCCATAGTGGAAGAAATTGGGAGGATATGGAGGCCTAATAAGGAAAGGCTGTGGAGTAGCAGCTACAGAGTTTTGTGCGGGTGGATTAGGACTAGCACTGGATGAGGTAGTGGAATTCTCACTCTACAATTTTGCCAAAGAAAATTAGATTAGCAAAGCAACATAAAGTGCGAAGGAGGCGATATACATACATGAACTACCAGGATTTTACCCAACACGCCAGAATTACAGATGCAACACTTATTTAAACGCGATACAGAGATGTAATCTTACCATATAAGCTACAATACCATATTTTATGCCCTTTCTTCAGTTTATTTGGATTCTCAACAAAGATTATAAGCAGAAAAAATTATCAATTATAGAAACAATGATAAAAGCAAAGAGAAAGTGCCTATGCCTTAAAAATAACAGCATATAGAGAAAATGATGTTAAGTCTTACAGGAAATTTTGAAATGCCAGAAACATCTTGAGACTGCACCTCATGTCCATCAAAATGTACAAGATGATTCCCCTGCATGGATGGCACAATCCCAAGTCCATAGCTTGGAACAATTTGAACAGAAGGGCTTTGATGGTCTTCTTTAATCAACATTGTATCCTGCTTTAAGTGATCACCTTTAGAATCTATAGAAGGTACAACATTGTCATCTGATTGTTTAGCTTTTTCAAGCACATGCTCTTGAGAATCTAGATGATCAAAATGATCAACTTGCACAGTTGAGGATATACCTTCATTACTGCAAATAGTCAAGAAAACAACCTAAATGATTACAGAACTCTAAAGCAACTAATTTCACAAATATGAAGGATGAGATGTGATTTAACAATAAAACTAAGTTGAATACCATTAAAATAAAAGTTCAGAGTCACCAACCTTGATGAAGGTTTGATAGCATCTTCATCAGTCCCAGATAATGATTCAATAGCATCTGCAGAATTCATCTCACCAAAATTACCATTGTCAACTTTTGTTCCTACTGAGCTTCCATCAAAGCTTCCAAAAGTTAAGCCACTTCTTAAAGCTTCAGGAACTTTGAAGTGATTTGGAAAAGTTACAAACCCATTAGGAACAGTTGATCGAGGTAGCATTTTACAATTGGCTCTATCTTGTGCATCCTTTGAGGTGTTCATGGCTACAAAATCATTTTCAGAGATGGATGCTTAAAATATTAAGTGATATTAAATGAAAAATTTAAAAAAATAATAGCTGAGGATTTGGCTTAAAATGCTCAGCTAATTAGCAACATAGTAGCAATTCCAATTTAGGATCACTAGAGCTCATCAAGCAAACAAAAACCAGTAAGAACTAACAATATTGTAACAGTACCTTTTGAAGGGGAAACTGACTCTTCCATGAGATGGCTTTCATAACCAGAAGAATCAAGACCCAAAGGTTCATCATTATTCATCAAAGATGAAGGCTGTAGCGATTCAGAAAACTGATTCCTGTCAGCTATCTTTGATTTTTCTGGTGGCTTATTTCTCTCAATGGAGTTCCCACAACTTGGGGACGGGTTTTCATTATTCAGAAAATCTGGCTCATTATTGTAAGAAGTTTGCTCTATTTCCTGAACAGGAATCTGTTGAACAGCTTTTTGCTGACTTCCTACTTCACGCTTGATTGTACCCACTGGACCAGGATGTCGAGTCATGGATGGGGCCAATATGGGGTCCAAATCATAGGAATAAACACCAGATGGAGATGTTGAAGGAGTAGAAATTGGGAATTGGTTAGAGGTTGAGGTTGATTTGTCACCTTCAGCTTCAAGCAGAGTGTCAATCATACTGTTTTGCACAGATGAAATCGACCCAGAAGGCAATACAGATGAACCATTGTTAGAGTCGGTAACAACTCCACTGACCACCAACTGTGGGCTAATTCCCAGACCAGAACTCTGATCAAGCAAATTTTGGAGGCCATCTGATGCCAATGTGGAATCTCTATAACAGTAAGATAAGTTACAGAAAATTTTAGTCTGGATGCTAGAAGCAGCAATGTAACAAACTTCAATTACAATACATTACTTTTTTACTCCAGATGCAGCATGGCTGCTCTGTCTCTGCTCAGCTGGAAAAGAACTTGAAGTGCTTCTCTTCATAATGTGATTAACTCCATTTTCCTTTCGAGGAGCTGCACTCCTCCTACCAACAGCATCTAACAGAAGCAGTCACAAATCAACTTATCAGCAGTAAACTGTTTACTTCTCAGGACAAGTGGTAAAATTACACTTTCCATTCCAACTACGTTTCAACATATGGAAAAAAAAAATTATAAACAAAAAAAAAGATAAAATATAAATGTCATAAATAAAAAAACAGAAACAACTTTTGAAGTCCAGAATTATATTTATGACTAAACTTTGGCACCAAAACTTTCAGAGAGGATCTGTTTAAAGTGAACCAATATCAGCTTCTAAAATCCAAATTCAATGCAGTTACTCTACCTATTTAAGTTACCAGGACTTATCCACTAGCGCAAAAACAATGCTGTCAAGGTGATAATAGGAGGCTAAAGAACTCATGTTATGCTAGACAGAAATTTGATACATGCAATATGTTTTTGTTAAGGTTGGGAAGAGAAAATAACTCTTTTAGCCATCCACAATAAATCAAGAAGCAATACAACTCATACTTTTAACCCATGGTTGAGTACCCGGAGATCCGTAAGAAGCAGAATATTCTCCTCGACCACCCCTTGGTCCATGCCCTTGCTTGACTGAAGTCTTCATTCAAACAAGAAGACGATTACAAACTGATCTTGCAATTAGAACAGATACAAGCAAAGAGGGAAAAAAAGTGATCAATTGCTAAGATGCTACGTGGTGACCACCATATGACATGCTAGATTATGATTCAGCATACGGGTACCAAACGCCCCAAGAGAACTAAATAAACACAGAAAGCAAGAAGTTCACTCAGAACACAGCATGGTTTACCTCCTTTTTGCGATCACGCTTGTTTTTTACTTCGTGAAATGTATCTGTAAACCAAACAAGATTACTATGAATCAGAAATTTTACTTCAGATGCTTGAACTAAGGAAAAGTACCTCTTGAAACAGAAGATGAAAGAAGAAACATTAAAATTCTGAATAACAAGTCACAAAAATGTAATTTTCATCCAAATAAGACTAGTAATGTGAAGCAAGTGGATGATAGATAGGCTTGAATCAAGTTTTCAACAGTTGTCCCACTTATCAATGCAGAGTGCAGACAGTTAACTCCCAACTTATTTACAGATGGACAAGATTGCAGGTAAAGGGGAAAGGGCTTCCTTTTTCAAATTTTTTGAATTCAGTTTGATTTTAATTCAGTATGATTAGTATTTGAAAAATAGAACTACAAAGCATACACTTTCCTTTTCCATATCCTTTATTACTTTGCTTTAGATGCAAAAGAACTGAACTTAGATAACTATCGTAATGCAAAAAACGAAAACGGTGAAAAACAAGAATAAGACGGAAATAAAATGGGGGCGATAGCACTTGCAGTATGTAAAAACTTTCCAACTAAGCACAACCCTGTTATGCCTTCACAAGCTCACAGAACAAACAACACAGATACAAGACTCAAGAATCCATCTTTCTCTCCCATTTTTTAGTCAACGAAACACAGCCTTTTGAATACAGATCATAAATCAAGAAAGCACCCCAAACGAAAACATGAAGAAGAAACAAAGAACACCCAACCCCAAAAAAGCGTCATAGACTATGTTGATACCTAAATAGAGAAGCTTTTGGGCGGTGTCATCTGGATCCATGGAGCATTCTTGAAGAACAGAGTAGATATCTTCATCGCTGTGTTGCTTCCCTGTGATCTCTCTAATGTTACGTATCGTCCTCCGTACAGTTTCTGGTATCACGATACCATGAGGCTCCCGGCCGCCACCTCCATCGCCGCCGCCCGTGCCACCTCCGTTGCTCATCTCGGGTTTTGTTTCGTCCAAAGTTTGCGTATCTAAGTTTGTTTAAAAGGGAAGCTGGAAGAAAATGGCAGAAATTGAAAAAAGAAAAAAAAAAAGGAATAAGCTAAATGCTATAAAAACAAAATTTAATATTTTCCCAACAAAATCCTGGACATATATGTATATGAAAATATTTGATGTTTGAGACAAAAGAGTTGGCGCTGTGTCCATGGCCTTAGAAACGCCTATTGACTAATAAAGAATGGAAGAGTAATTCCCCCTCTTTATATATATAACACTATATATATATAGTTATATAACTGTACTAAAACCGATGGAGGTTTATTTTTGCTCGAAGGTACATAATATTTTCATTAAAATACAAGAAAAATGGTCTAATTTGGTTTAAATATTTTAAAAATATTCAAAAGAATTTTTAATGTACGAAAAATTAAACAAGATTAAGTTTATGTTTTTTTGTCGTTATTTCTTATGTAATTCATATTTATTCATTTTAATCATTAAATAGGTAGCATATGTCATGTGGTTCTTAAGTATCTAACCTTAAAAAATTAATTTATTTTCAATTTAAATTTTATACTAAAATCTAGCTAATTTAAATTAATTAATTGTTAGTGCTAATTAGTAATAAGTTATAAATAAAGCAATTAGCAAGATTTTAAATTAGATATGAAATACTAAATCTTTAAAAAAGTCAATGTTAATGATTTAAGGATGTGATGCTTAGATAAAAAATTCTAGCTAATTTAAATTAATTATTGTTAGTGCTAATTAGTAATAAGTTATAAATGAAGCAATTAGCAAGATTTTAAATTAGATATGAAATATTATATCTTTAAAAAAGTCAATGTTAATGATTTAAGGATGTGATGCTTAGATAAAGTATGTAAGTTTAAAACTAAATTAAATAATAAAACGTTTACGAGATGTCTAAAAGGTTAGATATAATCTTACAGACTCGTTGAACAACTTATTTGCTTCGATGAACATTTACAAGACAATAGTTCTCAAGCTATGTAGTGGAAGGAAGATAAAATTTGAAAAGTTCAAATCTTATAAAAATACATCCAATTGGAACTAGTGATTGTACATTTAATGTATAGTTAAAGGATATGAGACATTGAAAAAATCCACTTTCATGATGAATTCAAACAGTTTATTTTAGAGATAGTTGTAAATTTATCACGTTTACAAGAAGGTTAGTAAGAGTATAATTGTCTTATTAAGTGAGAGTACGCAGAGACATATTACTTATAGAGAACAATTATTTTAATTTTCAATTGTTGAAAATATAATTGTCTAAGAATAACTCTTGTTGTATATGAAAAGATAACAACTTAATTCAAAAAATTAGATCTGTATGGATAGATTGGAAGTTGTTTACGTATTCTAAGTCTAATTACATTAAGATTCAAGTATGTATTTAGGCAAATTTTCTTAATTATGATGATAATTAAGAAAAAAAGTTATAAGATTTAAGCAAGTAATCACTATAAAGAATCTTGTAGAATTCTCTTATCAAGTCATTATCTCAGCAATAACATGATTATCATATATGGTGATACGACATAAGATGCTTAAACGATTGGCTTAATGCAAGTAGTAAATTGTTGGTTTATACCCTAGAGTCAATCGGTTGGTTATAATTTAGTGACAATTATTTAAAGACATTTTTTATTTTATACATACCTAGATGTATATGATAAAGTCATCAGATAATTATACATTACAAATGAAATAATTATGAGATTACAATTATGAGATTCGTATTGCATTTATATATTATACTTACATTGTCTCTAGTTATTGTTCTATTAAAGCTGGACATTAATAAAACATAAAATGACTAGCACATGTTATGTTTTTCCTTATAAAGAAAGTGACTAATTTCGTAAATTAAAGTATAGAGATACTTAAACAAATGTGTAGGTGCTTATTAGAAAACAAGTTTACTGAACTAACCCTATATGAGAAATTTATTTGGAACATTACTTGTATGTTTATAAAAATTCTCATTGTGATGATTATATAAGTGATCATTTGACTTGATATTAAAGTTATCTTATACAAAGATTGCTATATTTTGATGCCACCTATAACTTGTTCTAGTTAGGGATAATTAAGTCAGTATTCATTACAAATACCATTAATTGAATAATTAATGATGGAGAATTAATATGATTGAACTTAAAATAAAGTAGACATTAATTTCATACTTTATGTTTAATCATAACATTATACGATGAAATGATTCAATTATACAAAAAAATTATACATGAAAAGATTAATCAAAACTATTTGACATTCCTAAATATTTAGGTAGTTATGATGTGTTGATAAATGTCAATCTTAATTTATAGATATAAATTGTTTAATTAGATAATTAAAGATAAATTAAAGAAGTTTAATTTGTCTAATCCTAAATATAATTTAGGGTTATAATTTGCATTTGCATTCATTGCAAATATATTTGAATCCCTAATAGGTCACACATAGAGAACGGATTGAAGAAAGAGATATTTTAATCAAGTTGAACTTAATTATAAAGTTTGGAAAACTTTATAATTAAATATGAAATATTTAATAAATAAGGATCAATATGAGATATTGGATCTTATTTGAAGATAATAAGTATTTAACTATAATTATTTATAATTTTAATTAAAGTTTAATAAAAATTAGAATTTAATTGTAATTAAATTATTAAAATGTCAAAAACTTATTATAAATATGCTTAAACTTTAAGGAGCTAGCACTAGTTGTCTAACCCTTTTTTACAATAGTTACAAAGTTTTCTCAACTTGTTCTATAGAGATAAATTAATTTTAGAAATAATTTGAAAAATACAATAAGAAAAAAGATCATACTTTGAAATAAGATATGAATTAAGATTAATGTTTTATTATAATTTACGTGCTAATCATTTTATAGAATTTTAATAATTTTGACTTTTAAGAAATTAAACAAAAAAGTTTTGTAATATTTTGATGCATGCAAGAACAAATCCCGAACCTTATTTCCCAACAATAACATCAAAGAATGAGAAGGAAAAAAAAAAAGGCTTAGAAGACTCGAATGCTTTTACTCGAACACATAAACTGGGAAATATTTGTGTATGTGATGTATAATTTCAACCTTTTCCTTACAGAAGTATGATAAAAATCTAATGCATATGATTTGATAGTAGAAGAAGGGGGATTCAAGCATCCGAATTTCCAAGTAGCCAAAGATCTCGCAATCGGTTCAGCATGTAAATTGGAAAAAGATAGAATCTCGACAGACTTCAAAAGTAAACCAAAGAGCAAAAACGGAAACTGATATAGTAGAATTTGCATAGATATAGATTAGCCCACATCCTACCTTATCGGTGCAAGTGCAAGGTATTGAAATGAATTTGACATTATCACTTCTTTCTAAATTTTTTTCAAGATAAGGATTGGTTTAGAGATAAAAGCTATCTCCGTGATAAAAGCTATTTCCGTGACGATTTCAAGTAGTTGAAAGCAAACTCGTACTAAATACCACGGGAGCTGGGAACAGATTAAACTACATAACTTAAAAAAGTTCCAATGGTGGACTTAAATTACAAAGAACAAGCCATGAAAATGACATCATCGAACTAACTAAACTAATAATTAATGCTAAATGATGAGAAAAAATAAACAAGTTTTTATCACATCTAGATTGCAGGGCAGCCTTCAGCATGAACACCTGGTGCGGTAGGACAGCTTGCCAAATCACAGTGATCACCACTATCAGCCCCCCACCAAACTGGACCATATATGTTAAAGGTTTGGAGAGAAAAGAAAAGGAGTATAGCCATAAATGCAACACCAGCGTCCAATGAAGCTGATAAAACGTAGGTATGTCTAGCCCACCAGCTCTTGTACTTTCTGTAAACGTAATAGTTGAATATCACTCCTACGATTGCCCAGCTTATGTAATGTACAGGTCTTGCCGGTGGCAACATTGAAGTGGCTGATAAGATGACCGGCACGTTCAGGAATTGGATCCATTTCTTCTCAGGGTATTTGCGTGCCAAAATCCAATGTGGAAATGGAAGAAGGAAACCGATAAGGAATAACCAATTCATCGCCCCATAGACACCTAGCGTTGAGAACATCCTACGTGGGCCTATAACTCCCCATATAATTGAAGCATTATAAAAGACATCATCCCCAGGACATGTCCATGGACTTCCATCTGGTAGCAACTCGGGTCTACATATGTTCTTAACACTTGTGAGAAGAAACCATGCTGTGCCAAAGCAAGTGGTTGAAGAAACTACAGTTCCAACCAACTGCAATAGCAAATTGTCTCAATAATGGTGCGAGTAATACATGATATCTATTTATTTATATGAAGAAAGTTCTTAGTAACTCAAAATATGGGACTGACAGTAAGTATCAAAATATGGGACTGACTGTAAGTACCTGCACGATGAACATTGATTTTGGTGGAATCTTCATGTAGTGACCCAATTTGAAGTCTCCAAGAAATGTGAGGGCTTGTGCCATGCTGATATAACCATATGTCTTAAAAGCTACGTTAGCAAGAGGTCTTCCAGGATATATATAACCTATAATCAATTCTGTTATCACGTTTAATCCCATTTGCTGCATGTACAAACAAGAAACTAATCAAAATTTCACTTGAGATTTACTATTTTCTTTTAATATATTTGGGAATAAAAAATAAGTACGTACAACATTTGTCGAGGCTTGAATGATCCCAATGGGCAACGTGAAGAAAAGTGCAATAGCACAAGCCATGAGAAGTCCCCACCATGGAAGCTGTAATTGTTTATTAAAACCTTCCACAGCAAGAAATGAAAGCCCAACACTTATAACCAAAACAGTAGCAAACCACCATTCAGGGACTCTTTCATAGTTCTTCTTCATTATTCTAGCGTGCACATCATCCAAATTGTCTTTAGCCTTGCTCACTAATCGCATCATTGTTCTATCCACAAAAACACGCACAAATAAAAGAGACAAGAATGTTATGAAACCTTAATAATTTACATATCTTGATCGATGAGTTAATTAAAAGTCCGTACTTTCCATGGAAGAGTGCCACGTGCGAAACAGTAGCTGTCAAATTCGCAAAACTCAATCCGTAGACAGTAGCAAACAATACACTGAGATAGAGCTTGCTATAGTTGTTGTACTCGTTTAGATTGATGTCGAAGGAAAGTGGATCTAAGATGCGAGTAACATTGTATGTCTGACCAGTGGAATCGAAGGTGTGGGAGGATAAGATTGGGAATTTTTTGGCATCATAGGTGTTAGTCCAATAAAGACTAGGAGTAATAACGTAAACAACAATGAAGAAACCAACCATAATGTTGGCAATAGTATGGAAAGGGTTAGCAAGAGGAGTTCCCAAAAATCCAGCAATTGTTGACCAATCCAATCCCAAAGAACCAATACCGAGACCATTTCTCCCTGAACCAATTTGTTGAGCCGTTACCGAATGCTTCCATATCCAGCAAACGAAGGAAATGGCAGATAATGAGGGAAAAAGGTAGCTTGGAAGCGTGTAGTAAGCGAAGCTTGATACGAAAGCAATTGAGAAAAATTGCAGTCTGGTAAGTTCACCCCTTCCCCTTTTCTCTTCATCATGCAATGTCCTGTAAATTTTCCGTCCCATAATTTATTTGTACCATTATCGATAGATTTACTTGAGTAATCATTATTATACTACCTACCTAAAGAGAGAGACTTGGATTAGGTTTGAAGGCCACCACATGTAAGGCGATTCCACTAGAATTTTTCTGAAAATGCCCGCCCATCCGTATCCAACCAGCTGAGTTAATTTTATGAGGTCAGACAACAACTTAATAATCCACACATACTTAATGTCAAATTTTATGTACAGAATGTAATGACATACCTGAGTTGTCTGCACCAACAACATAGCTGCCACTGCATTCAACTTCCTCTTATAAAAAGCCATCACAATTGTAACAATTGACACTGCATAGGGTGTCCCTCCACCACAATTAGCAAATATGGTGATCAACACATGTTCTTTAAGAGTGAAAGGGCCTGGATTCAGTGAAAATGACCATTTGGTGAGTGGGACATGGATTTTCTTATTTGGCAGAGTTGCAGCCATCAATTTTCCAAGAGGAAGAGTCACAATCTGTACTGAAATTGAACTAACTGATAACTGATTTTGACGGTAACCAAAGAACTGATTCGCAAAAGAAAGTAGCACGCATGCTGTTATCCCCAGAGCCCATGTTCGAAACGTTAGGGCCGGCTGAGTAGGATCGTCGGTGATTGCAACTGTTAACCTCACTTGCTCGATTGGATTGTCATTTACTTCTTCTCCATCTCCCGAGCCATTTTTTTCTTTTTGGTAGAAAAATAAAAGAACACAGCTATAAGTATATGTTACTGTATCAGTATAAAATTATATTTTCAGAGGAAAAAAAACTAGATGGTTTACCTGCAGGCTCCATGTTGAAGCTTGAGGCAGGAGCGGACATATTTTTCTGTTGTTCTGATCTCTCTTTCTTTCAGTTTCAAACGCAAGATATAAGCTAATCCTGTGGTTTGGTCAGTGCCAACTACGTTCCCGCAAAAACAGGCCGCATTAACAAAATACTCTAACAGAAAATCTTATAGCATTCTGTACCTAATTATACTTGTAATCTCGCATGAAATCCTTTTAAACTCATCCTAATAATTTAAATAAGTCTATCTATCTATCTAAAAGCATCAGGAGTCAAACATCTTTCATACTTCAAATCAGACAACGTGCCAAATTAAGACTCTTAACCTTTGAAGTAGTTTCATTAAAACTAATCCAAATCTTTTATGCATCTTTTAACTAATTTAACAAAATATGTTGTTTTAACAGACAAACCAATTAAAGTTTGCTGAGACTTATTGAACCTCATCAACAAACAAGACTGTCCTTTTCCCATTCTTGGCTTTCATCTTCCTCGCGTCGTCCGCCGAGTCCCTAACATCCTTAACACCAGAAGTTACAGCAGACAACAAAACAAAACGATAGAGACGCAAAGACACCAACCCAGTTGCATAATAATTAATTCAAAGATTTTAACTTTATTATTAAAATATTAAATGCAATTAATTAAATACATAAATATAAAAAATATTTATTAATTAAAATAATTTGTTATGTATAAAATTATAATCAAATGAACGTAAATTTAAAGCTAGTCATCTCTAAATTATTTGAGTGGCTTTGCGTCTTCTTCTATGAATAATCTTTGGTCAACCACAAAGGTGACAAATGTGAGTTTTTCTCGAATTGCATACTTCATTAACAGATACCACGTCATGAATGGTTCTGCTATTTAATAGACAAATAGCTCCGCAGCACATTCTTCTTAATGATTAGTAGCAGAGAATTGAGCATATATATCCTTTTTAGACGGATCTTTTCGGGACACTTCCTTACCATATTTGTCTTGCAGAGACTCGCTTGGTTTTGAGATATAGAATAAAAACAAAATGAGTGATCTCAACTCCAATCTTTTGGGAGTGTATTCCATCTTGAAGTCAGAGCTATTTCAGGATCCTGGTTTTGAGTACACTGATTATCCTCACCAGTGGATTGATCGTGGAGTCCTCTCTATTCCCACTTATCTGGATATTGGCTGGTCATTACACGAACTAATTAACATGTTAATATTGACATTATCATTGTCAAACTGTCCCATGAGGACAAAATTCTTGAGCAGTTTAAGAGTATCACTTGCTCTCTTCTGCAGATCCGGGTGGGTTCTTGAACTTAATTTTGATTCTAACTATGCCTTTTTGCCCCATATTCTGCAGATTCTGGATCACAATGTTCCAAGTGGTAGTGTTCTGACATGTGAAAGGCTAAGAATACGATTTCTGTATTCAAGGGAGGAGATCAAGTTCTACTTGGAATGACATAATCACGACTAAACTCCCTCCATATGATCTCCTTTGCAGGAATGATAGACCGAGGACTCTGTTAGTTACTGCTATAAATCACTTAAGGAAGGAAAAGAAGTGAGTGATGAAGAAATTTTTCTTGCATCAGTGCTTGGTTGGTGCATACAATGAGTATGTTTTTGGAACAACACTGTTTTGTTCCCTGCCCTGATTATGATTAAGCTCTTTTTGTGACCCTTTTGATATGGGCTCTTGCATGCAGCTTCAAGGATTTGGTCTTGTTGTTGATGACATTATACATAACTCTCATACAACACTCACGAAGGTGCAAATTAGCCCTTTCCTGTTCCAAATGTACTAGAACTCGGTATGATTGTGAATGTTGATAAAATTAATGTTTTATTGTCTTCGATAAAACCAGCCTACCTCGGATCTCACCATAGGAAAGGTTGGGTGCTCTCATGAGAGCGAAAGGGCTACTGTACATATATACATGTAGCTGATTAATTAACCTATTTGTTTTGAGAGCTTGTTCATTGATCCCCGTAAGCACTTAGGTTGCATGCGCTCTGCTAATGGCAGGTGAAAATCTTGATGGCCATGTTGAGACGAGGACGATTTTAATTGAAAAGGAAGCCTATTTCCAAGTACAAGTACTCATTAATGCTGCCTAAGATTTTGATTCTTCTTATGAACGAGGGAAACTAGAGGCACATGAAATTGGAATCCTGAATCAGCGGCTAATAAAGCATGTGCTATTTGTGTTTTCCTGATATGTTGTCAAAGTTACAACGCAGGATGTTCTGACTATTTTGCAGGATGATTATCTAAACTGTTCTGGAGACACTCAAGTGACTGGTACGGTGGTGACCATTCTACAATACAGTCAAACAATTGTATTCTTCAGTTGAAGTCCATGATACTGAACTTTTTCAGCACTAACTAGAACTTACTATAAATTTTCAGGTTGCAACAGATATTGAAGACTGGTAAATTAATTAGCAAGGCTATTTAATGACAAAGAAATAAGATTATAGAAATAAAAACAAAAGCTCTCTAGTCTAGCTAGGTATATATCTCGTTTTTTCTTTTCCTGCCCATATCTTATAATCTCATTCAATTAAATATGTTGGTTTCTTTTCTTATTATTTATTTAAAAAAGCTTCTATTCAAACTCAAACTCCTATAATATAATTAGCATGTTTGATAAATTACTTTACAGATAGAGTTCATATACATATTATTTCCTACTTCAAGTACTTGACAGGTTGTATCCATATTTTAGAGTTCTTAAGATTGAAGATTGTATAGACTTTAGTAATTTAAAAAAATATATTTTCAATACCTAAAATTAAAAATATCATTAGTACACAAGTCTATCATCAATGCATATGTTCCTATGTATAATAAATGTGATGCTTATCAGGAAACATTCAAGAATCCCAAACAATGAAGATTATTTTCACTACAAGAAAACTCACGTTCTCCGATGGAATTTTCCATCGGAGAAAGTAACATTTCCGTCGGAAATTATGTTTACCGACAGAACGCGACGAAAGAAGAAACCGTCGTCAACATGGCTGTCGCTAATATTTACCGACGGATAATGCCCGTCGGTGTATTGTCAACGGAAAACCGATAGAATATTATTCGTTGTTGTTATGTTGCGACGGACATTGATTAAAAATTGCGTCGGTGAAATGCAGATATCATCGACGGAATATGTCCGTCGGTATAAATTAGGGACGGAACCACCGTCGCTACGTTCAGAGCGAAAATGGAAGTAAGTAATAACGTTAACGACGAAAAGTTTTATCCATTACCGACAGTAATTGGTACGTCGGCAATTGTAGTTCAGGTTTTTGTACCGACGGAATGTTCTATTCTGTTAGTGTTATGAAAACTTACTAACATATCATTATCTTCCGCTAAATGCATATTCTCAAGAGTTCCCTTATCTGTGCATACGAACTTAATTTCTATATTTGTAGATATTTGTGTAATAAGAAAATTAGATGAGAAGTACAAAGTTTAATGAATGTCAATTGATATAAAATTGGATATAAACACATCAAAGTGTACATAAAATGTTATGTTTGTACTTTAAAATAATGAGTTCGACTATCTAAGGTTGTGGTGATCGTGGGTGGTCCTCTGTAGAACTTCCCTTCGACTGCTCCAACGGTGGTCTCAACTGAGCCATATGCATAATCTCTTCTCTCATCTTTGCCATCTACTCTCTCATCTGTAGCTCCATCTGCTCCCTGATTCGTTGCTCCTGCTCCCTCATCCGTTGTTCATCCTACTCTGTCTGCCCCTCTTCCAAATGAGCTATCTTGTCCATTAATGTTTGTACTGTGGCTCGAAGCTCGATGACTTCATTGTTGTTCGATGGCTTAGTGGACGCTGCTGTACTAGACATGGAAGATTGGGAATAACATGTGTTCCCATACGAAACTAGACCAAATATCCTACCACGACGATCCCTACCACCCACGGCCTCAAAATACGTTTGAGTCATGTCTACAGGCTGTTCCTCCTGAGACTATAGCTCAAGGGTTTGTTGTAATTGGTCCTATAAGGTATGTGAAGTTAACATTAAGAAGAAGGACAGGAGCAGTATTTAGAAATATATTAAATGCATTAACTGGACATACATTCAGCTCTCGAAAGCGGTTGTTGATGAAGGTTACACCGTCATGCTTCTTCGTGTGAGTGTGCAGAAATAACTGAATAGGTGTAGGCTTAGTGCCCAATGACTTTTCCTACATGAGAAAGACTAAATGTTATCATTATCCATAAGCAAAGAAAATAATATTCGCCGC
>JANIHZ010000005.1:33326837-33362996 GCA_027478365.1 Erythroxylum rufum
AAATAAGTAAATAATTTATTAAATTTTATTTTAAATTAATATTAGATTTGATTGTTTATATAACTAAATGTCTATTTTTTATTTAATAAATAATTAGTTTTGAAATATATTTATTAACAATAATAACATGGCTCTAATACCACTTAGGAACTTTAACTAGAGGGTTAGGGGGATAATAGGAAACCACAGACAATATGATAGAGCAAACCTCAATACGAGCTCTAAGAGAGACAAAGAAAACTAATAATTAAGACTTTATGTATGCTAGTTGAGACATAAGTTCTTTCTCCTCAATGGGCATCAACTTTCATGGCCTACTTTTTAGGGATCTGAGATGACCAATCCCCACGTATAACTTATAACTCAAATAGGATCATAAGCCCGATATTTTTTAATGCACAAGACCCTTATATAAAGGAAAGCGCAGAGCATACTTATATCTCTATGTGCAAAAGTAAACTTGTTAAAAACTTAAGCTTTCAAGCGAGAGAGAGATTTTAAAGAGAAGTCATATAGAGACATAACTTTTATTGAATAGCAATCTTTTTCAAATACAATGAAGCTTTCTTACTTCGATCTAATGAAGCTTGAATACAATAGGAGAGGTCCTTTACTTATATAGAGAAAGGAAATTACAAAAAGACAAAACATATTTGGATAATAACAAAGCCACATCATACCCTAAATGGATAAGAACAATATCACATCAACTATTTTAAATAAGAACAACATCACATCTATTATTCTAGACAAGAACAATGTCACATCGCGTAACAAATAGATAAGAACGATGTCATATCATAAAAGACACATAAAGATAAACTATTTTAAATAGAGGGACTTATAATCCTAATCATCATTCTTGTCAGATAGGTTCTTTCTATGATTGCAATTTGACGAGGAAGCTCCAATTGTGTTGTTAATATCATCACTATTGGGCTATCTGGGATGTCAAATAACCACCACTATTGGGCTATCTGGGGTGTCAAAGTCTGGCATTTAGAGTTCGTCATGAATGAATTCTCCTAGCTAAGGTCCAATGGATGTAAAGATAGTTAGCGGTGCATATTTAAGAAAATGCCTAAGCCTTTTAAGGACATTTTCCTTATATCTTGGCCATTAAACTGAAGTATGGTAGAAATACACCTAATTCTTATAATAGATAGATTCATCATGTGCTACGCTATATGGTCGACGAAAAACAAAGAAACATTGGGTAGATTGCTTCTCTAATAAAGTCTCCAATAAACTAAAATCTCAATAACTTGTGAGAGTTGTATTTTCCATCTCATCAATGGTTGATACCACCCAAGGAAAGTCTACAAGAGGAAACCTTCATTTTCTCTATCATATGAATGTTGATAAACTTGTACAGAAGGAAGAGAGATAGCACATGCATATAGGGTAAAGAGTGCCCATAAGTACCACAATGCATTTCTAAGAGCGGGTCATTAATGAAAAACACAGTGAGATATGGTAGCAGTAACATAATTTTTTTTAGTTGAGGAATAAGTGAAGGTAATAGAAAAGGCTTAAATGGGCAAAAGAAGTTATTTCATCAACAGTAGTGAGTGTGCTTGCAATAAAAAGGAAGAATTTCTTTGTTTTGGCAATGCTGGACAGGCCAGCTGTTGAAAGACTGAGAGAAATATTTCTAGAGGGAGTAATAAGCCAATAGATGAAATTAGCTAGAATGTTCTGGTGGCCTTTGATGTGGTGAATTGTGAATTTATAGTGGAAAAATCAATCTTTCCAACAAAGCAATTGACTCTTTGGTAGAATTTTTTTGTGTTTAAATCTAGTATTTTTAGAAAGGACGTATTGTCCATTCCTACTGTAAAGAGATAAGGGCTAAGGTAGAAATTAAACTTTTCCATACCTCTTTTGACTACTAGAATTTCTGTGTATATTACATGATAATGCTTTTCGAGGGTTTAAATTGTCTGTTAACATGTCCACAGTAAAACCTTTTCCTTCTATCTCTTCTATTAAAATTTCTCCCCATAAATTTTCACAATCATCAATGTGCAAGATTTGTTTTCCTTAGTCAGGAATCTTTAATGGAGGTGGATGTTGACTGATCTTCTCTAATTGCTTGATTTCCTTTGTCTAATTAGGGCTCCATAATGGTGGCTTTTTCTTCGATAACTTTGATAGCTAACATATTCTGACACATGAGAGATGAAATCCTTAATAATTCAAGATTTCCAAAAATGATTAGATCTATAATCAATAACTAACCTCTTTTTTCCTCCTTTTTCCACATAAAAGCTTGACATGCCCAATTTGATTTGATCAGCTCACTCAGTCCTTATTTTAGAAGTATAACATATTCTTCATATACCATCATGAAGTCATCTAGATTGATTCCCAGATAAGTTGCCTTTGTTTGATTAATGTCCTCGTTCTTTTTAAAAGGTGATTGGACATAAAAGTCTTCATTATGTCATAATGGATGTAGATGATTGAATTGGTCATAACTTTCCAGGCAATATTGTAAGGGTGATGATATTCTCATATCTAGAAGGAACTTCTTGTAGCTCGAAGATGTTATGGTCTTCAATGCACTCACGAAAAATCTTGTTTGTAACAAATCCCCTTTAGCAAAATTTGTAACTTTTCTATTTAGTAATAGACATTCATCCCAATAAGTATGTTAGGACCAGAAAGATTATTTCCCAATATTTTTGTCCAAATGATACAGCTTAGGAAGAACTTTATCTCAATCCTTTTCTTTGTGATAAAGTCTATCTTATAGGATTTGCTATCAGCTGCAATAAAGTATTCTTAATATGGTTATCATTCTTCTGTTAGAAGAACATGTGATTTCATTACACTTCTACAAGAGCTTGTATCCATGTAACTGATAGTTGGGATTGATTTGTAACTTGAAATATGGTCATGTTACTACTAGCTCCCTGAGTTCATGCTTGAAGCAAGATTGTTTCATCATGTACATCGATTCATCATCTTCATCTTCAATAGAAGAGACTTCATCATCAGTAGATTCATAGTCAGGTAGTGCGAACAATGTCTGTTCATCTTCACTAGACTATTGTTCAAAAAGAGATTTGATGTCTTCGTCTTCTGTTATGGGCATCACAGCTTCATGGAATGTAGGATTTTTCATATCCTTTTTAGACTTTTTAGGCAACCTTTTGCATAATGACTTGGTTGTCTACAAATGTAACACTAGTCTGACTTTCTAGTTTCAGAAGCACAATGCTTGAAGAATTTCATTCTCTTTTTCTTCCTTCTATTGAAAGGATGAATTCTTAATAGTTTTCTTCTGAAATGTTTCTCCTTCTTTGTGTTGCATGCACATTTCTCCGCGTATTTGCATTTAATCTTTAAGTACGGATTCTTGCACGCTTATTTAAGTTTAGGTCCACCTTTTAGCATAGTTTTAAAGAACTTATGTTATTAACATAATTTGTCTAGCATTACGAAAGCTAATTGATAGATTTCTCCGAGAGAGATTTTACATGTCTTTGTGAAGAAACTTAATTGTTCTTTGTAATTCAGGTTGCAGCTCATTAGGAAGGGAATCAATGAATATGTATCAAAGATTGACATCATTAAAGCCATTGAGCATATAATATTCTTCAGATATTCTTCGAAAATGCTTATATAAATCTTTCATATTCATAAAGCATCACTTCATCTCAAAGTACTCATGTCTGCTTTGTCGATTAGTGAGTTGTAAATCTCCAATGAATTCTTTATTAATCATTCCTAACAAGGATCTGATTTCTAACAATTGTAAGACTTGCAAGGCTTTGAAATCATTCTCTTAAAGTTCCTGTCATTCTGGAGACAAATTCCATCAAGATACCTTTAACATATATGACATTGTCATTTGAAGATCTATCCAGATATTGAATTCATGTGATCTATCTCTCCATTTTGTTGGTGGAATATCTTCAAAAGTAAATCATGGACCTGAAGTAGGTTTGTAGACATGTGTTACTTATGGTCTGACTGGTTCTATCATTGACTCAAGATCTTCAACTTTTGTGTGTGATTAATAAAAGTATTGAACAACCATCATCATTTTGAGATATCTGAGTGGGATCTACAAGTTGTTATAAGCTTTCTGAGATTTCTGTAAAAGAATCAGTCTTAACTGTCAGTATGACTATTAGAGTTATTTGGTAATGTGTAATTTTCAGATCTGAAACTGATTGAAGGGTAGCTATGAATTCTTGGTTGGGCAAGGGTTCTTTTGTTGTGTTTAAGGAAGGTCTTTCTTTTGGTGGAGAAGTTAGTGGTGTATGGATATGTAAAAGTTTTTAAGAGAACGGAATGTCTTTTGTTAGCGGGTTTGGCTTAGAAGGCTTTGATGGTTTTGCAAGGGTTTGTCTGAACAACGAATAAGACATTTTGAAGACTTTTTGTAATCAGTAGCATTAGGATACGATGGAGTGTTATAAATAGGTTATATGACTAGAAATGTCGAGGGGTGTGGTTCATATATAGCTCTGGATTGTTCTTTAATCATATCTGACTCAATTCTTTAAAGCTCTTCTCGAACTTTTTGAAGTTCTATTTCCTTCTAAAAGAACCCAGGCTCACAATATTATTGGTCAATATATCTTCTTAGGACCAAATCAAGTTGGATAGTTTGATTGAGTATACATCGATGCAATTGTTGCATTTGAATAGATATAGCATCAACATTTGAATTTAGTCTGTGTCTGTTGGGACAAACCATCAAGCTTTGAATCAATTTTGTGGAGGACATTGTTTTGTGTTACGACATGTTTATCAATTTAGTATTTCTTCTACTAGATAAACTGGTACATGATTGTCGTGTGGATTGGTACATGTTGATCTTGAGTATGCCCTTACAAATACCTCAGGGGTTTAGTCTAAGCTTGCAAAAGTAAAAAATCTTCTTCATATAATTTCATCATCATAGAAGGTAATAGTTTTGGAATCTCCTTAAGGATTGAAGAAATTATTAGCATAGAGCATCTTAGTTGAACCAAATATTCTTTTCTAACTACTATTAATAGTTTAGAGAGATCATTTGGTCTAAGCTTTAGATTCCTAAGACCAATCCAAGGTCTCGAGTCATCATCATAGTCATGCTTGGGTTGAATCATCTTTTGTAGTTCACATTTAGATTTTGACTTTCTGTTGAGCTCCTCTTCGTTGAGGGACATAGAATTTGTCATCACTGTCGAAATTGTCATCCATCCAACATTCACAATTTGAATCGCACACAGATGGATGTACCTCCCAGATGAAATGTCCTTTGACATGGTTGACATATATCATATGTCCATCAAGGTGGACATGATAGATTGGAAGGCTACTAACACCTTCTTCATAAGAAAATGATAGAGCAATCATCATTATTAACCCAAAGGAAGTTCTGGATGATTTTGGATATTCTTTTACAGACTTGCTGAAAACATATTTTACCATTCCATCCTTCAAGCTTTTCAAAATTGGAGGATAATAGTATGAATGGAGCAGCTATGAGGAGTATGAAATTCTTTTTAGTAATTCGTGATCCGCTTCACAAGCATTAACTATGCCAATTGTTGTGATGGCAATTATCGTGGAATCTAGATCTTATGGTCCACTCTATAAGCACTAACTCCACCAAATGAAGTTATTGTTAATAAGAGTGAGTAAGGAGAGGCCTAAATAAACACAAGTAAAGTTTCCAACCTCATCAAATCCAATTCATTTCTCTTTATCTCTTTCTTTAGAAAATGTCCTCCTCATCTTAAGAAAACTTTCTCCAATAAAATAAAAAACCTTGTACAATTTACCCACTTACCTAAAAACATAAAAATCCATGATACTTAGCTACCTTTATTAAGCTCATATAGTCTACATCATATATCTAAATCATTTACAAAGAGTATTCGCTCCTTAAACTCCACACATCGACCTCAACTTAAAGAATTGATCCAAGGATCTAGATTAGACCAAGGCGTTCTAAATTCCACTTCTGTAGAATAATATGTAATTCTGGAGTTTCCCTTTGAGCTAACATCATTATGGTTAGATTAGAGTTACACATATCTTCATGTAGACGCTATTCGAACGGTCTTAACATTATACGGAAGAAAAGGAATTCTAGCAACATCTAGAATTTCTCTTCTTGATATGGCATAAACATCTTATCATAATGCCTTAATCAAAAGACCTCTTAACCACTCTCAAGAATAGAAGTGTCATTATGACTATTGCTTCAAACTTTAACATCAAACTTGATGGTCCAACGCTACCCATAAGACTAGAAGTTCAAATCCAAATTTTTGGAGCTAACCAAGACCCTACTGCCATCATGGTCATACTCCATCATTATATCACATATAGATTGTAGAACCATGCTCTTGATTTGAGCTTTCCAAACTCTTCCCAACATGCACTTTATATGGTAGTATAAAGGTCTTAGAATGAGACCACAATCATCCACATTACATTCACTCTATATGGTAGTAGAAAGGCCTTAGAATGAGACCACAATCATCCAGATTACACAAAATTTGCCATCATAAAAAACAGTGGATTTTATACCTATAGAATAGATCAATAATTACAAAAAAAAAAAAACATACTCCTCGTTGGTGCTCCATTCATACTATCACTTCTCTAATTTTGAAAAGCTTGAAGGATGGAATGGTAAAATCCATTTTTAGCAAACCTGAAGAAGAACACCCAAAATCATCCAAAACCTCATCTGGGCCAATAACGATGATTACTCCAGGATTTTCTCATGAAGAAGGTGTTAATGGCCCTCCAATCCATTCTCACCCCGATGGACATGAGGTATATGTTAACCATATAAATGGATATTTCATCTGAGATTTAGATTCATCTATGTGCACTTTAGATTGTGAATGTTGGATGGATGACGATTCTAACAGTGATGACAAAGTCTATGTCCCTGAATGGAGAGAATAGCTTAGCAAAAAGTTAAAATCTAAGTGTCAATCACAAAAAAGAATCCAACCTAAGCATGACGACGATGTTAACTCGAGATCTTGGATTGGTCTTAGGAATCTTAAGCCTACACCAAAAGATTTCTCTGAACTATTGAGAGTAGTTGGAAAAGAACACTTGATCCAACTAAAATGGCCTATGCCAATAATTTCTTCAATCCCTAAGGAAATTCCCAAACCATTACATTGTATAATGATGAGATCATATGAAGAAGATTTTTCCACCCTTGGAAGCTCAAACTAATAAAACCACTGGAGTATCTGTAAGGCTATACTCAAGATCCATAGGTATCAATCCACAAGGCAATCATGTATCAGTTTCTACAGCAGAAGAAATACTAAATTGGCATACACAAAATGTTATAGCATAAAACAATTTCGTTCACAGAATTGATTCAAAGTCTAATGGTTTATCTCAACAGACACAAGGACTAAATTCAAAGGTTGATGTCATATCTCTCCAAGTGCGACAATTACATCAACAACTACTCAATCAAGCTACCCAATTTGATTCAAACCTGAGAAGTTATATTGACTAGCAGTATTGTGGACCAGAGTTCTCTAAAAAGGAAAGAAAACTGCAAAAAGTTCGAGAAGAGCTCAAAAGAATCCAGTCAGATTTGGCTAAAAAACAATTTAGAGTTATATATAAACTATACCCCTTGACATTTCTAGTTGTAAGACCTACTTATAACACTTCATCCTATCCTGACGCTACTGACTATATAAAAGTCTTAAAATGCCCTATTTATTGTTCAGACAAACTTATGCAAAACTATCAAAATCTTCTAAGCCAAACCCGTCAGCAAAAGACATTCTATGAACCTCTAAACCTTTACAAACCAATACACCCTCAACTTCTCCTCTAAAAGAAAGACATTCCCTATAAACATCAAAAGAACTCATTCCTAACCAAGAGTTTATAGCTATCCTTCAGCCAGTTCCAGATAACTCCAAAAGTCATATAGTACCAGATAGGTATAATAATCGCACTGAAAGTCAAGACTTTGATTCTTTTACATAAAACTCAAAAAGCTCATAACAGCTTAAATATCTCACTCAGATATATCAAATGATGATAATTGTTCCACCCTCTTCTCAACCACACACAGAAGTTAAACCTGAAGTTGAAAATATTGAATCAATGACATAAATAGTCAGACCATAAGTAACTCCTGTCTATACACCTACTTCAAGTCCATCATTCACTTTTGATAATATTTCACTAACAAAATGGAGAGATCAACTACATGAATTCAATGCCTAGATAGATCTTCAAATAACAAGGCCAAATATGTCTTTTAAAGACATATTGACATAATTTGTCTCTAGAATGATGGAAACTTTAAGAGAATAGCTCTAAAGCCTTAGTGAATATAGGCACATGCAAGTCTTGCAATTGTCAGAAGCTAGTTCCTTGTTAGGAATGATCTATAAAGAATTTATTGAAATTTTCAACTCATTGATCGACAAAGCAAACATGAGTACTTTGAAATGAAGTGTTGCTATATGAATAGGGAAGATTTGCATAAGCATTTTTAAAGAATGTTTGAAAAATATTATATGCTCAAGGACTTCAATGATGTCAATCTTCGGTACACATTCATTGCTTCCCTTCTTGATGAGTTACAGCCTAAATTACAAAAAACAATTAATTCTCTTCACAGAGACATACTAAATCTCTCTCACAGAGAAATCTACCAATTAGCTTTAGTGATGCTAAACAAATTAAGTGAACAACATAAATTCTTCAAAGCTATGTGTCGAATATTTAGTCCTCAAAGTTAGGAGTTAGTTTCCTATTTTGTAGATACTAGGAAATCAATATTTATTGTCTTTATTGTGTTACTCTTTATAGGCGATAGTTTCCTTATTTAGCTATACAGAAGTATGTGTATATATATATCATGTACAAACTCTGTTTTGATATAAGAAGATTAATTCATTCAGATTCTTCACTATGCTAAAATGTGAATGTCAACTCAAACAAGCATTCAAGAAGGCGTACTTAAAGATTAAAGGCAAAGACATGGAAAAATGTGCATGAACACAAAAAAGGAGAAATATTTCGGTACAAAACTATTAAGAATTCATCCTTTCAATAAAAGGAAGAAAAAGAGAATAAGATTCTTTAAACGAAGTGTTTTTGAACCTAAAAAGCTAGCTCAGTGTTACTTTTATACACAACCAGGATATTATACAAAAAGGTGCCCAAAAAGTCCAAAAAGGATATGAAAATCGTACAATCCATTGAAGTTATAATGCCTATAAGAGATGACGAGGACATTGAATCTCTTTCTGAAAAACAATCTAGTGAAGATGAAGAGACATTGTTCGCATTGCCTAATTATGAACCTACTGATGATGAATTCTCTTCCCTCTTGAAGAAGATGAACTAATATATACGATGAAACAATCTTATTTCAAGCTCAAACCTAGGAAGCAAGTAGTAATGCGAATATACGTCAAGTTCCAATTTCTTCTAGAGAATTATCACAACCCAATCTCAACTACTGGTTACATAGATACAAGCTCTTGTAAAAGTACAATAAAGCCACATTTTTCCAATAGAAGAATGACAACCATATAAAGAATACTGCAAATCTTTCAAAATAGACCTTATCATGAAGAGAAAGATTGGGATAAAGCTCTTCCCAAATTGTATCATTTGAACAAAAATATTAGGAAGTAGTCTTTCTAGTCCTGAATGATGTCTATTGCCAAACAGAAAAGTTACAAATATTGCCAAAAGGAATTTGGTACAAACAAGATTTTCATGAGTACATTGAAGACCACAACATCAATAAGCTTACAGGATGTTTCTTCTAGATATAAGGATATCAGAAACCAACTCTTACAATATTGTCAGAAAAGTCGTGACCAATTCAATCATCCACATCCATTATGACGCCACATCCATTATGACAGAACGTAGACTTTTATGTCCAATTACCATCCAAGAAGAATGAGGACAATAAAGGTAACTCATCCGAGAGTGAATCCAGATGACTTAAAGATAGTACAAAAAGAATGTACTATGCTTCTGAAACAAGGATTGATCAAGTCGACTAAATCAACTTAGCCATGTCAAGCTATTTATGTGAAAAAGAGTAGAAAAGAACAGAGGAAAAAAAATTTAGTTGTTGATTACAAACCTCTAAATCATTTTCTTCACGATGACAAGTTTCCTATGCTCAAGATCAATACACAAGTGCTATTCCTGAAAGAGGCCAAAATATTCTCAAATTTTGATTTAAAAGCTAGATTTTGGCAATTAATTATTGACCCAAAAGATATGCATAAAATAGCATTCTGCATTCCTAATGCCTAGTACCAGTGAACAGTCATGTCATTTAGGCTAAAAGTCACCCCATTATTGTTTTAAAGAGTTATGACAAGTATCTATGATAGTATCCTATCAAGTGCTTTAATATACATTGACGATATTTTACTTTACTCTCAGATCTAAAACGAGCATCAAGCCTTATTACGACAATATTTTGGATCTCACAAAAAATTATAGGATCAAGCTCTCAACCAGCAAAAGCCAAACGAGTTCAATTTATATAGAATTTTTAGACATGAAATTTCTTGACGATTTCTACTATGCCTGCCCATATATAGCTAGTGAACTACTAAACTTCTTAAACACGAGCCTTACTGTTAAACAGATCCAATAATTTTTTAGAATCATGAATTATATTAGAAATTTCATCTCTCATATCTCAGAATATGTCAGCTAACTATCAAAGCTATTGAAGAAGAAGCCACCACCATAGGAGCCTGACCAAACAAAAGCAGTCAAGCAATTAAAGAAGATTAGTCAGCATCCACCTCTACTAAAGATTCCTCACAAAGGAAAGTGAAACTTGCAGGGTGATACTAATGAAGATTTTTGGGGAACAATTTTAAGAAAGGAGAGAGATGGAAAAATGTTTACTGTGCACATGCTAGCAGATAAGTTAAACCCTCGAAAAGGCATTATCACGCAATCTAGAAAAAGATTCTAGCAGTCAAAAAAAAAAGTTTAAAAAAGTTTAATTTCTACCTCAACCATTATTTCTTTATAGTAAAAATGGACAGTGCGTCCTTTCCAAAGATACTGGATCCAAACAAAAAACTTCTGCCATAAAGCCAATTGCTTCGTTGGAAAGATTGGTTCCGGTTATAAATTCACAGTCCACTACATCAAAGGCCATCAAAATATCCTACCTAATTTCCTCTCTCGACCTCAAAAGCATATTAGACTTATCACTCCCTTCAGAACTATACATCTCATCTTTTTAATGGCTAACCTGCCTAGCACTGCCAAGATGAAGAAATTCTTCCCTCCCATTAAGAAATTCTTCCCTCCCACTCCAACTACTGTTAATGAAATAGCTTCTCTTATTGGGATAAGCCTTTTCTATTACCTCCACCTCTTCCTCAACCAAGCAAAATTACATTGTTACCTATCCCTATTTAACATTCAAGCATCATATCTCGTTGTGTTTTACATCAATGGCCCACTCTTAGAAAATGCATTATGGTATTTATAGGCACTCTTATCACTCTATGCATGTGATATCTCTCTTCCTCCCTTATGAGTCTATCAACATTTATGTGATAGAGAAAATGAAAATTCCTTCTTTTAGAGTTTCCTTGAGTAGTACCAACCACTGATGAGATGGAGAACCCAACTCTCACAAGTTATTGAGGATCTCAGGTTGTAGGAGACTCCATTTGAGAAGCAATCCAACCAATGCTTCTTTGTTCTTCATTGACTATTTAGCACAACACATGATGAATCTATTTACTCTAAAAATCAGGTGTACTTCTAACACACCTCAGTCAAATGGCCAAGATATAAGGAAAAATGTCTTTAAAAGTCATAGGCATTTTTTAAGTATCTAAACCATTTTTCTAAATATGCATCGCTAGCTGTCTCTACATCCATTGGACCTTATCCAGGAGAATTCGTACCTGATGAACCCCAAATGTTAGACTTTGACATCCCAAACAGCCCAATAGATTTCAGCTCCGATAATGCAGGACCATCTCAGACTCTAGCTTCCTCCTTTCAGAATGCCCAAGATCCAGATAATGATATTTCTAACATTAAGGAAGAGTTAAATAAATTTTTGAAAAATTTATGGACAGAGGAAGCAAGCCCCAGTAAAAGACAGAGAACAACCAATGATGATACTGACAACACAAGTGAAGTTTCCAAGTCAAATCTGCGATCATGGAAAGAACCCATTTGACAAGGATGATGATTAGGATTATAGGTCAATCTATTTAAAATAGTTTATCTTTATGTTTCTTTTATAATGAGACATCATTCTTATCTATTTGCTATGCGATGTGACGTCCTTTTCTCATATGATTGAGCTAGGTCTTCTCACCGAGAACTTCCTTGCCTTCTTATCTAAAATAGTAGATGTGACATTCTTTTCTAGAATAGTTGATGTGACGTCTTCTTATTACTTTAGGGTGTGATGTAACTTTGTTCTTATCCAAATATATTGTCTTTTTATAATCTCCTTTTCCTATATAAGCAAAAGACCTCTTCAGTTGTAATCAAGCTTCATTAGATCGAAGCAAGAAAGTTTCATTGTATCTGAAAAATTACTATTCAATAAAGGTTGTGTCTCTATATGACTTCTTTATAAAATCTCTCTTTCCTAAAAACTTGACTCTTCAATAAGTTCAATTTTGTCAAATAGAGACACAAGTATGCTCTATACTTACCTTTGTATAAAGATCATTTGCATCAAAAAGTATCAAACCTATGATCCTATTTGAATTATAAGTTATACGGGAAGAATTCGTCAACTTAGATTCTTAAAAGGCAAGCTTTGAAAGTTGAAGCTCATTAAGAAGGAATGACTTAGTGTCTCAGCTAGCATACCTAAGGTTTTAGCTATCAGTTTTCTTTGTCTATCTTAAAGCTCTCATAGAAGTCTACTCTCTCGTATCACTACTGTTTCCTATTATCCCCATAACCCTCTAACTAGGGTTCCAACTAGTCAACCTGAATGAAGGCCAAGGACCAAGGCATGTTTTCATGGTCTTAGCTTTTTCAGGTAAGTTTTGATGGCCTTAGCACGTCAAAGTTTCCAACAAGAAAGCACTTGTACATGTGAAGCAACAGTTGGTAATCAGCCATAAATACGAATTTTGATGAAGATGGGAAACTAAACATCATGCTAAACATTGTTGCACAACCAAATTATAAGCTTGCATTCTAATAGATTTTGATGCTTTTGCCAACAGAACAAATTAATAATTGGAAGAAGAAAAGAGTGTTCATTTATTACTCGTAAATGCAGCAAAAATTGATCATGCTTCATCTTTTCCATGCTATGACGCTGCTGCTATGTCGCCTCGTCATTTGAAGAAATTTTTCACGAAGCTATTTTGACATTGGGCATGCCTCCAAGCATTAGAAACATAATTCAAACCAGCGTTGTTCTCGTTCTTGTAACAGGTTTGATTAGCATGGTTTAGAATTGCAGACACACTGCAATTTGTTGGGGCTTCCCATGTGAAGTGTGAACCTCCTTGCTGGCTGCCAAGTGAATTACATCACACAAAGAAAAAGACAAAACGATCATCTTAAGCTGCCAACATAACTGTAAGAACCTATATATATGACGAATTGTTTCCTTGCAAATAAGAACAATAACCCAAGACTGACATTGAGCCAAGTAATAAATACTACTGGCATACGCAGATAAATTGGAAAAACATGGCTTGAAAATAAGTTCTCAGAAGCTTTTTTTGTCTTGGCATTAAACGGAAGTAAAAGCAGAATCTGCATACCCATCTGCAAAGCCGTTCACTGTACAACGCCACAACAAATCGTGGGATGGTCAGAAGAAATATTGCTCGCTTAGTAATTTCAAATGAACAGTTCTTCACAAGGCCCGAACTAAGCGAGCAGCAAAGGCCCCATCCATGGAATGTCTTACTGGATCAGAATAATAATATCCCCGTTTCGTCACGAAATCAGATGGTACATATTTGTCAACAAGATCTATGTGAAATTCCTGGAACAAACATTAAAAAGAAAGAGCAATCATGTAAGTTCAATGCTGAAAGTCACTGTTGATGTTCTTTCCTTTGAAATTAGTCCCAAAAAAAAAGAAAATTTAAGGGGGCTTCCTTAACTGAACCTATACTTGAAATATAAAATAAAAATTGTTGGCTTTACTAACAGCTTAAAATACATATTCATAGACTGGAGTCTTACTGGATGCCTCACAAGAAATGCTTCCACCCTCTCTTCATTCTCCTCAGGATCTATGGAGCAGGTACTGTACACCAAAACCCCACCAGGTTTTACCAATCTATAATAAGTATACAATATACTTTGTGAGGAACCATAAACAGAGCAACAAACTTGATCAGCAAATCGACTACCAGCCTCCAAGTTATTTATCAGTTACAAAAGTAATGAGAATAAACAACATTCAGATCTTACGAAGAAGCTGCATCAAGGAGCTCATCCTGCAAATTTTTAAGTTCTTCCATATCCTCCAACTTCCTATTCCACCGCAAGTCTGCTCTCTTCAAATGGGTACAAACAAACAAAATGCACTTATTTAATTTATATGATATAAAGGATTCATTGATGTGTATTAGAAAAGAGAAGGAAAAACAAAAGACGGGGTTGCAACTGAATATTTATTCAGTACATTATCTTTACAACCATACCTTAGAGAGAACGCCAAGCCCGGAACAAGGCGCGTCAAGTAAAACTTTGTTGGTTTTCATTGGATAATTTTCCTAAGAAATTTTGTCAAAGTCCAACCGAAATTAGGACTCTTATCTTCCAAGAGTTTAGGTGTTTCAGGGTGGCGCTAACTTACAGCCAAATTACGAAGATCTGAAGGGATAGTAGTAATCACACTATCAACTTGCTGCAGCTTTGCTGCCTCCTTAAGGATTCTCAACCTCCCTTTGTTTATGTCAATTGCATACACGTTGCCTATAATTTAACAAGGATTATGACACTGTTCAAAATTTGCTGAACTACAGACTAAAATATTAATTACAGAATCAGAAAAGAAAAAAAGAATCTAACCAAAAAAGAACAAGTTATTAATCATGACTGTCAACTCATACACTACAACAGAAAAGAAGTAAATAAAGCAAGGCTGGAAGACAAAGATATACATCAACAAGGCAGTCTACTCATGAAAGATATGTAAATAATAAAGAGGCATAGTCAACAATCTGCAGCCAAGGTGCAATTATTAAGTCGTGAGAGGGGCAAGAAATTGATAGGTTCAAGTAATGAATGAAGTTCTTACGTGTACCATAGGACAGATATCACCAACTTTATAAGAACTGAGCTGGAGTTTTTATGGAATAAAAATACCTTGGCCATTCATTTGAGAAGCCATGTACAATGTCTTTCCTCCAGGAGCAGCACAACAGTCGATAATAACTTCACCAGGTTGAGGATCCACAATGGAAACTACCAAACCTGCAACATAAAATGCAATTAACACCATAAAGTCTGGCCAAGGGATAACAGGATGTCAGTATTATCAATTTTTCTAGAATTTGAGAATTGAAGCAAAACTATATAGGGATGATGAGTCTATAAACATGGATGCAACTATTTTTAATCCTTTTACTTTCTCCTTTTCGGTGTTCAGCTGGGAAGATGGATCAGCAATTCACCTTGGCTAGGCAGTGGCCATAGGACTAGTTAATAAAGTAGGAGTCATACAGATCTTTGGATCTTCTTTTCAAACGCCAGTATTTCCAATAAAAGTTCAATATGGTCTTCTTGCAGCATATATTTTTCTCCTCCTCTTATTAGTTTTTTGCTTTTGTTTGAATTCTTCTCTCTTGGTCTGTTTTGCTTTTAAATTTCTGGTGAATATTTTAGCTTTTGTCAAGCAATCTACAGGGGAGGAGGGAACACCAACCTGCACTCTCATCCTGGACTGCACACAGACCTTGTTTTAACAATCCTGCTTGTATGACAATCTGAAATGAGGAAAGATATCAAGACCCTGAACAATGATAAGTTCAAAGTATAGCTACTTTGAACATAAAAAAGGTGCAATTTGTGACATGCAGCATAAGTAGGTAACTATGTGCACTGAGTTTGTTAAGGTCATCTAAAATAGAAGGGAAAATGAATTGTCTTCTTTTAATTGATTTTGAATTACGTTGTTATATATATCTCAGTATAGGAGAAAAAATAGGAATCAATCTCTTAGGATACTACACTCTCCTAAGAAAAAAAAACAGTCTCCTAAGATTCTGGACTTTCCTAGAAAAGGAAAAACAACCTCACGTTCCTAAAAAGGTGTATCGCTAATATACAACTCGATACTCTGCCTCAACCTAAGGAATAGATATCTTCTATTCTCAACTTGAAAATAATATTATGAAAACTTGAAATGTTCAACACCTTTGTCAAAACATCTGCTAGTTCACTTCCTGATGGAACATATGACACGCATACAAGTCCTTCCTCCAATTTCCCCTTGATGAATTGTTTATCGATCCCAATGTGCTTTGTTATCATGTTGAATAGGTTTATGAGCAATATTAATAGCTGATTTTTTGGTCACAATAGAGCTTCATGGGACATTCCCACTTAATTTTCAAGTCATTTAGAATAATCTTCAACCATAACAACTCGCACAAGTCTTGAATAATTGCTCTAAACTCTGATTCTGTTAATGATCTATTTCTTGCTCCTCCAAGTCACCAAATTGACATCTGAGGAAAGTACAATAACCTATAGTTAATCTTTGATCCACTATAAATCATGCATAGTCATCATAGTATCAGCTTCTAAGGCGAGATGATTATTCATCTTAAAAAGAATTCCTTTCCCTAGTTTATCTTTTAAGTAATGTGGTATCTTCTACACAGCTTGTAAATGCAACTCCCTTGGATCATGCATAAATTGACTAATTATGCTTAGTGAGTATGCCATGTCGAATCGAGTGTGAGGATAACAAAATCCTCACAGTATTCATTTTTGCCACTTGGGCAAATGTTTCCAAGTAATCGATCCTATAAGTTTAAGTATACCCTTTAGCAACTAAATGTGCTTTATATCTCTACAATGATCCATAAACTTTATATTTTAATATGAAGATCCATTCACAGTCAACTATGTTCTTCCCCTTTGGTTTATCAACAATCTCCCATGCCCTACTTTTCTCTAACACGTCCATTTTCTCTCTCATAGCATTCCTCTATTCCATTTTTGACAATGCTTCACAAACAATATTAGAAATAGAAATGATATTTAGACTAACCATAATTTTTTTATAGCTAATGTCAAGTGTTTAAGACATGTATAATGGGACAATGGGTATAGTGGTTGGTCTCTTGGTAAACTCCCTAGTACCTTTCCTAACAATAATAGGAAGGTGGAAGTCATCTATGGATGTTTCAACTGCTTGCATATATAAAAGAGGATTAGATCTTACCGTGGACCCATTTCCAGAGTTTGAATTGGTATCTTAAACTTGTTTCGAGTCTAAAATAATTGCTCTTCTAGAATATACTTGTGAATATCTTGAAAATCTTGAATAATACAGATGGACACAAGACATATTTCTATATTTTCTGGGCAGACACAAACCAGATGGCACAAGAGAGTTTTCTATATTTTCTGGGACAGACATAGAAATAGAGGTCAAAGATGAGTTTATGACAAACACAAGAATGCCAGGTAACACAAAAGATTTAAAAACACTACCTTGCATCATTGATGTTGTTGGAAGAATATTTTCAGTTTTATTACTTTTTCCTTATTTGCTCAATAGTTTATTTTCTAAAATATCATTTTATCCTTTCCATTTCTGGTCCCTATTTTCATGGGATCTTATTTACTTCTTTCTAGGCAAAAATCAAAGGATTGAATAGCATAACTATTGTTTATCTTCCCTACATGTATCTCTATCATTTATGAGAAATAATATACAAAAATTATCCTCCAATTTGTCCATGGTATCAGAGCTTTGAACGCAAAGGAGGATGGTTTCCTCCGGGATGATAGAAGCATGGCATGTCGAGTCAAGGGAAAATTCTGCCACTAGGTCGTCAAGCAACGCTCCACTAGGATCGATCCCAGAAACGCCAAATACTATTATCGCCACAGGAAACTTGTCCTCTTCGAAGAACAACATTGACACGCAGCTGTCGATGGTAACCAACAATCAACTAAATGGGAACAACTATTTACGGTGGTCCCAAAGAATGCTTATGTTCGTAAGAGCGAGAGGGAAGGAGAAATATCTGACAACCGGTCCACCAGCTACGTCTGACTCAAAATATGAGGCGTGGATGACCCCAAAAAAAACTAGGTAATGAGCTGGGTGGTTAATTCCATGACTCTCGAAGTTGGTGGGCAGTTTGTCCTTGCAACCTCTACAAAAGAGATATGGGAGAATACTAAAGTGATGTATGCCACTATAGAAAATACTGCTACTCTGTTTCAAATCAAAGGAATTACAAGGGAAACTAAGCAAGGTAAGAAATCAGTCATTGGTTATTACAACAAATTGGTAAAATTGTGGCAATAGCTGGACCTCTATGACCCACACCAATGGGCTTGCAGTGAAGATATGGCATGTAACAAGAAAATTGTGGAAAGAGAACAGGTGTATGAATTTCTTTCGGGACTAAACTCTATTTACAAGGAGGTTCGTGGAAGAATCATGGCAACCCGACCACTACCAACCATTATGGAGGCAGTCAATTTGGTGAAATGTGAAGAGAGTAGAAAGATGCTAATGCAAGGCACTCCAAGCAATAAAAATCCCTCTGAATCTTCAGTCATGGCTAGGTGCAAAAGGCATAATTTCTTGGTGTAGTGTGTCCGGTGAGCCATCACTTCCCAAAAAACAACAAGTTGTTGCCAGAAACTGAACAGAGGCTTGAGTATGGGGCACTAGCATTGGGAATTTGTGAAGGAATATGTATTAAAAGACTCTTGGCAGAACTTCAAATCAAAGTAGAGCCTTAGATGAGGGTGTGGTGTGACAACCTAGCAACTATTGGGATTGTAAAGAATCCTGTTTTCAGTTTTATTACTTTATTTGTTTCCTTATTTGCTCAATAGTTTATTTCCTAAAATATCGTTTTATCCTTTCCATTTCTAGTCCCTATTTTTATGGGATCTTATTTACTTCTTTCTAGGCAATAATCAAGGGATTAAATAGCAGAACTATTGCTTATCTTCCCTATATGTATTTCTGTCATTTATGAGAAATAATATAAAGAAATTATCCTCCAATTCGTTCATATGTCTCCCCCTGAAGATAGAACTTGACAAAATATGGTTTGTTTTCAAAGAAAGTGGCATCAACTAAGGTATAGAACTTTCATGATGAAAGGGTTATAGCACTTAGCAATTGGAATTGCTACCCCCCATCAGGATTTAGGAGCATTCCCTTGAAAGAGTAGCGCCTAAGTTACATTAAGTAAATACCGATTTTTTTCTCTCAGCTACCCTATTTTGTCAAGGTGTGTCATATGATGAGTAATGAATGATTCCAAGTTTTTGAAAGTAGGGTGACAAAATATGCTAAGTAATCTCTAGCATTGTCTAATCTACAACTTTTAATCTTAACCATAAATTGTTTTTGAATCATGAAATAAAGATTAGGAATAATAGCGCTAACATCATACTTTTGTTCGAGTAAGAAAAATCATAAAACTTGAGTACAATCATCAATCAAGGAGACAAACCAATAAGCTCCAAAAATATTAGGAACAATAGAGGAATCCTAAAAATCACTATAAATTAAATGAAAATGATGAAGCCTTATATGAATATATTTTGCTAATTCACAAATTTCATAATGGAAAACTGAGATATCTAATCGGTTGAACAAATGTGGAAACATGACTTGTAAAACTCTAAAAGATGGATGACTAATCTGTAAATAGTAAAGTCAAATGACATCTTCATTTTATATATCAAGAAATGACATGGACAAATTGTTTGTAATTTTTTGAGAAGACCAAGATGACAAAGACCATTCCTTTCCTTAGCAAGACCGATCATCCTCCCCAAACTCTAGTGTTGAATAACCCAATAAGAAGAACCAAAATTGCATAACATTTAGACTCATAAGTTTTTGAATATACACAAGGTTGACTGATAGTTTTGACATATGAAGAACATTTTAGATAGAGAGGTGTAATATATACATATCCTACACTTACAACAATAGCTAACAAACCATTAACCACTATAATCTTCCTATTACTAGGGAATGGGGTACAAGTATGAAATAAATGTAAGAAGGGAGTCAATTTGTGGCATCAGAGTCAATTATCCAAATATCGACATGATACTTGTTTTAAGGCATTCATGAAAAAAAGAAAAAAAAAAAAGGTTTACCTAAGATAAGAAGGCTTCTCAAGAGGTCCCAATAAGTCCCTCAGTTCCTCAATCTCCTCACTATTAAAACCTCTTTTATTTGAAATTGGGGCAACCTTAGATGTAGACTTATTAGGCACAAGTGAAAAAGAGAAGAATAAAGTCCCAAGAAAAACACAACAATGAAGTTTGCTCAAAGAACTCCCAAGAAAAAACTCTAAGACACTGATGCCATGTAAAAAATGGAAAGGAAAATGAATTGTCTTCTTTTAATTGATTTAGAATTACATGGTTATATACATCTCAGTGTAGGAAGAAAAATAGGAATCAATCTACTATGATTCTACATTCCAATAAAAAAAAGAAAATAGTTTCCCAAAAAAAAGTCTTTTAAGATTCCCTAGTTTCTTAGGAAAGCAAAAACAGCCTCTTAGGATCTCAATCTTTGATACCAAGAAATTGGTTATCCTAAAAAGGTATACAACAAAAAGAATCATTCTTAAACTAGATTTTTGTTTCTTTCTTGAAAAAGCTAACAATAATAGTACCTGCATCCCTGTTTTAATGCAGACGAACTGATCCAAATTCAAAGAAATTTCGTAAGAAACCTGGAGTTCATGGGTAGAGAATTAATATATCTAAATCAATTATCTCCACTTAAAATTTCATCAATGATACTATTTAAGAATAAAATAAATCAAAAAAGGTATAGTTAATAAGCACCTTCAACAAATCAAGCCTCATCACAAGGTCAGCTCTCGTAAACCCTTTTGCATTGTTTGCCCTGAAAGAGTAATAGGATGGTATAATCATACAAAAGAAGGGCAAAAAGAAAAGGAAGAATCAGATAGAAACCTCAAGCTAAAAGTTGGATTGCTATTATTCCACATCATCAAACGAATAGCTTCTTCTTGTCCTAGATACTTTGTCCAACGCCTTACCATCCACTACATCAAAATAAATGAAGCAAAATCATAGGCGTGAAAACCATTTAACCTAATCTTCTAGATATCATCATACAATTTCACTGTAGTTGTTCATAAAAGGAAAAACTTGTAGCACAAACTATAAACATACAGCGTAGTTTTTATCCCAACTAAGCTCAGACACGTGATTACTGTTCAAGTATGTGAAGTGTGAAAAACTTATCTTACATATGCAATCAACTTTTTTGTATGGAAAAAGGGATAATAGATTTGTAACAAAAAGAGGAAACGTATTTGATTTTTCTAAATGCTTTGTAAGGAGGATGGTTATTATCAGAATTTAGGGTTTTAAGATGCTCTTTATTGAACCACTTAAGGGGTAATATATACAAAGAGTACAACACAAATCAAGAAACTAATCCAACTAAACTAGGAAACTGACTATCTGAAAATCACTTAAATTTTGGGATCCTAACAATACATATCTTATACCCAATATTTACCTAAAACAGAACTAGGAATTCTCACACTCCGCCTCGAGCTGGTGCAAAGGAATTTTCCATTCCTAGCTTGGATACAATACCCTCAAACATTGAGCTACTCAACTCTTTAGTGAGAATATCAGCAAGTTACCCCTGTGTTGACACATACAGAGTGCATATCAAGCCACTATCTAACTTCTCCTTGATGAAATGTCTATCCACCTCAATGTGCTTCGTCCTATCATGCTAAACTGAGTTGTGGGCTATGCTTATTGCTGATTTATTATCACAGTAAAGTCCCATAGGAACATCCCACTTAATCTTTAAGTCTTCTAGAATGATTTTCAGCCAAAGCAATTCACATATACCTTGTGCCATAGCACGAAATTCAGCCTCAGCACTAGATTGTGCTACTACACTTGTTTCCTGCTTCTCCATGTTACAAGATTCCCTCCAAGAAAGGTACAGTACCCTTATGTAGATCTCCTATCAAATATCGATCCTACATAGTCAGTATTACTGTATGCTTCAAGTGTCATACCTCTATTTCTTTTAAACAAATCCCTCTTCCTGGTTTTCCCTTAAGGTATTGCAAAATTCTATATGCTGCATGCAAGTGGACTTCTTTAGGACTACGCATGAACTGACTTACCATGCTTACACCATAAGTTATATCGGGCCTGGTATGTGCCAAATCGATGAGTCGTCCTACAAGGCTTTAATACATTTCCCTATTGACTGGAACATCTTCATCTGCTTTTCCTAGCTTAAGGTTCGGCTTCATAGGTGTACTTGCGGGTTTGCATGCAGCTTTACCTATCTCCTTGAGTAAATCAGTAACATACTTCTGTTGGGATATAAAATTTCCTTTTCTGGAGTGTGCAACCTCAATTCCTAGAAAATACTTTAACCTTCCCAAAGTCTTAATCTCAAACTCCTTAGCTAAACAATTACTCAAGATTCGCTGCTCTATCTCATCATCTCCTATTAGTATGATGTCATCCACATAAACTAGTAATACTGTCACTCTCCCTGTGGTTGAATGCTTAATGAACAATGTGTGATACCCTTGAATTTGCTTATATCCCATAGATAACATGACCCTTGCAAATCTGCCAAACCCGGCCCGAGAAGATTGTTTCAATCCATACAAGGCTTTATTCAGCTTACATATAGTATTGGTGGTCACCTTTGTTTCACAGCCTGGTGGGACTTCCATGTCAATCTCCTCTGTAAGATCCCCATGCAGAAATGCATTCTTTACATCAAATTGTTGTAGTTCCTAACCATAGTTTGCAGCAAGAGATAAATTACTCTAACTGTATTCATCTTAGCCACAGGAGCAAACGTCTCTAAATAGTCAATGCTATAAGTCTGAGTGTATCCTTTGGCTACCAATCTTGCCTTGTACCTTTCAGTCGACCCATCAGCCCTATATTTCACCGTATACACCTATTTGCAGCCCGCCAGCCTTTTTCCAGCTAGCAATTTCACCAAACTCCAAGTTTTACTCTTTCTTAGTGCCTCCATCTCCACATCCACGGCTTGTTTCCATTTTTCATTAGACAATGCCTTAGATAAGGTTATAGGAATGGTTGTGGTATTGAGGTTTACAAGAAAGGCGTTGAATGTTGGTGAGAAGTTTTGAAAGGACATGTAGTGTGACAGTGGGTATAATAGCTTTTTGGTGCATGCTCTGGTTCCTTTCCTAATGGCAATTGGTTGGTCCTGATCTTCCTCACTAATTTGTATCTCAGTTTCAGTTTGCAAAGTTGGGAAATCAGAAATTGTTATCTCATTTGAGGAATCTGGATCAGATCAGATTCTTGTACATGCACAAATTCTGAATTGACCTCTTTCTGCCTTGAGTACACCAAATTTTTGCCAAATCGCACATCTCCAAAATCAGATTAAGGTTCAAGAATGGGTTCGGGTTCAGATTCAAAGGATTTTGGTTTGGACACATGGTTTGGTTCTGGTTGAATTGAAAGCAATTTGACTCAGGTTTAGATAGAAGTAAGGGATCATATTCAGACAATCCAAGAATGAACTCCTTATCTTCCTTGAGATAAGTTTGGAAATAGAGTATGCAAATTAAAGAAAGCCTTGTATGGCCTTAAACAATCTCCACAGGCATGGTTTCAGAGATTCACAAAGGCTATGCTGGAAATGAAGTACAAGCAAAGTCAATGAGATCACAGTCTATTTATTAAATTTGCTGCAGAAAACAAAATGATAGCCCTCATTGTTTATGTGGATGACATTATAGTCACAGGTAATGATCTTGAAGAGATGAAACACCTCAAACTTAAACTTGCCAAAGAGTTTGAAATCAAAGATTTGGGGCAGTTGAAATATTTTTTGGGCATAGAAGTAGCTCGTTCAAAAGAGGGAATTTTTCTATCCCAACACAAGCATATTCTGGATCTTCTAGAAGAAACTGGAATGATGGGGTGCAAACCAATTGATACACCTATAGAACAGAATCATAGAATAAGTGAAGCCAAAGATGATGAACCTGTTGACAGGGAGAGGTATCAATGACTAGTGGGAAGACTAATTTATTTGTCACATACCAGGCCTGACATAGCAAATGCAATAAGTGCAATTAGCTAGTTCATGCATGACCCAAAACATGTCCATCTTCAAGCAGTGTATAAAGAGGTACCTTAAAACTATCCCTGGCAAAGGGATTATGTTTAAGAAAAATGACAATAAAATAGTTGAAGCTTATACGGATGCAGATTGGGCAAGTTCAAGCATTGATAGAAGGTCAACCACTGGGTACTGCACTATATTTTTGGGCAATCTTATCACTTGGAGAAGTAAGAAGCAATCAGTTGTGGCTAGATCAAGTGTTGAGGCAGAGTTTAGAGCTATGATTCACGATATATGTGAGCTCTTGTGGATTCGTATCATCCTGAATGATTTGAAAGTTAGGTGGCAAGGACCTATAAAGCTCTACTATGATAATAAGTCGGCTATTAGTATTGCTCACAACCCAGTACAACATGACAGAACTAAACACATTGAAATTGATAGGCACTTCATGAAAGAACCCATACGTTCCCATTGCCAAACAGATGGAAGATGTATTGACTAATGGAAGATGTATTGACTAAGGGGTTGGCAAATGCATAATTTCAAGATGTTATAAGCAAGCTGGGAATGCAAGACATCTATGCACCTACCAGCTTGAGGGGGAGTGATGAAAATTAGAACAATGATTTAGAAGAAATTATTTGCTAATCATAAAATAGGAAACAAGAGGATATCATGGACATTTACTTTAGGAAATTGCTATAAATAGGGGATGTTGCTGTAAATAAGAAATATTTTAGTTATCTAAATTAAGCTAGGACTTGTGTATATATTCAAAGGCACTTGTGCAAAATAAGGAAAAAAAAAAGATTACTTCTTTCTTCACGTGGTTTAATATGGCTAGAGTTTAAGTTTGAGTGGGCTGAAATTTTGGTTAGGGTTGCTGAAATTTAGTGAAGAACACAAAGAATGGATGGTAGGAAACTAGAAATCACTTCTAGGGTCTAAGAATCACTCTTAGAAGAAAGCATTACAGTTTCTAATTGAAAACTCAAGTTTGTAGGAAATTTCCAGATTGCTTCTTATTAATGAAAGGCTAAGCACATATATATAGAGTTCTTAGAATCCTTATTGTAGCAGGAAAAGGATTTCTAATTTAAATCCTATTATAATGGAAATTCTATAAATCCTACACAACTAGGATAACATATCTAAGTAAGAATAACACAATATTGCTACAAATTCTATAAATCCTATTGTAATCTTTGTATTTGCATTTTCTTCTTTCTCTCTTTATTATCTCTAATTTCACATAGTAGCAAAGTTAATGTAACAAAATGAATAACAAATCCAGATCCTAAACTATTAAGTAATAATCACATCACATGCCCTCACTAGCCACTTCCCAAAATGAAGCTACAAGAAAAATTACACAACATTTCTACATGACTCAACTACCTCAATAAAGTCCCCTACATTTTGAGAAGGCTTTATGCCTAAGCCAAGCAAACTATTGTCTAGCATACAAAAGTCAAAAATTTTATGAAGCCATGAAAGAAGTGCACTTCAAATTTGTACTAGTCGAGCAGTGAAAGCATGTTCAAGCAACAAATGCCACTCAATTAGAAGCACCAATCTAAAGAATTTTGGACAGTTACAACAATTGATTGCAAGGTGAGGGCGTGGGAATACTTGACCATATATTAGGTTGGCAACTACCTTACAAGTATATAATCGATTGATGTAGGCATACATGTCTGTATTTGTAAGTCTATGCATGCTTTTAAAAGTAGCACCTTTTGTATAAATGTCATAGGCCCCAAAAGCTGACATATATCTACCAGAAGCTCCACGAGATTCATCCTAAAATGCACTAGACCATCAGGCAAGTCAAGTACTCCAATCTCATCCCTAAATGTACACTCATCAACCTACACATCCAACAAAATAGAGAACAGAAATAAGACATCAACTTAATTTGCTATTAGTTAGGAAAAATATTTATTGCAACCACAATCTAAGAGAATATGCAAATATAGAAAATAGATGACCAGTAAAGATTCCATGCATCATATTTGAGGCAAATCTTTTTTAAAAAAAAAGTAAATAATGAACTTGCAAAACAAGATTGTTTGACTATGTTTTAGAGAATTTCAAACACTTCCTTCTATGCTAATATTTTCCCTAAATTTGATTAATGTTGAAAATTTGATGAGTTATATTAGGAAATCATTCAACCCACAAGCTCAAGTTGTTGGATGAGGCTTAAGAATGGGTTATATACAACTCTAATACACCCCTCAAACGAAATGTAGACAAACACAACAATAATAATAAATCAAAAATGAGAGTCGCACAACTAGAACTTGAAACTTGTTAATCGCACAAGGCTCATTCTTAAGAATAATTATAAAGAAATAAAACAATGTGTCATCTCTTTCTATCACTCTCAAAGCTGAAAAGTTACACAAACAAACTCATCTAGACTAACAAGTATTCAAGTTAAGACAGGTGTATTCTGAAGTTTTTATATCAGTAGACCATGGGAACACATGCATAATCTCAGTAACAATAGAAGGATATGGTATTGTTCAGCAAAAACAACAAGACAAAACCAAAGATAAATTATTTAGGCATTCAAATCATTGTCGATCCATTGGAAGTTTTAGCGCATTAAATGAAAAGTGGAGAGATGGTGAATAGGAAATATTCTATGTATGCATATGCAACATTTATATACTCAAAGACTATTTCAACTTACCATGAAGATTCTTTTCTTTGGGATTGAAGAAGGAAGAAGAATAAAATAAAGGTCAATAGGTAGAGAGAAAACCTGAGAACGCAACAAAAGCGCATCAAGTAATGCTGAAAAAATAGACAAGAACACGTTTTCCACTTTTTCCCTATTGTTTGCACCCTCTGCATCAAGGCCAAGTATATAGCTAGCAAGACTAGACCTGGGAAAGAGATAAGAACAAACAAGAACATAACTCTCATGCTCTAGCAAGAATTTGATACAACAAGTTTAACCAGCCTAATCTGATTCTATCAATTAAGGCATCCTTATAAGTCCTAACTTTTATCCCAAAAATTATGTAAGACAAAGTAGAAAGTATCTATCATAAGTTTTTGATTACTATGCCTTATAAATCTTAGTTTAACTCCAAGAAGTCTTTTAAGGAGTCACTTTGCCTGCGAAAAAAATCACAAAATGATTGCATATAAAAGGTAGAGAAGTTGATGGTTAGCAAAGGCTGCATCAAGGTTTGATCCTTTGGGAGATTTACTTCGTCAAGAATTTTCTGTTTGTTTAGGAAACTCAATTTCAAAAACTCAGTTCACAAATAGATCAATCCGATTATTCAAGTGATGTAAAGAAGAATATCAAGCTTTATTGAGAAGACTCAAGTTGAATAAAAAGCAAGCTTGAAGAATGCATAAAGTTGCATGCCCCAAAGTTGCTCTTTCATTTTATAATCCTAGTCAATCTTCGAACAAATTTGCAAGTTAATCTGTCATAAAGATGCTAGATATTCCATTTTGGACTTTAATAACAAACAAAATATCAGTAATTAGGAAGTCAAAAAGAGACCTTATTTTAAAGCTGAATGATTAGGGAAATAAGATGGCTGAAGTTAAATAAGAATATTAAATAAGATGAACAAATTTAAGAGTCTATGGTGAATTTCTTTCATGTAACACATCTTCAAGTTTATAGAAGAGATTAAAAGGACAAATCACTCAGCCCCAAGCCTTAATTTAGTGGGAACAAGGAGAATGCATTTGGTGTGACTGCCCACTAGACACTTTCACGAGAATAGGAACACAAGCAATGACTAGAGCTAGTTGTTTTAATTTGTAAGTCTTTTTTTATGATCATATTTCCTTACTAGAATCGGATTTAAGTTAATTCATGTTGCTTTAATTTGTTTAGGATTCAAGTAACGAAAAATCCTTATTAGAATAGGATTCAATTTCAATTTTAAATTTTTTTATTGGAACAGCTGTTTCATTAGGATTTGTGTTGTAGGATTTTAAATGTGTTTCAATGTTCAATTAAGAATAGAGTGATTTCTTTGTGAATGCTAAATTTTTAAATTAATATAAGTGATGTTTTCTCCTAAGAGCTATTATTAAACCATAAGAGTAATTTCTAATTTCACAACTCTCAAGAGTGATTTCTAGAACTATCCTTTTGTTTTTAACTGTTCAAACTATTTCCAACAACTTCAACTATTATGTTTCTATTAGCCTAAAAGCAACTCCTCTCAATTATATCAAACAAGAAAAGAATCAGTTGACATCCTTTATAGCTGTCCTGCATCGTTTGTATTTATGGAAACACAAGAAAACATGGAATAAGCAATGAATGCACTCGTAAGAAGGTTGAAGAAGCATATGAAGATATGAGAAGAATTGTTGATTTGTGATGGTTGAAACATGTGAAATGTAGGCAAAAAGTAGAGCCCATCACATACGATCGCATTTAAGTTTTAGAGGAAGAGAAATAAATATGAATGCATCATATAAGTAGGGGTGGGGTGATAGAGCACCTATAGTGACCAAAACTTAGTGATTATCTAGCTAATGGGAGTAAAAGGGAGAAAAGGTAGCCATTTAATGTAGTTTTAGAATTTGTTTCATTATGTTGAGTAGAATTAAATAACCACATAGCATCACACTTGATCAAGTCATATGAAGCATGTGTGTATAAGCTCATTTGCATACCTATTCTAATCAAGAGACAAGAACAAAAGCTATTTTTTTGAAAGGAGGTACTGCGTATTAATCAAATTAAACTACTGCATATTAATCAAATTAAATTTAAAAGTTCTGAGCTTTGAGTATTTTATCAAATTAGTTAAGAACTACAATTGACTAGTGTGCTTATTTGTTACCGCCAGAATAAAGTACAAATTGAAGTAAAGTTATATTGATATCAATTTCATGGAATGAAATCAATTGCTTAATTAAAAAAGCCCAAAAATACAAAAATTTTAAACAAGCAAGTCATGTGTATATGTACAATTTCACATGACAATGCCTAGAAAATAATAGCAATACCAGAATTGCAAGGTTGAGTCTGCAATCTCCCAATCTTCACTTGGAAATGCTACACAACTGCTAAATTTGTATATGAATTAGGAATCCAAGAAGAAATATACGCACAAGATTTTTTATGCAAGTTCATGCAAAACAATATTTGTATCCCTTTCAGTTACTAGAAACATACACCTCATTGCAAAACATGTAGCTAATAAGACACAAGAAGGCAATGCAACATGCTATTCCATATTCCTAAATCAAATGCCTTGGTTCTGTCTTCTAATGTTATGAATAAACAAGTTGATGTGACAAAAAATTCAATATGAAACTGCTCCAATCCAGCACTAAAGCACATAATAGAAGCATTTAAGTGTATGTCCCACCGTAATAGAGCATATGCCATTGCAAGTGCCTCATTACTTGCCTCAACAATCAAAGACGGTGCCTGAAAAATTTTGAGATGAGCATAAAGCTAATGAGAAAAGAAGAAAGAGACACTAAGAAACAAAAGATCATACGGAAGACTTATAGCTTGACCAATTTCTAGAAGAAAGAGACACTAAGAAACAAAAGATCATACAGAAGACTTACAGCTTGACCAATTTCTGACATCAAACATGCCAAGCCACTGATCACCTTCTCATCTCTACTACTAAGAGCAGGCAAAAGAAGCACATCTTTGAGGAAATGTACTCTATATAAGAGAACTTGAGGCAACCCCTACACAAGCAAGCAGAAAATGAGCAGCTAGAAAAAAGATAGCATAGCCTGGAATTGGAACTGTATCAGCAAATTTTCTTAATAGTCTTGATAAACTTCTTGAAGGATAAAGCCATTAATTGCTACAGTGATTCTATCTTAGCCATTTTCTGTGTTATGTTCTTTGATGGTCAGTCTATGGTTTATTTTCCTTAAAAGTAAGTGTTGGGAAATATCCAGCTTATCGACTCCTAAAAATTAGCAAATCATATCAGTTAGGATATTATGTACATATATTGGATATTTCCCAGATATTATCGACTCCTAAAAATTAGCAAATCATATCAGTTAGGATATTATGTACATATATTGGGATATTATGTACAGATATTAGTTTCCTAGAATAGCCCTCTCTATTTCTATATATAATTGTACCTATGTATTGATAAAATAGAGAATAATATACAACAGTTCAAAATTTCTGCATGGTATGAGAGCCATACCTGAACAGTCCTAAACCCTAGCCGCCACCTACTATCTCTAATCCTACCAATCTATGCCAACCATGTTCGACATTGGTGAATCCTCTAACCCATCTCTTCAAACACCTCCTCCTTATAATACTACCTCAGATTCTCATTCCATTCCGATCATTACTATATGACTGAATGGAGAGAATTTTCTTCGTTGGTCCCAATCAGTTAGAATGTACATCTGTTGTAGAGGCAAGATCGGTTATTAGATTGGTGACAAAAAGGAACCTACGGCTGATGATCCTACACACGGAATATGGAATGCTGAAAATTCTATGGTGATGACAAGGCTGGCAAATTCTATGGAGGAGGATATTAGCTCCAACTATATGTGTTACCACACAGCTAAAGAGCTATGGGACAACGTGAATCAGATGTATTTTGATTGGGAAACCAGTCCCAAGTGTATGAACTAACTCTCAAATTAGGTGAGATCCATCAAGGTCAGGATAGTGTTACTAAGTACTTTAATTCTCCGAAACATTTGTGGCAAGACTTAGATTTGTTTAATAACTATGAATGGAAATCCCCTGATGACGGTAACTATTTTCGGAAAACAGTAGAGGAAAACTGAATTTTTAAGTGTGGACTTAATGCTGAGTTTGATATTTTTAAGTTCTTAATTGGACTTAATGTTGAGTTTGATGAGGTTAGAGGCAGGATTATTCAAAGACAACCACTTCCTACCATAGAAGTCTTTGTAGAAGTCCGAAATGAAGAGAGTAGATGGTTTGTGATGCTTGGCAAATGAAATCCTACACCTACTATTGAAAACGCAACATTAGTTGCTGGGAATACTACTGGTTGTACTAAGAAGACTGAGGAAGAGTCACAGGTTTGGTGTGACTATTGCAATAAAGCACGGCATACCCATGAAACATGCTGGAAACTCCATGGAAAGCCTGCAAATTGGAAGGGAATCATTGCATGAAGGAAAATTTAATAAAACTTCTTCAACTGACTATGAATCACGTAAAATCCCATCAGCACATGAGGTGGATGCTGGATGGTTCTCTCAAGAGCAGATTAATTACATTCTAAAGCTACTGAAACCCAAATCTGAATCCTCAAGTGCTCCTAATGCTTTTGTGGCACAAACTAGTAGTGATGTTAATGCCTTATCATGTTCCTTTCCATACAATTTCGCTCCTTGGATCATTGATTCAGGAGCATCTGACCATATGATTAATTCTTCTAATTTATTTCATACTTATGACCCTTGTTCTGGCCATGAAAAAATCTATATAGCAGATAGATCATTTTCTGCTACAGCTGCATTTTTTGCTATAGCTGGTAAAGGTTCAGTAATTCTATCCTCGAATATCTACCTTAAATCTATCCTACATGTTCCAAAACTAACTTGTAATATGCTATCTATGAGCAAACTAGCCCATGACAAATTGTACCATTAAATTTTTTGACTCATATTGTGTCTTTCAGGAACTACGAGGAAGATGATTGGCAGTGCTAAGTTGATAAATGCTCTCTACTACTTTGTTGATGACAACTTGAAGAATAAAGAAGCTCATGGCTTAAGTAGTATTTGTTCTACCCCTGCTAAAGAATAGATTTTGCTTTGGCATAATAGATTAGGACATCCTAATTTCTCTTACCTCAAAAGACTAATCACCTTTTACCAAAAAAAAAAAAGGACTAATCACCTCATTTGTTTAAATTTGTGGATTGTTCAAAACTTCATTGCGAGCATTGCATTTTATCCAAAATTCATAAGATTTCTTACCCTACAAAACCATATCAACCCTCCAAACCATTTTACTTAATCCATAGTGATGTTTGGGTCCATCCCGTGTTAAAAAAAATGGTTTGTAACTTTTATTGATGATCATACTCAGTTATGTTGGGTCTATTTGATACGTGAAAAATCTGAAATAGCTCAAATCTTTCAAAATTTCTATACCATGATTGAAACTCAATTTCACACATGCATTGGTATACTTCACTTTGACAATGGTACTGATTATTTTAATGAAGTCCTTGGAAAATTTCCTAAGTCTAAAGGCATTGTTCACCAATCTACGTGTGTTAACACTCCTCAACAAATTGGCATTGCTGAGAGGAAAAATAAACATTTACTAGAAGTCTCTCGGTCCATTATGTTTACAATGAATGTGCCAAAATAACTTTGGGGTGAGGCTATTTTGACTGCATCATACGTAATTAATCAAATGCCTAGCCGTGTTTTGCATTATGCTACACCCTTAGATGTGTTTAAATAATGCTTTCCTGAAAATAGACTTTACTATCTCTTCCTCTTCGGGTCTTTGGGTGTACTGTATATGTTCACAATTCAACTAGGGGAAACTCCAAACTAGATCCAAGAGTTGAAAAATCTGCCTTTATTAGGTATGCTCCTAGTCAATGAGGTTATAAATGCTACAATCCTTTAACTCAAAAAATTGTTGTCTCCATGGATGTCACATTCCTATAACATAAAAAAAATTTCTTTCAGGCGGAGAACTCTAATGAAGCAGAAAACTTTTGGGCCATTACACCTAACCCCCTACCCACTGTCATTATTGATAATAATATAATTCCTAATAATGAAGCCAAAGATACTACTTCTAATATGTCCATGCTAGGAAATCCCAGTTCAACCACAGGGGGAGAAATACTACTGTCCCTTCATAAGGAACGGAATACTGAGCTTTGTGTTTATACTAAGAGGACGACTCAATTGAGAAGTAGAGAACAACCTACAATGCATGGCCTCTCAAATCCCTCGAAGAATGAACCTGGGAACAATTCAGATAACCCTTCTACTACTTTACCCCTTATTGTGCCTAGTAATGATCAATCTATACCTACAAATTACTAGTGATTTTTCTACTGATCTCTCTGCTGATAATTACCTACCCATAGCATTTAGAAAGGGGAAACGGGCTTGCACCAATAGCATTTATAAAGGGGAAATGGGCTTGCACCAATCATCCCATATCAAAGTACCTATCTTATGGGAAACTATCACACACACAAAAATCATTTATCTCTAAAATCACTAACCTGTTTATGCCAAGAAACATTCAGGAAGAGAAGTAAATGCACTTGGGAAGAATAAAACTTGGGAACTTGTGAATTCCCCTAGAGATAAAAAGCTGAAAGCAAGATTAGTTGCTAAGGGGTTTATTCAGACCTATGGTATTGACTACCAAGAGACATTTGCTCCTGTTGCAAAGGTAAATACAATTCGGTTGTTGCTATCCTTGGCTGTAAATTTTGAGTGGACTTTACATCAACTAGATGTAAAAAAATGCATTTTTTAATGGGGACTTGGAAGAAGAAGTCTTTATGAGCCTACCTCCAGGATTTGAGGATACCAATGGGAGAAATAAGGTGTGCAAGCTAAAGAAGTCATTATATGGCCTAAAACAGTCCCCCAGAGCATGGTTTGATAGATTTGGACGGACTGTGAAGAGCTACGACTATTGTCAAAGTCAAGCTGATCATACATTGTTCTACAAGCGGTCCAAGGTAGGTATGCTATCTATTCTTATTGTTTACGTAGATGACATTATCATAACAAGAGATGATGTATCCGAAATAGTAGAGTTGAAGAAGAGATTAGCCAAAGAAATTGAGATTAAAGACCTTGGACCCCTCAACTACTTCCTCGGAATGGAGTTTGCTAGATCAAAGGATGGAATATTTGTGAACTAAAGGAAATATATTCTAGACCTATTGAATGAGACCGGATTATTTGGATGCAAGGCCGCTGATACTCTTGCTGAGACTGGTGTAAATTTTAGACCAATTCAACCTGAAAATGTTATTAATAAGGAGAGATACTAGCAACTAGTTGGGGGATTAATATATCTGTCACACACCAGTTCTGATATAGCTTTTTCCATGAGCTTAGTGAGTCAATTTATGCATTCTCAAGGCCAAGAGCATCTGGATGTTGTATACAGGATACTAAGATATCTAAAAGGAACTCCCGGGCAAGGTTTAATGTTTCGAAAGCAGAACAACCTTCAAGTCGAAGTCTATACTGATGCTGATTGGGCAGGGAGTGCAACTAATAGGAGATCAATTTCAGGTTATTGCGCATTTTTTGGTGGTAACTTGGTAACTTGGAGGAGTAAGAAACAAAGTGTTGTTGCAAGAAGCAATACCAAAGCTGAGTTTCGTTCAATGGCATATGGAATTTGTGAAGTTTTATCGATTAAAAGGGTACTGGAGGAACTACAAATTCCTATTTCAGTTCCTATGAAAGTGTATTGTGACAACAAAGCTACAATCTCAATTGCTCACAACCCTGTCCTTCATGATAAAACAAAACATGTTGAGATTGACAAGCATTTCATCAAGGAGAAGATTGAAGAAGGATTAATTTGTGTTCCCTATATTCCAACATCACAACAGGTAGCTGATATTCTCACAAAGGGATTACACAAGAGGCAGTTCAATGTTCTGGTTACCAAGCTGGCTATGGATGACATATACAAGCCAACTTAGGAGGAGTGTTGGGAAATATCCAGCTGGATATCTCCTAGATATTATTGACTCCTAAAAGTTAGCAAATTAGATAAGTTAGGAAATTATGTACAGATATTAGGATATCATGTACAGATATTAGTTTCCTAGAATAGCCCTCTCTATTTCTATATATACTCGTACCCATATAATCATCAAAGGTAGAATAATATACAATTGTTCAAAATTTCTACAACTAATAATATTTGCATATCCTAGAATAGCACCCATTTTACATACCGTTCTTAAACTAATATAGTCCAAGTTCACGTTGTCAAAAATTTCATGACGTTTACTAATATATTCTAGCGTACCTTCCTAAATAAAATGTACACCATAACATATCTTCATACTATCTCTTCCATTTACTATAATCCTATGAAGAAAAATAGGAAAATAGTCATAATTATGTACTTCTCATTAATGTAATTAGCTTGATCATAATTACATTAATCATATCACTACAAGAAAAACGTTAATTAGCGACAGTATTTTACCGACGGGCCATAAATCACATGGAAATTACAACGGGATGATCTAATCCGTCGGTGAAAGACATAAAAATTGCGACGGTTAAGAAAGTCGTCGTAAAAGTTGGCGGGAAACGTTCGCGGTTAATTATAGCGATGGAAATATGCCGATGAATATAATTATGTCTGTAAATAGGGACGGAATCAAAAGTTCGGTCGGCAAACGGGTCGTTGAGAAATGGTTCACCGATGGAAAATATCCGTCGGTATATTGTAAAAAGTCGTCTGGAAATTAGGTTAGGTGCCGACATTCAACGACGGTTTTTTTTAATAATACCGACGGATTAATTCCGTCGCCAAAATTATATTAAATCGTCGTCCTCCCTCCCCTCCTCTCTCCTCGCCCCGACTCCCCTCTTCTCTTTCTCTTCTCTCCTCCGGCGACAGTCGTCCTCTGTAGGCGTCCGACCAGCTGCTGCGTCTCCGGCGACCACAACGTCCATCTTCTCCGGCGACAACTACACCCTGTCGTCTCTCCTCTGGTGGATCCGAAGGTCAGGCGTGGTTGAGGTGAAAATTTTCACATTTTTAGACTGATTTAAGGCATTTAATTTGTTTATTTAGGTTTGATTTGTCTTGTGTGAGTGTTTTG
>JANIHZ010000005.1:33380779-33409341 GCA_027478365.1 Erythroxylum rufum
TAAGATTAAAACTAAGATGCGATTAAAATATGCACGATTAAGAGGGGTTTGAGCCGATGGCAAATGATAGTGAGATTGGAAGAGTAGAATTGCCAAATGGGAAATTGTATGGTTTTTGTATGAGTTTGATTATGTTTTGAGTTTGAATGAATGGAAAAAAAAATTTAGACCGAATTTCGGGATGATTTTAGTCTAAGGTTTTCAACGCGATAATTTGCTAAGTTGTGTATGTCATCGAATGTCGGTAATTCGATTTGTCCAGTCCGTTTTTGTTTTGATTCGTTTCGCTTCGTCAGTTCGTTTCTCTCGTTTTTGTTTTGCTTTGGTGATCTTTCATTTCTTTGGGTCCTCTGCTTCTAGTTCTGCTTTTGTATTTGCATCCAATTTCGTTTCGGTCTACTCTCGATTTGTTTTCAATAACTCCGCTTTTGTTTGAATCCGTTTGTATTTCGTTTGTTTCGCGTTCCGCTGTTTCGTTTTTTGTTTCTGTTTCCGCTTTTCTGGTTGGGATCCGATTCCGAGATCTGGTTCCAACATATATGGTATCAGAGCAAAAGTGTAGTTAAGTTTTGATTCGTTTCGGAAAATTTGGATTAAGTAGTTGGGTTCCGGAATGGGATCTAACATTTTAAACGCATCTAAGTTTTTAAAAACATCCAATCAATAAGTATTGACCCTAATTTAAGTATTTTATGGTCAATTTGATGATAAAACGGTTGTGGAATATTTTCGAATTTTAATTCGGTTAGTTGGTGAATTAAATGCATTAAAGGACAATTTCGTCTTTTTGTATTTATTAAAGGGCAACTTGGTATTTTTACAAGAAGCTAGTGGAAATGACAAGTCATTAGAAGAGAACCAATTAAATGGTAACAAGTGGCATGGGTAAAAGTGTAAATATGAGACATTTTGGTAAAGTTGTAATTATAAGATGTTATTAACGATAAAGGTGTATTTATAATGGAAGTGGGGGAAAAATTGTAATTCAACAAAGCCTTCATCTTCTTTAAACGTTGGTGGCTGGCTGAGAGAAATGTAGAGAAAGAGAGAAAAAAAGAAAAGAAAAGAGAAAGGAGAAGAGAGAAGAGAGATGTTCGACTATGGCCATGGGGAGTGATCCAAACCATTTTTCATGCTCTTCTACCTCCAATCAAGCATCTAACAAGATTTCATAGCTATCCAAGTGAAGAGGAAAAAGAAAATGGGTAGGTAAGCTTAATTATCTTGTTGAAAAAAGATTGATTTGTTGGGTTATAGGTTAGATTTTGATGGTGTAAATTGCACGCTTTTGTATTACATTGGAAGCAATTGGGAGAAGAAAATCAAGAAAACCTAATGTGTAAAGCCTTGGTCAAACTTGGTCAAAGGTGAGATCTATTGCCTAAAGTGTTTTATTTTGTCATTTGATAATTTAAGAGTAATGAATGACATTAGGAAGTTAGTTTAATGATGAAAGAATGAAAGAAACACCATGGAAATAATTAGATGAGTTTTCAGCCAAGGTTAGAATTTTTAATGTGTTATGATCGAAAATTCTATTTTGATGTTTTATGATGTTCATAGAATTATTTTGATGCTAATGAAGTAAAGACATGAAAAAATTGATTTGAAATTGGTTTTCGTTGAAATTCGACCTAGAGTGCTTGATTTTGTAAAAAAATTTGTTAATGAAATTTTATGGCTTAAATGTGTGTATTAAAATGTTATGGAAGTGAATTTGGATTGATTTTAAGTGTTAGAAATCAAATGAAATTGAATTGGAAGAGTTTAATGTATAATATGTTAAGTTTAGCCTTAAGGGCATTTTTAGTATAAAAATATAGTTATGAAATAATAACTATATGAATGTGATTAATGATGTGGAGTCTATGTGGAAAGTAATGAAGTTGACATAGTTTATGATATATTTAATTGAAAAATGTATTAAGGAGTTGAATGTATCGGTATTAGGTTTTCGAATCAAAAAATGAAGCCAACTAAAGGGTTTCGACATGGTGAAAAGGAAACTAGCAAGTTGTGAGTGCATTTTAACTGTTTTATAAGACTTAATTCTTTGTAAAAGAATTGATGACATATAAGTGTTCTTGAAATTTAATTTATGCAAATAATTTTCATTTGATCATGAAATGAATATTTATATTGAGTTTTATGCAAATGATATTTTACAAGTGAATATTACTAACATAAGTGTATGCTTTGGCAATATATCAGTTTTAAAATGAAAGTTAAATTTTATATGATTGGGATTTGCATTGAAATAATTCAATTATGAATCATGCCATAATTAATTTAGAAAATAAGATGAGTCGTAAATAAAAGAGTTGCCTTTGCCTATGGTACACCGCTAGGCTATATACATGTTATTATACCGGTATATTTATAATGGTTAGCTTATTACGGGTAAGCGATGTAGAACTAGTTCCGTAAATAGCGGTTAACTAGTCACGGGTAAGTGAAGTAGAACCAGCTCTGTGACTTGTTATGGGTAAACGATGCAGAACTAGCTTTGTAACTACCGGTCTATAACGGTTAATTTGTTACGGGCAAGCGATGCAGAACTAAATCTGTAAATAGTGATTAACCAGCGTAGATAAGTGATGTAGAATCAACTCCGTGACTTTATGCCTAGTATACCGTATGGTAAAGAAACTTGTGGTGGGCTATGTTGAGTAAGGAAAGTCATGAAAATAATAATGCTGCGCACTATTTATGTTAAAAGTGATTTAAGAGGTACGATATGGTACTAATGCTAATGGTTGACTTATTTTTCAGTATTAAAGTTTTCAGAAAATTTATTTCCACCACTGTTTATTGATTAAGGAAAATGGGAAATGGAAACTTTTATATGGAGAGTTTAATTTTGAAAAGCATTTCGAAATAGTTTTTCAAAAAAAATTGAAATTATATTTTACAAAATATTATGTTATTACTAGAATTAATGATGCACGAATAAATTATTATGAAAAATGTTTTACCACGAGCTTATGATTGTATGGAATATTGCAGTTATATTGTTATAAAAAGTTCAATTTTTCTTGTAAACTGATTACACTCACCAAGCTCGTTTAGCTTATCCTTATTTTTATGTTTTCAAACAAACCACCGCATATATGCATACAGGTGCTGTAGTAATTGAGACTCCACCTCAAGATTAATTATATTATCGGGTGCTACTGTGTTTGTGTCATTTTTCTACGTACATTTGTGTAAAGAATGGATGTTTATAAAAACTTTTTAAATGAAATGCATGAATATGATTTAGCTCTTAAAAGTCTGCTATGGTAACTGTTGAGAATTATTTATTTGGGTTGTTTTGAGTAAACTTAAAGTTTAAAATTTGTCGTTGAGAAACTGGTGTGAATATAAAAGTGTTTTCAAGTTTTACAAGGTTTTAAAAAATTTTGGGAATGTCAAAATGTAATCGTTATGCTGTCAAAATTTTCAATAAAATGATAAAAAAGTTTCCACTATTTTTCATGTTTTTAATTCTTAAAGTATAAAAAGTTTTAAATGGTTGAATAGCTGGACTCCTTGATCGAGTCAATTATTAATTAAAGGGTTATCGTGGGATCGCCGGAAGGGAAACTCCAGGATGGGTCCTTGGGATGAGTCCTTAGAATAAATAAAGCTTAAGAAATTTTAAAGAATCTCGTGATTACTGTAATTTAGTCTCCATATCCTCCCTATTTAAAGGAGTTGCTTGAAAATTTCTTAAACTATTTTCACCGTATCAACATTTTAAGTTGAAATAATATAAAGCATTAGATTACTAAAATATAAATTTCTCAAAGTGAAAATGATTTAAAAAATTCATTTCAATGCAGCTGTTGAAACAATATTAATGTACCTTATGAATAGTTATTATTGTGATTATTTACAAATTTTTTATTAATTGAAATGTGAAAATAGGCTAATTAAATAAAGTTTATTGTTTCAATAAAATTTCTTATTATAATCATTAGTTTGCACTAAAGTCTATTAGCTCCTTTTCAATAAATATATGCTAATAAACCTTCTTATTATATTTAAATTGAAAATTTGTTAAGTTTTGACAATCTTTCTTGCAAGTGTTTTAATTTTCAAATTATGTTTCTTCTCGTTAATACTATATACATTTTTAAAATATAGCGCGATCACAAAAAAAACATTGGAAAATTTTGTAATTAATAATTGCCCTTTAGCTCCATAAAAAATTGTTTTAAAAATTTATTCATATTATTAAATAAGAAATACTAATTTTGATCGTATATGTAGAATTCACTTAATTTTAAATTCTTCGGAGTCAAGCAATTAAAGTGACTTTGGATTTGGAATTGGAATTTAATGCCCATAGAATAAAGTTACTAACCCCCATACTTCATTAGTAAGAAAGGTCCAACAAAAGTACACACGGCCTCCTTTGTGTTGTTTTTATTATCACTTTTCGTTGTCCCTTGCATTAAACTTCTACCTGGAAATAAAATTCAGAGAAGAAAGTTCCTTTACCTTTCTAAAACGAGAGATCTCACTAGAAAATATTAAATACCCGACTCCAGATTCAGTGGCAATTTACATCTCATTTATCATTACTTTTGGAGTTGGAGTTGGACGCTTGTACGTAATGTATTGTAATTTGTTTCATGTCGGTTTTAGTATTCCCGTTGTTCTTAAATTCATTTGAGCATTAATAAATTTAATTATGTATTCCAAAATCCTTTTTTTTTTGTTTTTTTTACAAGTCAAAATATAATGTAGAATTATAGGTAAACACATATTCATCGCCCATTTTCATTTTTCAGTTCTCCTTGGTCTATAAAAACGCCAAGCACGCTCTTGAGGCTTTGTTTCTATTCTATTTCTACCAGGGTATTAGGATTCTTCCCAACTTCTCTCTCTTCCCTATTTTCTCTCTTTACATGTAAATTTTGATGATACAAATTTACCAAATCCTATGCTTGCACCGCATGTATTCATAGTTTGTCGATCCTTTTAAACCCCTGATTTTCCATTATTTTCCTTTACCTAGTCAATTTTATTCGAAATTCTTGTGTCCGATCACTGCCAAAACCCTACTTGACAGACGATTCACTGAGCGTGTGCTTTAGGCTTTCCAATTCGGCGGAGCCTTTCGATCGGTTCTAGATTTTGAAGAATTGATCGTTATACTCCATCGATTTTGATTGTTCGTGTAATGCTCTCTGATTCGCCATGAAGATTAAGCGGCGGAGGTCTCTAGAAGTGGTTAGTAAATTCCTTTCACTCCTTTTTTTTTTCTGTGTAAGTGTTTGGGTGTGTGTAAGTTGCGGTTTGTGTTGAGTTTGACGGTTTAGTGTTGTTTGAAGTGCGATTGTTATGGATAGTTGAAATTGAATTGATAACCTTTTGTTTTTGTATTTGTGCGCTGTTAGCGGTTGTTGATTGAATGATGTTTTTAGGCTGTGTGAATTTGGTCATATATGTGAAAAGCTGCTCCATTTCTTGATATGTTTACGCGTCTTGCTTCTTTCTGGAAATTTGCCTTGCGGTCGTCATTTTTTAAAATTATAATTCATCATCATCAGTGTTCTTACGTTGACGGTTCTTTTCTGATTTTTTTTAACGAGTTCTTATCTTTCTTCTTCTTCCTGGTTACTTATAATTATTGTCAGATTACGACCGCATCAACTCATTTTTTCAGTAGTTGTGATTGTGAGTTGCTGTTTTGAGGATCTTGTGTAGGGATTCAAAATCTGAAAAGAGTTCTTATTTAGTGATGAACTTGTATTTTTTGGGTGTGATTTATGGATTGCTGTTGTCGTCCGCGTTGGTAGTTTTCAACTTAGAAGGATTTGTTTGCTGGGTGATCTTTTATTTATATCATAACCCAGGTGCTTTTTTCTTCTTAAGGCTCCTAAGTTGTTTTAGTATGTTGATGAAATTGTTTCTTTATTTATGAGTTTTGGTGGTCTGTCTTTATCTCATTCGGTGATTTATCGACTTCATTAAAAAAATTTGCTTGAACCTTAAACGGGATTGACAACTTATGCCCGTGTCTCCCTTTCTAACTCACTTTGAATGGATATACTTGAGGGAATGCTTTGAAATGAAAGAAACTTTGGTCAAGGTTTCTAACCTAATTTTATTTCTTGGTTGAAAACGAAGTTTTAGTTTTCTAAATCTTATATTCAGGTTCAAATTAAGAAATTTCGAATTTACACTAGACAACTGCATGAAGGTGATTGAAGATAGTGCATGGAATTGGGTTATTATGTTGAAACTTGTTTGAATTTTTATTCCTCTTTGTCAAATGACTAGTTGAATCTATTCTTAATTACACTACAAGACATTCTAAAGTAATTGATTAATTATGTTGAAACTCACTTCTAGTTTGTACACTGTTTGTTTAATGGCTTTTTGAATTCATTATTGTTAGTCTCAGACGATATATTATGGGGATGTACGTTCTCTAATGGATGTATGACACTTTAACATATCTTGGAAAGTTTACCCTACAAAATAATAAGAGAGATATTATCATGTTACTTTAGAATATACTACTATTTGCAAGAGCTAGAATTTTTATTTCCTGTTACAGTTGGCTTGTTTTCTTTTGCAATTGATACCCAGCAATTTAAGAGGCCTTGCTGACATTTTCACCTTCTATTTTATATCAGCCTCCCAAAGTCAAATCATTCATCAACAGTGTCATTAGCACTCCTCTTGAGAATATAGAAGAATCCCTTAAAGGTTTTGTTTGGGAGTTTGATAAGGTGAGTATCGAACCTTGTGTTTCTGGTCTTTAAAACCTTATTTGATGACTTGTGGATGCTTGTATACTTTTTTATTTGTTTTAAGCTCCATTGACTCAACTGTTGCTGGTGCAGGGAGATTTTCATCACTGGGTTGATCTTTTTAACCATTTTGATTCATTTTTTGAGAAGCACATAAAGCCAAGAAAAGATTTGCAGGTTGAGGATAATTTTTTGGAATCTGATCCTCCCTTTCCAAAGGAAGCTGTTCTTCAGATTCTCCGTGTTATCAGGATAATTTTGGAGAACTGTACGAATAAGCACTTCTATAGTTCTTATGAGGTATCTCTTTCTTTAAGAAGTTCATTTTCATGCAGTTAATGGATTTTCCCTTATATTTTATCTATTGGTCCTGTAGTGACCACATTCTTTCTTCCATATTTTGGTTGACGTCTCTCCTGAATGTCTATGAACAATTCTTATGTATTCTTTGTCACCCCTAATTTCTCCTCAAGTATTGATTCTTCCCCTTTCTTTTTTTTCAGCAGCATCTTTCGTCCCTTCTTGCCTCTACTGATGCAGATGTGATTGAGGCTTGCCTACAAACTTTAGCTGCCTTTTTGAAGAAAACAATTGGCAAGTATACTATTAGAGATACTTCTCTTAATGCAAAGCTATTTTCTCTTGCACAAGGCTGGGGTGGAAAAGAAGAGGGTCTTGGATTAATTGCATGCACTGTACCTAATTGGTGTGACCCTGTTGCTTATGAGTTGGGTTGCACCCTCCATTTTGAGTATTATGCATTGAATGAGTCATCGAGTGAGTTAAGTGCAACAGAACAGTCAACACAAGGTTTGCAAATTATTCACGTGCGAGGTATCAACAATGCTTCAGAGACTGATTTAGAACTTTTGAGTAAGTTGGTGGCCGAGTATAATGTACCACCCAAGTTAAGATTTTCACTGTTGACAAGACTGCGGTTTGCTAGGGCATTTGGTTCATTGGCTTCTCGACAACAATACACTTGTATTCGTCTATATGCCTTCATAGTTCTTGTTCAGGCAAGCAGTGATGCTGATGACTTAGTTTCTTTCTTTAATTCTGAGCCTGAATTTGTGAATGAATTAGTTTCCTTACTGAGCTACGAAGATGCCGTGCCTGAGAAAATTAGAATTTTGTGCTTGCTATCATTGGTTGCTCTTGCTCAAGATCGTTCTCGGCAACCTACTGTATTGGCTGCTGTTACATCTGGTGGGCACCGTGGCATACTCTCCAGCCTTATGCAGAAAGCCATTGATTCTGTTGTCAGTGATACTTCTAAGTGGTCTGTGGTTTTTGCCGAGGCTTTGTTATCTCTTGTTACTGTTTTGGTCTCATCTTCATCAGGTTGTTCAGCAATGCGAGAAGCAGGGTTTATTCCTACTCTTCTACCCCTGCTCAAAGATACAGATCCTCAGCACTTGCATTTGGTTGGAACTGCTGTGCAGATCCTGGAGGCATTCATGGATTACAGTAATCCTGCTGCTGCATTGTTTAGAGAGTTGGGTGGTTTAGATGATACTATCTCTCGCCTAAAATTAGAAGTGTCTTATGTTGACAATAGTTCAAAGCAGCAAGTTGAAGATTCAGATTTTGTGGAGAGGAACTTGCAAGTCACCAGTAGTACTTCCTCAGAATTAGATAATATACACCCTCTGTATTCTGAAGCTTTAGTTTCATATCACAGACGTTTATTGATGAAAGCTTTATTACGGGCTATATCCCTTGGCATGTACGCCCCTGGGAACACTTCCCGTGTATATGGATCTGAGGAGAATGTGTTGCCACAGTGCTTATGTATCATCTTTAGAAGAGCAAAAGATTTTGGTGGAGGTGTATTTTCACTTGCAGCTACTGTCATGAGTGATCTGATTCACAAAGATCCTACCTGTTTTCCAGTTTTAGATGCAGTTGGTCTTCCGTCTGCTTTCTTGGACGCCATAATGGATGGCATCTTTTGCTCTGCAGAAGCAATAATGTGCATTCCTCAATGTTTGGATGCTTTGTGCCTAAACAACAATGGTCTCCAGGCTGTAAAAGACCGCAATGCTTTAAGATGTTTTGTGAAAATATTTACTTCTAGAACATATTTGCGTGCCCTTGCTGGTGAGATATCAGGAGCCTTGTCTAGTGGACTGGACGAACTCATGCGTCATGCTTCTTCTCTACGTGGACCTGGAGTGGATATGCTGATTGAGATCTTGAATACTATTGCAAAAATTGGATCTGGTGTTGATGCTTCTTGCACATCTACTGATGTGCCATCCTGCTCTACTTCAGTTCCCATGGAAACTGATGCTGTAGAAAAGAGTCTGGTTCCATCAGATGAAAGGGAATCTTCCAAGACTGATAGTTTAGTGCAGACTACAGAGCAGTTTTCTGATGCTTCAACAGTTAACATCGAGGCATTTCTACCTGATTGTGTAAGCAATGCAGCTCGTCTTCTTGAAACTATCCTTCAGAATGGTGATACCTGCCGTATCTTTGTTGAGAAGAAGGGGATTGAAGCTGTTCTGCAATTATTTTCTTTGCCTTTAATGCCTTTATCTACGTCAATTGGCCAAAGTATTTCTGTTGCCTTCAAGAATTTTTCACAACAGCATTCTGCTTCTTTGGCTCGGGCAGTGTGCTCATTCATGAGAGAACATCTCAAATCAACAAATGAACTCTTAGCTTCAATTGGAGGAACTCAACTTGCTGTGGTAGATACTATTGAGCAGATGAAGGTTCTGAGATGTCTTTCTAGCTTGGAGGCTATGCTCTCTCTTTCCAATTTCTTGCTGAAAGGAACTTCTACTGTTGTCTCAGAATTGGGTGCTGCAGATGCAGATGTGTTAAAGGATATTGGGAGGATGTACCGGGAAGTAATTTGGCAGATATCTTTGTTTAACGACTCCAAAGTGGATGAGAAGAAGCATACAGAGCAGGAAGTTGAGAGTAATGAAGCATCTGCATCCAATGCTGTTGGAAGAGAGAGTGACGATGATGCAAATATTCCTGTTGTGAGATACATGAACCCAATTTCGGTAAGGAATGGCTCTCAGTCACTTTGGGGTGGCGAACGTGAGTTTTTGTCAGTACTTCGTTCAGGTGAAGGCTTACATCGTCGTAGTCGACATGGTTTGGCTCGCATACGTGGTGGGAGGACCGGCCGGCACCTGGATGCTCTAAGTATTGAATCTGAAGTTCCATCAAATGTACCTGAGACATCTATGCAGGATGTGAAAAAGAAAAGTCCTGATGTTCTTGTCCAGGAAATTCTTAACAGATTGGCTTCTACACTGCGCTCTTTCTTCACAGCATTGGTTAAGGGTTTTACATCACCAAACCGCCGTAGAGCTGATGTAGGATTATTGAGTTCAGCTTCAAAGACACTTGGAACTGCTTTGGCTAAAATATTTCTTGAGGCTTTGAGTTTCTCTGGATATTCTACGGCTGGGCTTGATATGTCACTCTCTGTAAAGTGTCGATATCTTGGAAAAATTGTGGATGACATGGCTGCCCTATTGTTTGATAGCAGACGTCGTACTTGTTACACAGCAATGGTTAATAATTTCTATGTCCAAGGAACCTTTAAGGAGCTGCTCACTACATTTGAAGCCACGAGCCAATTGTTGTGGACATTACCGTACCCTTTTCCATCACATGGTGTTGATCATGAGAAGACAAGTGAAGGACCTAAACTGTCCCACAGTTCATGGTTGCTTGACACTTTACAAAGCTACTGTCGTGTGCTTGAGTATTTTGTTAATTCCTCTTTGCTTCTATCTCCAACCTCTGCATCCCAGGCTCAGTTACTTGTTCAACCAGTTGCAGTTGGTTTATCTATTGGGCTGTTTCCTATTCCTAGAGATCCTGAAGTCTTTGTACGTATGCTGCAATCACAGGTTCTGGATGTGGTACTAACTGTTTGGAATCATCCCATGTTCCCGAGTTGTAACCCAGGTTTTGTTGCTTCCATTGTTTCTCTTGTTACATATATTTATTCTGGTGTTGGAGATATCAAAAGAAACCGCAGTGGTGTTGGGGGAAGTTCAAACCAAAGGTTTGTCCCCCCACCTCCTGATGAAGCTGCTATTGCAACAATTGTTGAGATGGGTTTTACAAGAGCACGAGCAGAGGAAGCTTTGAGAAGGGTAGAAACTAATAGTGTTGAAATGGCCATGGAATGGTTGTTTAGTCATGCTGATGATCCTGTGCAGGAGGATGATGAACTGGCTCGGGCTCTTGCTTTGTCACTGGGAAATTCATCAGAAGGCTCTAAGGTTGATAATGTGGATAAGTCAGTAGATTCCCAGACTGAAGAAGGGAAACTGAAAGCACCACCTGTTGAAGATATTCTTACCGCATCTGTGAAGTTGCTCCAAAGTAATGATGCAATGGCTTTCTCATTGACAGATTTGCTCATGACACTTTGCAATCGTAGCAAAGGGGAAGATCGGTTGAAGGTGGTATCCTATCTTATTCAGCAGCTGAAGCTTTGCCCATTGGATTTTTGTACAGACTCCAGTGCACTTAGTATCACATCACGTATTTTAGCTTTGCTTCTTTGTGAGGATGGAGCTGTAAGAGAAATTGCTGCACAGAATGGTATTATATCTGTTGTATTAGATACTTTGATGAATTTCAAGGATAGAAATGTTCCAAAAAATGAGATAGCTGTACCAAAATGCATTAGTTGTTTGCTGTTGATCTTGGATAGCATGTTGCAGTCTAGGCCTAAAATCCCTTCAGTCACTGAAGAAGGAAGTCAAACAGATTCTCTTCCAGTTTCATCAGCCCCAGAATCTGTTGCGGAGGAAAAAATTGCACCTGATGTCCCTGAAAAAGAATCTTGCAATGCATTTGAAAAAATGCTGGGGAAGTCCACTGGTTACCTGACTATTGAGGAGAGCCATCAGGTCCTGCAAGTCGCTTGTCACTTGATGAAACAGCATGTTCCAGCTGTGATTATGCAGGCTGTTCTACAATTATGTGCCCGTTTGACAAAAACTCATGCTCTAGCATTGCAATTCCTTGAATGGGGAGGCTTGGCTACTCTTTTCAATCTTCCAAGAACTTGTTTCTTCCCTGGATATGATACTGTTGTATCTGCTATCATTCGTCATCTTCTTGAAGATCCTCAGACCTTGCAAACTGCCATGGAGTTGGAGATACGGCAAACTTTAAGTGGAAACAGGCATGGTGGGCGTATCTCCCCGCGAACATTCTTGACATCCATGGCACCTGTTATCTCTAGAGATCCTGTGGTTTTCATGAAAGCTGCAACTGCAGTTTGTCAGTTGGAATCATCAGGAGGCAGGACATTGGTGGTCTTATCTAAGGAAAAAGAGAAGGAAAAGGACAAATCCAAAGTATCAGGTGCTGAGGAATCTGTCCGAATTTCTGAGAATAAGATACATGACGGTTCAGGTAAATGTACCAAGGCTCATAAGAAGATTCCACCTAACCTTACTCAAGTACTTGATCAGCTACTTGACATTGTCTTGAAATACCCATTACCAAAAAGTCAGGAAGGATGTGATAGTGACTTGACCGCCATGGAGGTGGATGAACCTGCTATGAAGATGAAGGGAAAATCCAAGGTTGATGAAACAAGGAAAAAAGAATCTGAGTCGGAAAGATCTGCTGCACTTGCTAAGGTCACTTTTATTCTGAAATTATTGAGTGATATACTTCTTACATATGTACATGCAGTTGGGGTTATCCTGAGACGGGATTTGGAGACGTGTCAACTCCGGGGATCTAACCAGATTGATAATCCTGGGCATGCTGGGATAATTCATCATGTTTTACATCGACTGCTTCCAATATCAACAGATAAGTCTGTTGGTCCTGATGAATGGAGAGATAAGTTATCTGAAAAGGCTTCATGGTTCTTGGTGGTTCTGTGTGGACGATCTGGTGAAGGTCGTAGGAGGGTGATTAATGAACTTGTGAAAGCCATGTCTTCATTTTCAAACATGGAAAGCAATTCAAGTAAAAGCATTTTGTCACCTGATAAAAAGGTTTTTGCATTTGCTGATTTGGTCTTTTCGATATTGTCAAAAAATGCTTCCTCTACCAACTTACCTGGTTCTGGATGCTCACCTGATATAGCAAAAAGCATGATTGATGCAGGCATTGTACGTTGTCTAACTGGCATTCTTCAAGTGATTGATTTAGACCATCCTGACACTCCTAAGATTGTTAATCTTCTACTCAAGGCTTTAGAATGTCTGACAAGAGCTGCTAATGCTAGTGATCAGATTCTCAAGTCTGAGAAGAAGAAAAGCATAGTGCCAAGTGGTAGAATTGATGATCAGACAACTACAGCTGCTGAGACAGTAGAGCGTAATGAGAACAATGGTGGCACACAACAGCACACTGATCATGAGCAGATGGAAGAGCAGCGGCACCAAGGAAATTCTCTGTTTGCGGGTGGTCATGATGTACGTCCAAATCAAACTTCAGAGCAAGATATGAGGATAGAAGTAGAGGAGACAATGCCAACTAACCCTGAGATGGAGATTGGGGTGGATTTCATGCGTGAAGAAATGGAAGGTGGTGTTCTACACAACACTGACCAGATTGAGATGACTTTCCGCGTTGAAAATAGGGTCAATGATGATATGGGTGATGAAGACGATGACATGGGAGATGAGGGTGAGGATGATGAGGACGATGATGAAGGGGAGGATGAAGATGAGGATATTGCTGAAGATGGTGCCGGAATGATGTCTCTAGCTGATACAGATGCAGATGACCATGATGATACTGGTCTGGGGGATGACTACAATGATGACATGATCGACGAAGAGGATGATGATTTTCATGAGAATCGCGTCATAGAGGTAGGTTGGAGGGAAGCCCTTGATGGGTTAGACCACTTGCAGGTACTTGGACAGCCTGGAGCTGCAAGTGGGCTAATAGATGTGGCAGCTGAGCCTTTTGAAGGAGTGAATGTAGATGACCTCTTTGGTCTACGTAGGCCTTTGGGTCTTGAACGTCGCCGTCAAAGTGGTAGGTCTTCTTTTGACCGATCAGTGATGGAAGTAAATGGATTTCAGCATCCTTTGTTATTAAGACCATCCCAATCAGTCGATCTGGTGTCCATGTGGTCAACAGGAGGGCAATCCTCAAGAGATTTAGATGCTGTTTCAGCTGGGAGCTTCGATGTAGCTCACTTCTACATGTTTGATGGTCCTATTCTTCCATATGATCATGTCCCAAGCAGCCTTTTTGGAGATAGGTTAGGTGGTGCAGCACCTCCTCCTTTGACCGATTATTCTTTAGGTATGGACTCATTACAGATACAGGGGAGAAGAGGTGATGGGCGGTGGACTGATGATGGTCAGCCACAAGGAGGAGCCCAAGCTTCTGTGATTGCTCAAGCAGTGGAGGAACAGTTTTTGTCTCAGTTGCGAGGTATATCTTCAGGCAGTTCTCCTGCTGAAATACAGTTGCAGAATTCTGAAGTACAGGGGAATCAACCATCCAATGATGGCCAACTAGTGGTAGAAGGTGATAACATCAGCAGTCACCAAACTCAGGTTCACCAACGAGAGAATGGTAATGAAGTTATGGATCAGCAGCTTAATCCAACAACCGAAATTGTTCCTTGCCTTGGGCAAGTCAACCATCAATCTACAGAGGAAGATGCAGATGGTTGTTTACAGGTAGATGAGCCTATGTTGATTCAGCCAATTTCTTTGAGTGGTACATCAAATGGGCATGATAGCATGGAAGTTGGGGAAGGTGAGGGCATCCCACGTGATCAAGTAGACACAATGGGAGAACATATCAACACATCAGCGGCATGTTATGGAGGTTCTGAAGTCCCTGCTAGTACCAATGATCTGCCTGTTGAAGATGTGGGTTGTAGTGAATCTTCAAAAACAGATGGACATTCCGGTACTCCTGGTGGTCCTGTTCTGGAGATACCCAATCTGGATTGTGCAAGCGCTGATGTTGACATGAATGGTGTCGATGCTCAGGTAAACTCATCTGAGCAACCCATTCCTGTTTCTGAACATGGTGAGGATGAAGGCTCATCCAGGGAAGAAGAGGCTGCTGCTCAGGGTGCTAATCCGACATACCAAACAAGCATCAATAACGAGGCTACTGGCGCTAATTCAATTGATCCAACCTTCCTGGAGGCTTTACCTGAAGATTTACGTGCAGAAGTTTTGGCTTCCCAGCAAGCTCAATCTGTCCAACCTCCAACTTATATGCCACCTTCCGTTGATGATATTGATCCTGAATTTTTGGCTGCTCTTCCTCCAGATATCCAAGCAGAAGTTTTGGCACAACAAAGAGCGCAGAGGATTGCACAGCAGGCTGAAGGACAGCCTGTTGACATGGATAATGCTTCAATAATTGCTACTTTCCCTGCTGATTTGCGAGAGGAGGTTTGTAATTTGAACTTCACCTGATGCTTAATAGTTGGCTGTGATAACATGTTTGTGTTTGCTTCAGGTGCTTTTGACTTCTTCAGAAGCAGTGTTATCAGCACTACCCTCACCATTACTTGCTGAAGCACAAATGCTAAGGGATAGAGCAATGAGTCATTATCAGGCTCGAAGCCTATTTGGTAGCAGCCACAGATTGACTCGTAGAAATGGTTTGGGTCTTGATAGACAGACAGCTATGGACAGAGGGGTTGGAGTTAGTATAGGTAGAAGGGCAGCTTCCGTAATTGCAGATAGCATAAAGGTGAAGGAAATAGAAGGGGAACCACTGTTGGATGCCAAGGCATTAAAAGCTTTAATCAACCTTCTACGATTAGCGCAGGTAAGCGATTCTTTCTTACAGTGGTTACCTAGTTTGGATGCTGGGAGTTGTGCATTCTTTTTTCTTTTGAATCTTTAGTAGCTATCTTGCATTGTCTTTTCATATATTGGATTAATTTACATTATAATATTGTAATACTCTTCGAATTTTCTGAACTTTGATAAGTGGAGTCTTCCTATTGCTCAGTATTTACTTTTATATCTCTAATCCAGTATCAAATAAAGCTTACTTTTATTTCTGTGGTTGTAGCCCCTTGGGAAAGGCCTTCTTCAGCGGCTTCTCCTAAACCTTTGTGCACATAGTGTTACAAGGGCAACTCTAGTCCGCCTTTTGCTGGATATGGTCAAACCAGAGATGGAGGGGTCAGTGAGTGGATTGGCAAGAATCAATTCTCAAAGGCTTTATGGCTGTCAATCAAATGTTGTTTATTGTAGATCACAGTTGTTGGATGGTAGTTCTCTGATGTTCTCTGATCACATTTACCTCTATTCATTTGTGGGTCAATTTAGTAATACATGATTTGTTGACCAACAGGTCTTCCCCCATTGGTATTGCGTCGCATTCTTGAGATTTTGACATATTTGGCAACAAATCATTCATCTATTGCAAATATGCTGTTTCACATGGATCCTTCACTTGTAGAGTCGTTCAGTACAAAATTAGAAGCTAAGATGGACAAAGGCAAGGATAAACTAGAAGATAGAGTTGATTTGGAAAAATCTTTGGAAGAAACAAATGATGTTCCTTTAATATTGTTCTTGAAGCTCTTGAATCGACCACTTTTTTTGCGCAGCACTGCCCATCTTGAACAGGTAGAAGGGATCTCCTGTTTAACTGATTTTAGAAACTGTTTCCATTTATCCTTTTCGAGTTGAACATATGATTGATAGGAGGGTTCATTTTTGTTGCAAGAGTTTGGTAGCCTGTTCCATTTTCTTGCTCAGTTATCTTTTTAAGCCTTTTGATGATGTGTTTTATCATGCAGGTCATGGGGTTACTCCAAGTAGTAGTTTATATGGCAGCATCTAAGGTGGAGTCCTCGGTTCAATCTGTACAGGCTGAAAATTCCCAAAAACCAACTACAAGTGAAGGTTCGGAGAATGTCTGCAATGATCCTTCTTCTCTTGGACCCAATTCAAGTCGAGAGGATAAACCTACTGATGCTCACATATGTTCCTCTGATGGAAAGACGAGCATTGATACATATAGTATCTTCTTGAAGCTGCCACAATCTGATTTACGCAATCTGTGCAGCCTTCTTGGTCGCGATGGGTATTGTTTCAGCACTTGTGAATTTTAACTGTTTTGCTGTTTTTTTTCCTTTGTTTACCTGGTGTACTACATGGACCATTCCTCCATTGTTGATCTTACCTTTTTTTCTATTATGCAATTATTCCTTTTCTGTGTCGTATCGTTTTCTTCATCAGTTTTCTCTTGCCCAAGTAGACTGTCGGTTTCTTAGCTTTCCAATATCTTGTCCAGGTTATCCGATAAAGTGTATACACTAACTGGAGACGTACTAAAGAAACTTGCCTCAGTTGCTGCAACTCACCGTATCTTCTTTATTGGGGAGCTCTCTGAATTGGCTAATGGTTTGAGCTGTTCAGCTGTCAATGAACTTGTTACGCTCAGAAATACCCACATGCTAGGTCTTAGCGCTGGTTCCATGGCGGGGGCAGCAATCCTACGTGTGCTACAGGCACTTAGCTCACTCATTTCATCTTGTCTAAATGAGAATAAAGGCACTGAGAGCAACGAGGAACCAGAAGAGCAAGATAACATGTGGAGCCTAAACATTGCACTTGAGCCATTATGGCGAGAACTGAGTGAATGTATAGGCTTGACTGAGACACAGCTGGGTCAGAATGCTTTGAGTCAAACTACATCTATAAATGTTGTTGAACATGTTCAAGGGACGTCATTATCTCCTCTTCCTCCCGGAACCCAGAGACTCCTTCCTTTCATTGAAGCTTTCTTTGTTTTATGTGAAAAGTTACAAGCAAATCAGTCAGTTATACAGCAAGATCATGCCAATGTCACTGCAACAGAAGTCAAAGAGTCTGCTGGAAGTTCTGACTCCTTGATCATGGGTAGTGGCGATTCACAGCGAAAACTGGATGGTACTGTCACATTTGCCAGGTTTGCTGAGAAGCACCGTCGACTTTTGAATACTTTCATAAGACAGAATCCTGGTTTGTTGGAGAAATCACTTTGTATGATGCTTAAGGCACCAAGGCTCATTGATTTTGATAACAAGAGAGCATACTTCCGCACAAGAATAAGGCAGCAGCATGAACAACAGCTCTCTGGTCCTTTGCGGATAAGTGTTAGAAGGGCATATGTTTTGGAGGATTCCTATAATCAGTTGAGAATGCGATCTAGTCAGGATCTCAAAGGAAGGCTAAATGTACAATTTCAAGGTGAAGAGGGTATTGATGCTGGGGGTCTAACCAGAGAATGGTATCAATTACTTTCAAGGGTTATATTTGACAAGGGAGCACTGCTTTTCACCACTGTGGGGAATAATGCAACTTTCCAGCCAAACCCTAATTCTGTCTACCAGACTGAACATCTTTCTTATTTCAAGTTTGTGGGCCGAGTGGTAAATCTCTCAGCTACACTTTTTGGGCTCTGTTTATTATTGTGTGGTGTTGGTCAATTGATCAACATGACATTGTCTTGTTCACAGGTGGCTAAAGCACTGTATGATGGACAACTGTTGGATGTTTATTTTACTCGGTCTTTCTACAAGCATATTCTCGGTGTAAAGGTTACATATCACGACATAGAGGCCGTTGATCCAGATTATTACAAGAATTTGAAATGGATGTTGGAGGTCAGAGACTCTTGATAAATTCTACAACTTAATATTTTTTTGTTATTCGGCACACTTCCACATGTGTTTTGATTCAGGTTATAACAAATTTTGTTTGTCTTTGTATTTTGCAGAATGACGTAAGTGATGTACCTGACTTGACTTTCAGTATGGATGCTGACGAGGAGAAGCACATCCTATATGAGAAAACTGAGGTATTCTATTCCTAGAATGTATTATGCTTATCTTTAACTGGTTAACTCAATTGAGAGATTTCAGCTTTCTGCGTCCTTCCATTTATACTTTTTGACTTAATTTTTACAATGTTTTGCTTGACAAAGGTTACTGATTATGAACTTAAACCTGGAGGAAGAAATATAAGGGTTACTGAAGAAACAAAGCATGAGTATGTGGATCTTGTTGCACATCACATTCTGACAAATGCAATCCACCCTCAGATCAATTCCTTCCTTGAAGGTTTTGCGGAATTGGTTCCACGGCAACTTATATCCATTTTCAATGATAAAGAGCTTGAGCTTCTAATTAGTGGACTTCCAGAAATAGACTGTGAGTTGGCTTTCTGGTAAATTTGTTTGAAAATTTACTTGGCTTGATTTCTTGTTAAGAGTTTTGTCTTTTTCTGGTCTTTGCAGTGGATGATCTAAAGGCCAACACCGAGTACACAGGCTATACTGCAGCATCTGGTGTTGTTCAATGGTTTTGGGAGGCTGTTAAAGGTTTCAGCAAGGAAGACATGGCAAGGTTGCTGCAGTTTGTAACTGGGACATCAAAGGTTATCTGTCAAATTTCCATATTCCTTTGCTACTAATGGAATATAGTTAACATGATTCATCAAAGTTGCTTTATGCAATATTTCCACCGTGTAAAATGCCATAGATGACTATATTTAATACATCAATTGCCAATATGTTGGTGGTTCAGGTTCCACTAGAGGGTTTCAAAGCCCTGCAAGGCATCTCTGGTCCTCAAAGATTTCAGATTCACAAGGCGTATGGGTCTCCTGAACGGTTGCCCTCAGCTCACACATGGTTAGTTTAGAACAGAAGATGGTTAGGACGTTGGACAAATGCTCTTCTGCTTGTGGGATCTAAATTATCTTCTTTTTGGTTTTCAGCTTCAATCAGCTGGACCTTCCTGAGTATACCTCTAAGCAGCAGCTTCAGGAACGGTTACTGCTGGCCATACATGAAGCGAGTGAAGGCTTTGGTTTTGGTTAATGAGAGAGTTTAGCTTGATGATGTTTTTCGAGTGATCGCCGACAATTTGCATTCAGGTTCTTGTACATGTGAGTTCCAATTTTTGCATAATTTTTGGCCTTTCATATATCAAAGTTTGATTACTAACTAAATTTTATGCAGATAGTGGAGAATTGATTTTGGTGGGAACAGGAATTGGAATAATTGGAGGAAAATTGGGAAGCAAGCATTTGTTTCTGTGAGGTTGGCAACGTTCTGCAAGAATATTTCAACGGGCTAGGAAATGTACATCAATTTTGGTCTTTTGCCAAAAATGAAGCTTGTATCTAAGGAAAACCAACCAACCGCCATTTGCTACAATGTTAATATCTAAACATCATTTTCATTTGTTATATATATATGAAGTAACACCATTTTCATTTGTTATATATATATGAAGTGTGTCCTACCTTCAAGGCCCAGTTGATCTGTTTGTTTCTTTGTTTTTTTTTTTTTTTTGGCATTGCATTAAAGGTAAGGTCCGAGTTATCCAAAAACTTTTACTTGTATCTTTTAAGAAAACAGGAGACAAAAGGGAGGGGTTGTGGTTTGTTTTTAGTAGTCTAAACTTGTCCTTTGGAACATATCCAAATTATAAGAAATTAGAACCACGCCTGGATATTTGGGTCCTTTTTCATTTTGTCCTTTTCTCCGTTTATGTCTTTATAAGTATTTTAAGACGAACAGAGCAACAGCTATCTTCCAATCACGCCGTCTGCCAGCTCATCCCTTCTAAGCACTGGCGATGATGGACATCTTTCCGTCACCGTTTTAGATTATTCTATTTCTATACGTTTAGTTTTCCAACACGAAAAGGCCCATTTTTGGCCCAGCCACTCCTCTCGCTCACTCTCTCTCTCTTTCTCTCTCATTTACAAGTATCTCCCCCTCTCTCTAGATTTCATGTCGGTATGTTAACTTAGTGCTCTCCTTTTGTCTGTGTTTTTGATGTGTATCTGTTGGGCTTTGATAAATTCTTTTAGCTTGTCCTGTGATATGTTTTCGAGTGTTTTTCGGTGCTTTCTTTCTTTATTGATTTGTTGTTTTGATGATTCTCCTAATGTGATTTTCTTTTGTCTTGTATTTCATTGATTTCATCTTCGAGTTGTTCACGTCTATCTTTTAATGGGTATAGTTTGATCAGCGTTGCTTACCACTAGTTCTGTCTGATTCTTGTGTTGTCTTCTTTCTCCTTTTTTCTCGTTGTTGTTACTGCTTAAATTTTTTTATTAGAGCTTCCCTTCAGAATTATATCGGATCTTAAGGAAGGCGGGGACTGTATGACTACAAATACATCTTTTGGAAAGAATTTGAAAGCAGAAAAAAATAAGTGGCCGCTTGTTGGGATGCCAGGGAGCTTTGGAGCTGCTTTGTGTCGATGTTTATTATTCTGTTAAAAGGAGGACGTTTTTGTTTTTTAAGGGAACGCTGCAAGAGTTGTGGAGAACATATAGGAGGATAATGAATGTAGATTGTTCCTAACATATGTGAAGGTTTGGGTTGTCTTTATAATGTTGCCTGTTAAAAATGTTTTGTATGTTTATGTTTATTCCCCGCAGTTCCTGATTATTCCTAGATTATCAGCCATCTTTCCTTTTGGGTTGAGATTTTCTTTTTCTTTTTTAGCTCATTGGGGGCAGTTGGCGTGCTAAAGTGATCTTTTAGTTGTTATTTAATTGATTATATGTTCTATTCCAGAGCTCTGCTTGTACTTTATTAAATTCTGTGCCGTTTCTCTTAATTCTTAATCATAAGCATGTACTTAAACATGAGATTGTGTACTATTTCAATATGTGGCTTCTATTGGCCATACATACGTCAGGGTTTCTCAAGGGGAGCTCTTATTTATATTCCTAACAGGACACGGGCAGGCCTTTGCCGAAATTTGGTGAATGGGATGTTAATGATCCTGCTTCAGCTGAGGGATTTACTGTGATATTCAACAAGGCAAGAGATGAGAAAAAGACAGGTGGCAAACCAGAGTCACCAGGGAAAGCTGATCATCATATGAAATCTGCAGCAGATGCTGGCAAGCCTCAGACTGTAAGTTCACACTATTTTCTTGTTCTTTATTATTTTCTTGAAAACAGGACTTATGCACTTACAGGCATTTAAAAGCAAATATGATTAGATTTTGTTTCCATTTAGTTAAAGTAGCTTGCTTGTCGTGTTTTATTCTTCATATGTTTTTGTACACTGTCACGGTGAAGATATTGGACAAGACTATGAGTGACAAGCACTAAAATCTGCATGTCATGTTAGTAGTTCAGGTGAGGACCTTGAAGAATGAGATCTTTACATTGACAATGATGTGTGAATGTAATCTTTACATTCAAAATGGTGTGCAAGTTGTCTGATGATCTATTTGATTGGTATTATATTCCTTTTGTATTAATTTGTCTTATGATCCTAATAAGGCTTTAGATTTAGAATTTCCTGTAATATTCATGCAATGATAAGCTACTAATTTTATGTTTACCATCTGATGAATAATAAGGAATTGTGTTGGATCTGATGGGGACATGAAAATCTATGGTATGTTATCTTCTCTGACTTGGTCATGATTGTTCTACAGAAAAAATGGTTCTGCTGCATTCAAACTCCACATGCAGAACCTTGATAAGGTCCTTGTCCGATTCAATGGGCAGAGTATGTTCAACTGTCCGTTACTCCGTTACATATTTACTAAAGAAGACAGATGGTGTAGATCCGTGATTGTGACCTGCTGAAGTTTGCTTTTTGGTTTTTTGTATTGTAAAACTGAGCTGTGGTGAGAAAAGAGCAAATACACATTTATAGTATCTATGAAGAATCCTTGATCTGTTCTTGTCTTTGCTTTGTATGGTATTGCTTTGTATGGTACAAGCTGTAGAGCTTTTGTGACATTCTTTTCTTTCATATTGCACTTGTTAATGGGCTTTTCTTGTGGAATATATTTCATCTTCATGGTAATACTGGAAAAGTTGTAACGAGTGTCAATTGATCTACAGGCTAGATTTTCCTTGCGCCTTTGCTTGTCTTAAGCTTATGGTTTGTGATTGATGTTAGAAAAAGCACATATCATTGCTGTTACGTGGCTACTATTGATTTTAACTTAGTTTCATATGCCAGATTATAGTACACATGGACGGGGATTTTCTATGTAAGTAAGAACACTTGGTTAAATTCGACTGAAATTTCTGTATAATTGAATGCTCTAAACTTGCATGTGTACATATTCCTTTTACACAGCTACCAAAAAAAAAAGTTACACAGCAGTCACCTAACTAAACTCTGGAAATCCCAACCTTACGCTCAAATAGGCGACGCAGAAGGTAAACTTGGAGAACGCTAGCACCTATGAGTGCTGCGGATTCATAGAAGGCCTTGTGCATTGCCCTACGGCTCATCGCTTCATTCGCTGCATTAACAATAAAAACTATTAGAAAATAATAGCTTGGGTAAAAAGAGTGAATTGATGCTCATTCGTGTACAAACAAAAACAGTGGCTCATGTAATGCTAAGGAGCTGGGTTTCTACTATTGATTAGTTCCTTCAACAAAATGAAACGGAAGGCAGCATTTGGCTTTTATGATAGAAAGGGAATGAGGCCATTGTCATTCTATTTGACTCTCAGAAACTGGATACAGCATAGACCACCAAGTAACCTCTTTATTATGAATCCACGTGTCCAGGACATATACTCATGATGAAATATTACGTGAAAAAGTACTACACTGCAACGATGGCAGACCATAAAAGTTCTTCAGGGACAACATGTAACATTTAGGTCAGACTTAGGTGGTATTTATAAACCGCAAATGTTTAAGGAACATGGGTTATTGAGAAATCTTGGAACAAAAAGGTCCATGATGAAAAGTTGGAGATGCAATCTTCCGAAACATACCTAATGCCTGGCGTTCAGTCTGAGCCTCTAGCCAATGCTGTTCAAATTGGACATTGTAGAGAGCCTGCTCTAGCTTCAATATCTGGTCTAACACAGGTTTGAAATGCTCTGTAAATTCACAAGACAAGTGCATCAATTCCCAGTTCTCTAGAACTGAGGCGCAACAGAATATCCGAAGCATAATCGTCACTCTTACCATCTTTTGCATGCTCATCATAGTATGTGAAATGCTTGACTTGTACATCAAAGTCAATTGTTTCATGATAAGGAGATTTGTTAGTGAAACAAAAACGATGAACTCCTTTCTGATGAGCTACAAATTCGAATTTTTCGCTGATCTTGTCACGGAAATCATGGATCTGAGCACCAGAAGGCCCCTTTATCTGACAATGTTATTGGAACAATACAGGATATATTAAAACATGAACTAAATACATGTCAATAAGTCATGCTTCTACATCCCCATTAGAACATAAATCCATGTTTACATTTTTAAGTCATAAATGACTACAAAAGAATAAATATTCAAAACTTAATACCTTTTACTATTAAAATAACCTGAATGCAATACATTAGTTCACAAAATCCTCCTCCAAATGTTGCACGACTATTGTTCATGTTATAGAATGCTCCATAATGTATAGCTCATAATAACGCCTACAGTCGATTCTTTCTATCTCATAGTTAAAAATTACTGCGTATTTTAATGTGGAAGCCCCTTGCGACTCAAGGATAGTAAATGAAACTTGAATGTAAAGCAGCATAGCTAAATGCCTATTTGCGAAAGAGAAGTACATTGAATATAAGGCATACAAATGCTCTCAATCTAAAACCAGCTGCCAGCGTCCCACCATTGTGCCATGTGATTACTTAAACTATTTCTGAAACCCTTTCATAATGTTCTGAAGGCTTAAAAGAGAAGCAAACAATAACAACTAGGCCAAAGGAGTGAGTAAATATTCTGTGTTCAAGATCTAGTCAATTGCAAGACAAGAAATAGCTCCAATAGTTATCTATCTCAGTTCTCTAGAAATGCAATGGTAAATGCCATCAGAGTAAAAAGAGTACTTCTAATAAACTACAATGAATTAAGGAACATAAACTTACCACAAGATCAACACCTTCATGGCTATAATGCCAAGATGAGTCAACCTTAATTACAACAAAGGAAACATGAACAGTGTCTCCTTCGTATTTAACTTCATGAGAGAGACACTCTTCCCTATCAATCACAAATCTAATCCCAAACACAGCATTTGGGGTCAAACAAAAGGCCAGCAACACAAGAATAACTCCTTTTAGTCCGATTCCCATCTGTGGATACAAAATTCAGATCCATTAGTTCCAATATCAAATTATCCATGAAACACAATGAAGATTTTTTTTTTCAACACTGCAGTTTTTAAGAATTCCCAACAAATGAAAATAAATGAAAAAAAAAACAGGGACACGAAAGTCCGACCTATTAAAATTGTCCAATAACTTCACAACCATAATCAGGTTATGTTTGAAAAGTAGGAAACGCAAACAAAAGACAGGGGATCGTCAATTTCAACCCATCAACTTTCCATCATATCCAAAGGGTTCTCTCTTCCATAAGTCAAATCACAATAACCATTGAAATCATTCGATCTTTCCAACAGATTGTTTATAGGGACACTCCCAATAATTGAATCCACGAAACTATATGAAGGCCAAAAAAGATGGATCCGTGTAACACAGATAAATTTGGTAAAAGGAAGAAAGAAACTACCTTTAGAAGATGGATTTGAAAGATCTGTTATTCTTAGCTCCTTCCTTCAAAGCCTCAGTAAAGTAATAGAGAAATGCAACCTGACAAGAAGACTTGCGAAGAACTCAGTACTTGACAATACCGTATTTTGTGTCCTGTCGGGACGATCTGGGTCACTTGATATTTTACACCTAAAATGAAGTCTTTATTTTGTGGGCCCAAGTTACATTGGGTAGAGTTTTTGTAAAGACTCAAATTCGAGATTCGCGGTTTGCGGCGCCCGAACTCAAATTATATATTAATAAATCATCTTTGGTTGTAATAAAAAATATTTAATGATATGATAAACGAAATACCTTATGATAATGTTGAACAACGAGAAAATCAAAATGGCATATTGTTTTTATCAATAGTCTATAGCATTAAACAAAAATTTCCTATGGTGCTTCACAGCAAAAAAAAAAAAAAAAAATCCATTTAAAACATGAAAGAATAATAACATTGATATAGTCAATTGAAAATTCTGCATATGCAAAAAGTATCATATTGCCTATGATACTTTGTAATTGAGATCACTAAAAGTTTGCACTATTTTATAAAAAAATTAGTACATAAATTATACTCAATTATGCAATAATTTTATTAAATTAATTTTCAACACATGATAATTAACAAATAAATATACCGTTATCATAGAAGAAATTTTTAGTTGGAAGAATGCTCTTCGGTGTCAAAATGAAAAAGGCAACCTAAAATTATTAAGGTAAACAAAAACTAACATATCATAAAGATTATACTAAATATTTATCACCAAAGGTTTTCACATTATTGGAATAAATTCGAGCATGATGAGGACTAACTATCCAATCTTCAATGCCAAAAGTAAACTCCAAAGCAATAATGGATACCAGAGGTCTCTTGTAATTGCTTGCATGATCTGATAAGTACCTCCATGTGCCTTCTACCATGATTATATATTGAATTCCATCTTTCAGTTAAAACCCAATCAGAATATGTCATGGAATCTGAGGCAGATATTGGGAATTAGGCATTGGATGCAGAACTTGGTAACCCACAAAATTCGGACCGGAGATTCACATTGTTCTGGTTTGATAACTGGTACAACAAAGGTCCTTTATACAAAATTGAAGAGATTCATCATTTAAAACTTTTTATCAATCCTTAAGCTCATTAGCAATAATCAATAGAGATCGCCTTATCACAGGAGCAAAGGTTTGGAAATAATCATGAACAATCTGCCATCCTGCCAATAATCAAAACAGGATGAAATTCACTTAAATGCCAATGGAAAAAAGACATTTAACTTAAAAGCGTACATAACCTTTCTTTAAAAGGAACTAGTTAACAGAGTAAAGTGGAGAAAACTAATCTGGAGAATGATCCCAACCCCTCACATGCATTCACACTTTGGCTGGGGATAGTTGGGAGAGTTTTAACAAAGGACATAATCAAGTTTACCATTCCATCAATATATTGTGAGCTTTACAACAACCAACTTGAATCAATGGACCATATAATGGTCAAATGCAGATATACTCAAAGCATTTGAAGAAGAATACAAGGAATACTCAACACTAGAAAAATAGTTCACTCATGGAATGAATTGATATTAATGGGCATCTACCATAAGGATGGCAAATAAAGCAGACCATAAAGGTCTAAAAACTAGCTTGGCTATAGTGGTTTATGATATGTGGCAAGAGAGGAATAATAGTTACACACAATAAAAAACAAAATAAAAAATAAAGTGGAAGAAAAACAAATATAAAATAAAGAGTTCATAATTTTAAATTTTCCTTTCTCTTCTATCGAATTTTCTTGCAAGGTAGATATTTGATGTTGTATTTTATTGGATCTTTTGATGATTTCTTTATGTTCTCTACATTCTTGGATTAATATCGTCCCTTCTGGATGTTTTACACATCTGGAGTTGTCTCCAAAAGTCTGCTTTTCCTATTTGCCTTCGTTCACGTCCCTAGATAGCAAAATTTAGGGTTTTTGGGATATACACGATTTAATACACAGTAGTGTATTGAACCATTTATCTCCAAAAATACTTAAAATAGTGACTTTACACATTTTGAGAGACTTACACAACCACATACATGGCCATGTATCTCTCAATTGCTTCAAATCTTTGTTTATGTAACAATTTCATCTGAATTCCTCTCCTTTTGATTCATGAAGGCAATTATAACCTATGAATTCACTTTGAGCAAATTAAGCACCAAATATACAATAAAAGTATAAAATATCAATCGAAAATACATCAAACATAAGGCATAAATATGGTCAATTATGCATTTATCAGACACCCCTACACTTAAGCTTTTACTTATCCTCAAGCAAACTATAATCAAAAATATAAATCTTACAACATCTATCCATCATTAATCTTAATCTGTCCATTCATACTATAAATCATCATGTCATATTAATCAAATTAACATATAATTATAATCATTATCCTAAAATTAACTTCCTAAGTTAATATTAATTGTAGTCACATCAATAATCACCTTAAACATAAAAGCATAAACCTTTACACCCTTATCAAGATTTCACTCAATGCACACAAGTGTTTAGGGTGAAAAGTATCTAACTTTTAATCAATGCATAGGGGTCGTAGTAGGGCTCAGGTAAAGTTTTATTAGAATACTAAAAGTGTGATAAAATTGAAGGATATTTACTAAAAAATCATTACAAAAAATTTGTTTATAATGTACATAGGTCCTTTCATTATAAAACGAATTGTACTATATATTTTCTTCTTTTCTTTTCTATTCTTGTTTTTCTTTTTTTAATCAATCTAAAACAATTCCTTCTTAAAGTTGAAGGGGGCCTCAGGGTAATTCCTTTGAAACTCAATAGGAAAACTGTTATAATCAAGCAGATTTAGAGAATAATAATTGACAAGGAACCCTTATGGGTGAAGTCAATTCATTCCCACTATCTAAGCCAATCTAAATTTGGATTTATGAATCTAAGTATGATGCCCTATGGACTATGCAACATATTTTCAAACTAAGGAATCAGGTAAGAGGATGGATCATAATCAAAATAGAGGATGATTTTAGAACTAAATTATGGTTTGAGAATGATTCCTTCTCTTATATAAAGAAAATTATATTTGCTGGACCCCGGTCCCAGAGTCCAGCCGGACGGTGCCGGACCCCGTTCCCGGAGCCCAACTATCCAAGACAGAGTTACGATCGGCAATCGTTGGGCCCGGGTCCCGACCCCCAAGGCTGAACCCAGGGTGATCCGTCGAGACAGACAAAAGTAATAAACTGCGGAAGCCATACATTCACATCTAAGTAAAATCATCCATAAT
>JANIHZ010000005.1:33416721-33432914 GCA_027478365.1 Erythroxylum rufum
AGTTACTCCCCATACCCGCCCCGTTCGGGTATGGGTATCGGGTACCCATCGGGTTTGGGTACAATTGCCATCCCTAACCCAGCCCCTTGGGTAGGTAAAGCCAGCACTGGTGCAGATGTCAATCATCTCTTCAGCTCTTGGAAACTCACCTTGCATTTATCATCCCACTGAAATTTTATTCCCTTCTGGGTAAGCCTCGACAAAGGGGCTGCAAGCACTGAGAAACCCTCAACAAATCTCCAATAATAACCAGCTAACCCCAGAAAACTGCAGACTTTTGTGACATTCTTGGGTTGTTCCTATTCAAGTATAGCTTCAACTTTTTTTGAGTCCACAAAAATACCTTCCCCTGATATAACATGCCCAAGGAATCCTATCACCCTCAGCCAAAATTCACACTTTGAGAACTTCGCATACAACTACCTTTCGCGAAGTATTTACAACACAATCCGGAGATGTCTAGCATGCTCCTCTTCATTCTTAGAATATATCAGAAGATCATCAACGAAGACTATGATAAACTGATCTAAATAGGGATGAAACACCCTGTTCATGAAATCCATAAATACTGTTGGTGCATTTGTCAATCCGAACGGCATCACTAAAAATTCATAATGTCCATACCTCGTCCGGAATTGGATATTTATTCTTGATGGTAACTCTGTTTAATTGTCAATAATCAAAACATAAGCGGAGGGTCTCATCCTTCTTCTTAATAAATAATACTGGTGCTCCCCAGGGTGAATGACTTGATCTGATAAAGCCCTTATCTAGTAACTCTTGTAGTTGAATCTTCAACTCTTTTAATTCTTTCAGTGCCATACGATATGGAGGTATAGATATTGGGATTGTCCCCGGGACCAAGTCAATAGTGAAATCAAATTCCCGATCAGGTGGCAATCTAGGAAACTCCTCCAAAAAAAACCTCAGCGAACTCGCACACAATGGGGACATCTCCCAGTTCAACCCTCTTTGCCGAAGTGTCAATTACATGTGCAAGGAATGCCTGGCATCCCTGACGAATCAACCTCTTGGCCTTGATCACCGATATCAAGCAACTCAGAAGTACTCATCGGTTACCAGTAAATTTAATCAAAACTCTATCCTGAGGTTCAAACCCCACTTCTTTCTTAAAACAGTCAACCCTGACGCGATACCTTTCTAACCCGTCAATCCCCAAAATCACCTCAAAATCTTGGAGATCGAGGGGAATAAGATCTGCCTCTAACACAGCATCACCGATCTTTATCTCACAAGCAGTATATACTTCATTGCAAGCCACTTGCTCTCCAAGAGGAGTGACCACAATGAGAGGAGGATCTAACAGCTTCCGGGGATGACGAATATCCTTAACGAAGGTCATACTAACCAAAGACCTTTGTGCGCCAGTGTCAATCAACACTTTAACATCTTTACCCAAAACACACATAACACCTTATAACACTATAGTTAGCATTCATACTATTTAAGAATTTACCGATACTATACAAGTAAACCTTAAAATATAACAATACAAAACAAAGAATATTCATCCGGAACATACCTGTAATCGTGTCTGGATTTGCTCGAACGTCCTCCTCCGTCATTGCATAAACTCGTATTTGTGTTCGCGTAGTTGGGCGTTGCTGACTGGCTAGCGGTGCACTACTACCCATACCAGTCCTTTGTGTAGATCCAGAAGACTGAGCACCCGCTCTGACAGTCTCCTCTCGGTGTCTCACCGACTGCACTGAGCTATCTCCTCCCTAAGCCCAAGTCCATATCTGTTGTGGACAATCTCTTCTCAGATGCCCTGTCTCTCCACACTGAAAACACTTTCTCGCCTCTGTACACCTGCCTGCATGAACCTTTTTATAGTTTCTACACTGCTCAGACCGATATGATCGAGCTCGAAATGCAGAGCTAGTAGTAGGGGCAGTGCTCTGACCACCTGGTCGTGGTAACCGCAAGTGGGCAACTGATGATGTAGCGCTCCCAATACTACCTGGAGCTGAACTATCACGGTTCCTCTTAGGCTGCTGACTGAAAGAACCTCCTCCCTTTCTTTTCTGGTTCCTTTCTTCCCATTGTCTCCCATGCTCTTTCACCAACTTCTTGGCTTTCTTAGCCGACTGTACCATCTCCTTAAATGTAGTAGTTGAGGTAACCATCATCCTCTCTTGGATAGCCAAATGCAGTCCTGTCTCAAACTGAACACACAGATTCTCTTCATTAGCCACATATTCAGGGACATAAGTGGCAAGCTCCCAACTCAGTCTCAAACTCGTGCACCGACCTATTCCCTTGTGTCAGTGTAAAGAAGGCAGCCTTCTTCTGATCTTGATCAAATCTGGTGTAGTATTGTTCGTTGAACTCACTGATAAAATCTCTCTAGATCATCTAATTACGATAGCTTCCCTGGACATTTTCCCACCAAACTCTAGCATCGCCCTCCAACAATCGAATGACAACCTTCAACTTCATCTCATCAGGCATTCCCATATCATGAAATGTCTCTGCAGTTTGCCTCATCCAGGTTTTGGCCTCTGTAACACCATCGCGCCCATCAAAAGTACTACACCCGAGGTTCCTTGCCTCTTTGATATACCTCAAAATTTCAAGCATCGGGTGTTGCCCTGGTGTATGACTAGGTACCGCTACTGGCTGTTGTGGTGGCAGTACTTGTGGTGGCATCTGCGGAGCTCCAGCCCCAAGCTGCTGCTGCGCAGTGTATTGTGCCTACCGTGTCATCACTTGCTGCAGAGCTTCCCTCGGCACCGATGGTAAATCCGGCTGCGCTACTACTGGTGGTGTTACGGTGTGAGGCTGCCTATGAGCCAAAGAGTTAGCTATTGCTGGTTCTGCGACTGCTTCTGCGCTATATTCCTCTAGTGCGGGTCGCCAAGGTCTCATGTTGCGACGCCTTCCCCTTCCTCGTCCAACCATGCTATCACTATCAAATCAAAGAAAATACATTGTTTAATAAAATAAATCAGGCTAAGCCTAGCTTATCCGATATCCCAAACATTCCAATGAATGTCGATAAGTACTTCGATCGAGGTCGAAATCATCCGACCGTTAAGGACGTCAACTTAATGATCTGAGACTCAACTTCTCGACTAAAGACTTTCGACACCCAGACTCGACTCCTAAGGCTTATGAACTTTTTGAAAATGAAAATAATACTTTTGAAAATACAGAACCATGGCTTTGATACCAATTTAATTGTTACGACCTGGTACCACATCGGGCCCATGACAACTGCCGTATACTTGGGTTAAGGATACTCACATATTTAATTTTTTGGGCATGTGGTTTCTTATGATGGGGTGGCATTTGACTTTGAAAAAAATTCAAGTTATACTTGATTAGCCTTTACCACGTGACATTAAGAGTTACAAGGATTTTTTAGATTGATAAGTTATTACCACCGTTTTATCAAAGATTAAACGATAATTACATAACCTTTTATGGGTTTAACCAAAAATAAGGATTCAAATGGAACCCTTAAAGTGAAGTAATATTTTTTTTTCCAATAATATGAATATATTCTCAAAGTGATCTCTTTACTCTAAGTTTCTATCTTAACATTTACATAACCACTTTATACGTTTTGTTTAACAAGCTCTTTACACTCATGCATTTCAAAATTTTCATTAGTAAGTAACCAAGTCTTGGCTTGGTCATTTTTCTTTGGTCTATATTGATAGCTTAGAAAAATTAAATCCTTTATAAGCTTCCCCTTATCATTCAATTTCATAATCCTCAAGTTTTTAGGAAAATCTTTGTTTATAACTATCTTTACATAAATTCTTGCATATATGATTCTCTTTAGGTTAGTAGTTTGTTCATCCAAGCAAAGGGTTCTTCTAAGTGAGCTAGGTAAATTGTTGAGGCCCTCTATAGATCAATATTAAGTGGCATGTTATGAAAATTAACCCATGTAAGGATGTTTTCCATCTTGGCTTTAGTCATTTTTATAATTGGTCTCTATTTTTAGAGAGGGGCTAGCAATTAACATTCCATTACCCTAATTCCAATCTATTCCATATTTTCTTCCCTACAAAATCTAAAAATGGACATTTCTTTTTTATTTATAAGCGTGTTCTTAAGTCTTATCTTCCTTAATGTTTCTATAGCTCCTTATTGAACTTAGGGGAAGGGGTCTCTTCTCTACAAAAAGCCCACCAATGGTGTTTTTCCATTTCTTAGCTTTAGTATTAAGAATTTTAACTAAAAGAAATATCATGGTAGAGCCATTTTTTATTTTATGATAGAATGTACCTAAGTTTATCAAATATTGAGAAATATCTTACAACTTTGCTAAAAAATAACTTTTTAACCACTGAGTCTAGGTTAACACTAAAAGGAGAATCTTTTCTTTTGCCATCTTAAGATTTAATCAAAGCCTAGCTATAGATGAATTTGATGGGGATTTTGGTCTCTAAAGTTTAGGGGATGGCATACTACTACATACAGCAGAAAGAGAAAAGGGTGCAAGAGATGTAGATGAAGCGAGGGAAAGTTGGTAGTATCCTTAAAGGCTATTTTGTTTAAAACATATGATTTTAGGTTATACCGATCGACTTGTATATAGTAATGGTCAATAGTATCTTTAAGATTTCTTAAACCAAAGTGTAGAATGAGTTTAGATGATTAATCGATTGAGTGGTCGACCAATACTATAAATTGGCAAACAATGTCCTTTAATGGTCAAACAATATAGCAATTTTTGAGAAATTTTTGTATAGGAAGTATGTTGTGCATTTAGTCGATTATATTAGTCAAACAATATGTTACACTGGTCAACTAATGTAAGTGTATAGTCGACCAATATAAAAAAAATTTAGAATTCAGCCCCCTCCCCTTCGTTTGTTTAAACAAAAAACTTACGCCTTTTCTTTTCCTCTAAAAATATTATAAAAAAACTCCTGATTGCAATATAGTAAGTATGTTGTGCATTTGGTCAATTATATTAGTAAACCAACATGTTAGATTCGCTAAATAATGTAATTGTGTGGTCATTCAATATAAACAAATTTTAAAATTCAACTTTTTCTCATTCGTTTGTTTAAATAAAAAACTTACCCCTTTTCTTTTTTCTTTAAAAATCAACAAATAAAACTCCTTGTTGCATATCAATCTCCTCCATTTCAAATTTCTTGGATCCTTATTTCACTCAACCTTCTTGAAACTTTCTTGAAAAGTAGCATTTTTACAGTCCTCTTACACAACAACTCTGTCATTTTTGGCTGATCCTGACCTCTTTTACATCTCTCTCACATATTTATTCCTCTTAGGAAACTTTTGAAATATTTTTTGATCAACTTTTAGTTTGAAAAAATATGATTTGATCTTTAAAAGAACTTAAAAATCTTTGTAAACATGTTGTAGACCAATATATAAGTGTGGTCAACTAATGTGTTGTTTATAGAGATATTAGTCAACCAACGTCTTAGATGTGGTCAACCAATATGTCAGGAACTTCAGAAAAATTATGTACAAAGATTTTGTATGTGACATTGTTCAATATATTAGTTGATCAATATGGCAGCTAGATTAGTTGATGAATGTCACTATTATTAGCCATTTTAATGGTTACTTTTTGTATCTACCAATATTTTGGAACTAGTATAATATTTGGGAGTTACAAGAACACATTTACCAAAGTTTTTAAGCATAAACATTTATTTATTCAAGAAACAATGAAGTCTATCTTTACCCTTCAAGTAGAATTATACAAGAGTTCCTCTTTGTCAATGAAAGATTATTGTAAGAAGTTTTCTCTTTACCTAATTAAAAGAAGAGATTAGTAGAATTCTAAAAGAGACTTAAGGAGTAGACATAAGAAAGGTTTATTTATCGAACAACTAACCTCTTTTCCATATATATTTTACTTTTCACTTGATTGATTGATTGAGCTTATTTAAATTGCCATTGTATTTTATTATTCAATTTAAAATATTTTAAATATCTTTATTAAGTTACAAAAGTTTTCTTAAAATTCACTAATGCCTAATTCTTTCCCAAAATGCCTGTAGAAACTAACAATTTATACATTGCAAAGAGTTAAATTAAATATTACAATATTAGAATTTAAGAAGACAGAAAAGAGGTCTTATATATATATATATATATATAGGACATTACTGTAATTTTCCAAGTTTAGAGCAATGCTTTAGAATTAAGAGAAAATATAGCACAAAAGGACATTATTGCAATTTTCCAAGTTTATAGCAATGTTTTAATATATTATTTTTATTATCACCTATGCATACTTCATAAAGTCAATCTTTCTTGTTTTTTCTGTTGTTCAATTGTAACTTTGTATTTCAACCGATATATACACACTCCAAACTTTTTTATGGCAGGTGACTTTGTGTCTCTCGTGACTTTTTAACATAAAGAGATTACCGATATTAGAATTAAGAGAAAATATAACACAAAAGGATATTATCACAATTTTCCAAGTTTAGAGCAATGTTTTAATATATGTGGCGCCCTTTTGGCTTTTTATTTGATTGTATCGAAATGCCCAATAAATTAGGATTTTCCTATTGGGTTAGGTTATTTTTGTGCAAGCGGATCATTTATGATAAAAAGGATGAGTTTCAAGAGAATAATTCGGAGTTCTTGTAGAATGGAACCATGCAAAATTAGATACAAAATAGATTGTTCAAAGAACAAAGCCTTTTTCGAACAAGCTAATTTATTTGAGACCCCATATATATTAATTGATATAGTTGAAGGATCTTCATAGATATTATATTCAACAATAATAATAATTTAGTAAAAATTTCACTAACATACAAAGTCTTGTAAGATTAAGTAATACACAATTTTATCCCTAATCATAAGAGATACTTGATAGATATTATATGAAAAAGATATTATTTGTGATTCTATCCTTAGATGTGGCCCTAAAACAATTTATTGTTCTTGTACGAAACATAAACCTGAGGAAAATTAGCAGACTTCAATGGAAGATATAGTCAAAAGTGAATTTTTTACCATTAAAAAAAAAAAGTGAGAGAGACAGAGGGATGAAATGGGCAATAACTTCTATCTAGATGAGCAAATTTCAGAATTTTCTTCATTTATGTGCGTTTGTATTTGTGACGATGCAAGAGAGACAGTTGTGACTTGGTGCGTCAAGACCCTGCTGAAGCTGAAGAATAAGAGCTGAAGAATAAGCTAGTGGGATGAAACCCTGTCTCTTTCTTGGACATTTTCTCTTCTTTTTGGACATCAACCTTCCTGTCCATGTTCATGGTCATTCATTGCCAAAATGAAGACTTTGGAAAGTGGGCCCTTGAAAAAGCCATTATTCTTTTACAGTTTAACGGACCCATTTGATCCAATTCTTCGTTGTGAATGCTTTAATGTATTGGCTTATATGACAAGATTGCCCTTCCATTCAATTTCAGAGCTTTGACAAATATCTCTGTCTAAAAGGGAAAATGAAGATAGGGGTCCCACGCCAACGTTGATTATCAAAAATAGTACAAAACTTGTGCTGATTGAGATCAATTATAGACAATTGTTGTTGGCGTACACATCGGATTGGAAAGGCACTGCCCCAACACAAGTAAGAATCGTCAGAAGCCAACACCACAATCTATGAGCCCGTTATGTCTCCCTATATACTTGCTTGTTAAACGCTTCGTGCTTGAAACAGCTTTTCGAAGTTTGAAAATCTCCACAGCCCCATTCTGTCTGTCCCTAGACCCTGGGACTGTTCTGTGGCAGATTCCCCAAAAGTCACGCCTTTTTAAATTTTGATTCAAAACCCACAAGTTTTCTTCGAAAGAGGTGCTTTCTTGGCCAATAAAATCGTTGGTGAATTTTCCTTAGGGCAAAAGCTTGAAAGTTTCTTGGTGGGTTTTGTTGTTCTTGTCAAAAGAGTAAAAGGGTTTTCGACTTTCGGATAGATCGAGAAGAAAATGATCAAGAATCAGTATTGATCATGGGACGGAAAGACGGTTACCAAGATTGTTGATTTCACCTTTTGGCTTTGTTTATGTGCAAGAGGTCGCTAGGGTTTTGCTCTGGTGAGCAGTTTTGAATTATCTTTTGTCGTTGTTCGTAGCTTTCAGTTCTTACCAGTTTTCGTTTGGTTTCCCTTTATATTTTTGTTCCAATTTTCATTTTATTTGTTTGCTGAACGTGAAAGCATGTGCATGATTCCCAACTCTAGTAACCGTGCAAGTCTTTCCCTTTCTCTTGGTTGCGATCTTTTGACGTTTTGGTTCCCGTGGAGATTTGATCTAAAAATTTAAACGCACTTCTTATTACGAGTATTTATCAATAGAGATGGTATGGTTTAGTTGCGAGGATCCGACTTTCAAAACGGAGTTGGAAAATGGAAATATAACTTTGACATTGATTAAGCTGGTGGTTTATCATCTTAAGAATTTATGGGAAGATTTTCATTTGAAGGAATGATTCAATCAAAGTGACTCGTACGCTGAAGGTTTACAAGCTTAAATGCTTAATGCAAGTATGATTTGGTTCTTTGTGAATGATTTTTGTTTAAATATTGTTGGAAGAATTATGATATAGTTAGGAATGTTGACATGAATTATAAGAATAAATTAGTAGACAACAAGAGAATAATAATAATACTGATCTTTTCCTGATCCTTTATATAGCTGTATTTGGGCTCTGCAGTCTTGTAAGTTTTATATCTTGATTGTGGATGTAACTGCTATGACTTATATGAAATATCCATTTAATATGGGTCATATTCGCCCAAGGTTACTTGAGATTTACAGTTTCATTTCAACTTTGGAATGAATATTTTTAATTTCTTTTGACAGTAAATAATTGCGGAAAATATACATAGGAGCAAATCAGCCGCTATGGTTGCAAAAGAACGTAAAAGTGCCACAGACTCTCCAAAAATAGAGGTGGGAGAGATAGACACCAGGGCACCATTTCAATCAGTTAAAGATGCTGTGAACCTCTTTGGAGAAGGTGCTTTCTCTGGAGACAAACCAGCCATCAGGAAAACAAAACCTCATGCAACTGAGGTACTTCTGAGTTTCTTGTAATTTGGTACTTTGGTCCTTTTGGTGTGACTTGTCTTGGCTCTGCAAAATAAACCTCCTTTGAACTGCTACATCATTGATTGTTTTTTAATTTCCTATTGATTATCATTATTGCTAGAAGAACATGTGAATCACGAGCTATTATTGTACTTCAGTCAACAATTACTTGGGCAATTCAATTTTTGTGGTTCAGAGTAGCATAATTTGTCACTAGAGAGTTAAAACTTGGGTTTGAATAAACAAGAGTTTCTTAGCTTTCCATCATCATACTCAAAGCATGTCAAACTACTTACCTCTAATAGATGCACATTCATCTTATACTTACTGTAACAATATCATAAGAATGAATCATTTTGATAAATCATTAACATATTTAACTAATGTTAATGAAATACATACTATCTGTAGTGATTTCCACGTGTTGTATAAAGAGTGGACTTTATTTAGGCTTTGATCTGAGCCTGAACTTATATCTTGATAGTGCTGATGCTGATAATTTTGTTTTGAATCCTATTTTCCCTCTTAATTCAGAGAGTCCTGGCCAAAGAGACACAACTTCACCTAGCCCAGAAGGAGTTGAATAGGTTAAAGGATCAACTAAAGAATGCTGAAACTACAAAGGCCCAAGCACTTGCAGAGCTGGAGAAGGCTAAAACAACTGTTGAGGATCTGTCACAGAAACTCGAAGCTGTTACTGAATCAAAAAATTCAGCAATTAAGTCAACAGAAGCTGCAAAGAATCAGGCAAAGCAAATTGAACTAACAAAAGATGGCAACCTTGATTCTGATGGTTCTAGGAAGCAGGACCTGGAATCCACAAGAGAACAGTACATGACTGTCTTCACTGGACTTGATGTTGCAAAGCAAGAGCTAAGGAAAATTCGTCGGGAATATGATGCATCCTTGGAAGCAAAGCTTGCTGCCTTCAACCAAGTTACAGAAGCAGAGCATGCTGCCAAAGCAAATATGGAAAAAGTTGGTGAAATCTCAAAGGAAATCTCAGCACTACAGGAATCAATTGGGCAAGTGAAGCTTGCAGCTTTGCAAGCACAGCAAGAGCAGTCGAAGATATTTGCTGGAAAAGATGTTCAGAGGCAGTCCTATAAAGCTACGTTGGAAGCTTCTGCTGATAAACTGCTTGCATTGAAGAAGGAGTTTGATCCTGAACTTGCCCAAAGTCTTGAAAAGCAGCTGGCTGAAGCAATGAATGAAATTGGGTCTCTGCAAAACCAGATGGAAAGTGCCAAGGCTTCTGATCTGGATTCTGTGAAAACTGTCACTTCAGAACTAGATGGTGCTAAGGAGTCACTGCAGAAAGTTGCAGAAGAAGAAAGCACTTTGCGAAGCTTGGTGGAATCTCTTAAGCTGGAGCTAGAGAGTGTGAAAAAGGAGCATTCTGCATTGAAGGAGAAAGAGGCAGAAACAGAATCCTTGGCGGGGAACCTGCATGTCAAGCTTCGCAAAAGCAAGTCTGAGCTTGAAACAGCCCTTGCAGAGGAGTCGAAAGCAAGAGGTGCTTCTGAAGAAATGATCTCGACGTTCAGCCAACTGTCACTGGAAGCAGAGAAAGCAAGGCTAGAAGCAGAAGAGATGAAGGAGAAAGCAGAAATCTTGAAGAAGGAAGCTCAAGCTACCAGGATTTCCCTTGATGAAGTGGAGAAGAAGTTGAGAGTTGCTCTAGAAGAAGCCGAAGAAGCGAAAACAGCAGAGGCAAGAGCACTTGATCAGATTAAGACATTATCTGAAAAAACTAATGCTGCACGAGCCTCAACTTCTGAATCTGATGCTAAGATCACAATCTCAAGGGAAGAGTTTGAGTCTTTGAGCCGGAAAGTTGAAGAATCTGACACATTGGCAGACATGAAAGTTGCAGCTGCCATGGCTCAGGTAGAAGCTGTGAAGGCTGGTGAAAATGAATCTCGCAAGAGATTAGATACAATGCAGAAGGAAATAGAGGATATGAAGGCTGCAACTGAGGAGGCTTTGAGGAAGGCAGAGATGGCTGAAGCAGCTAAGAAAGCAGTAGAGGGAGAACTTAGAAGGTGGCGAGAACGAGAGCAAAAGAAGGCAGCTGAAACTGCAACTCGGATACTGGCTGAAACAGAGATGTCTTCAGAATCATCTCCACATAATTACAGGATTCAAAAACAGAACCAAGCGCCACAGAAAGTTATGGAGGTTAGGAAGTTAGGAAAAGAGAAAAATTCTGTTTCAAAAAAAGTCCTTATGCCTAACCTCACTAACATCTTTCAACGAAAGAAGAACCAGGTTGAGGGTGGCTCTCCTTCTTTCCTACCTGGCGAGAAGCCTCTGTGACATGGTGGATCCTAAAACTGTATGTGATTATGAGTGGGGTTAGAGATAAACATGTTTATGGTTTTGGTTGTGTACATCTCAAACTAGTGGAATTAATTTCGTAGAGTTGAAGGGGAAATATTGCATATCAAGACATAAGCATGGAAGCTGGTTAGATGTGTGGATTTTGTACATGGGACAATTCGACTAGAAAAATGTCCGAAAGAGATGTAGCGTAGTGAGGATTTTCCAAAAAAATGACGCATGTATAACTAAATACGGGGCAATCAAAAGATACTCATTAGCAGCTGGGACAGGGTAGTCTTAAAAGGAATAATGAGAGGCATTCAACACCTGCTTTCTAGGCCTCTAAATGCCTATTATTTTGATTTGAGACCGCGCTTGCATGAACTGCCTCCTTGTTGCCAAAGAGCACAATATTGAAGATTGGTGACGAGTGCGTCATTGGTCTAAAAGCAAGTTGGTGGTTGGTGCTCTTTGTTGGGCTTGGTTAGGACCACCTTCATAAACAATAGCACCAGCGTCCATGTATATTCAACAAAAGATCCTAAGAGGTGCCCCTGTTCAATTCTTTGTTAGAATAAATTATGTGAACACTTACAAAATATAGATTAAATCTTTTGTAAATTTTAAATAATTATTTTTAATAAGATACTGGTAATTTATTTTTAAAAAATGACTCAAAATTTTCTTGTTTTATGACATTTATGGTAACATTATATGTCATAGTTAGATCTAATGTTATGAATATTGTATCAGATTTGGTATTGGTTTTGATTTTGTTTTTGGTACAGTATAATACAATACTAGTACTGATCAATATCAAATATTATTTTAAATAATTTTTAAAATTTTAAAATAATTTATCAATTTTATAAAATTACAAAACAGTCTTTTGATATACTATGTTATATAATTTTTTACTTCACTTCAACCGATATCCCAAAAAATCATAATAAAATTAATTTAGTGTAACAATAACACTCATATTGGTAATATTATTCATATTTAGTATTTAACAATAACTACAATTAAATAACAAAAAGATCATTTAATTCTTATACAATTAGAATACTAAGAATAAAATATAGTACATAAAAAATTATAAATGATTACAACAAATTATCATATGATAAGAGTACCATAGGTCCATAATAACAAGAGTTAGTGATTACAAACACATCAAAATAGAAGTGAAACTTGAAAGAAAAATACTTATGATTATAATTTTCATATTTATCCATGTTTAGAATTGACATATGCATCAAATATAGATGAAACTAAAAGTCAAGAGAAAAAAATGAAAAATCTAAATTTTCATTTCATGATATATCCACTTGTAATCATATTGGGCCAAACTTTCATTTGATATAAAATTCTCTTCATTAAATATAGTTTCTTCATCATCATCATCATCATTCATATTTAATACACCAAATGATTTATCAATATTTTCACATATAAGACCATCATCTAATTTACTCTCATTTATAAAATTTGGTTGCTTTAAAACCTATTTCACTTAGAGATCAATATGATCAAAACAAATTAAATCAATAGAACCACGTGTTCTTTTAAGAATCTTAATGAATAGTTAAAATTATAAATTTAAATTATTATGAAAGTATAAGAAATAGTTTTTCAAATTAATAATGATACTAAAATACAGTTATTGAAGCTTCAATTTGTATAGGAAAAATATCATCATTCAATCTCTTATGCTCTAACCTATTTTACTGTATAAATGGATGGACTTAAATATGATCCAATTCTTTTAACACCCAGATGCATTCACTCATTGGCTAAGAATTCGAGTTATAAAGATTTGGAGTTATGAAACTTCACTTCTAAAACTTCTAAATTGGTCACATTAAGCAACTATAAGATAACGAAAGTAATCACATAAATAGAATGAAGTGATGATTAATTTTAAATAAGTAACACAATTAAGTAAATGTATACTTGAATTAAACTCATTATTGTGATGGGAATCCTAAAATCACCACTTGCATCATTATGTTCCTCCACTAATTATGAGTTAAGGACGTCTTGTATCATGTTATTTAAAACAAATATTATGATGGTTAAGAGCATTCTCCTATTAACTTTAGCTTTCTTTTTGAAACTTTATCTAAAATAGACATTAAGAAATGTACTACCAACAAACAAGGAAGAGTAAAGATATTTTTCTCACTTCGTTAATCACTATAAAATAAATTATGTATAAAGAAGAACTATTTTCTAACCCTTAATTGTTTCCTTTAGCATTATAAAATAAATCTATTATCGAATTATCATCACTATCAACTAAATGAAGTCCTCTCACAAAAGGATCACAAATTGACATTGCTTATAGAATTTATGATCTTAAAAAATAATCTTTAGAAACCTCTATTCTGACTTTAGATCTAGCATAATAAGATAAAACTTTTTATCGCTTAGAAACATTTATATCAACTCCTTTATTTAAATAAAATACTAAAGTAATAATAAAGTAGTTGCAAATGTTGTAATAGGACGATTATATAATTTTTTATTTATAAAATCTTTTCTTATCAAATTCAATATCCATGCATAATTATAAATGACCTTGTTACTTCCTACAAGATTTCATTAATGATACAAAAGTATCTTCCAGCTCCTAGGTCAATATAATATGTAGCAAAAAGAGTACAATAGAAAGAACTATACTTACTTTGTAACCTCTTCCCGGTTACTTTATAAGTTGCATCATTGTCAATAATAAATTGAACAATATTTTCAGGCCCAATTACATTCATAACTTTATCAAATATCTCTAAAAAAGTATTAGCATTCCTTACGGTATTAATGCCTTTAAAAATATCGTCTCCTTAGTAAAATAAACTAAAAAATTTATAATGGCTCATGTCTTTTTTTTCCATCCATCAACAAATACCTATAAGTTGCCTAGGCTCTTCTTCTTTCACTCAGCTAACTTTTTATTTCAATAAAGAGTTTCTCAATAGATTACTTCTATAGTCATCAATTAAAGGAGCTTTAAATCCTACACAATAAAAGTTAATAACATCTACTATAGGCTAATAATAGTAAGATTGAGCAGCATTGAACGACACACATCATACCAATATCTAGCTATTGTCATTTTCATATTATGACTTACTTCTTTAGATTATAATGCACTTCAGGTAAAAAGTAAAGTTAGGCACTTGTCTTCTTGGTTTTTTTTTCATAATATCAGTTACAACAATCTCTTATTCTTTTGTAAGAATACTAATTTCAATATTGTGAATATTATCCTAGCTTATGCAAAATGAACTTTCACTTCCAATTTTATAGTTAAATCTTTGCCTTCTTTCTTTTTTATTAGTATACTCTTCATATAAAGTGTTCATATATCTTTCTATATCATGACTAACTTTATGGGAAGTTTTCACATCACCTTTGATCCTAGTTAAATGTTTCTTTAATCTATTAATTCCCTCACCTTTTAAATGTTTGTCACAATACAAACATATATTATGGGTTTTCATACTAAAAACTAATCTTATGTGAGTTTAAGTTAGATCATTAAATCTTTTTAAAGAGATTTGATTATTAGGAGTACTTAAAGTTTCCTCCATTTAACTATAAAAATAAGTGCAGACATATGTACAAAAAAAGAATAATAACTTCATATCAAAATAAATTTTTTATAGATGAAAGTAAATTTACTCAAAGCATATCGATAAAGCTAACATAAATTACTTATAGGAATTCTCATTCAAACTTGAACTAAAAGCATTCAAGATTTAAATCCTTTAGCACTTTTCCAACTCTCAAAAGAGGGATTTTATTGTATTTGCACTTAGTGAACTATAAGATAGATTTACCATTTTTTTAACTAAAATAAATGCATATTTTGAAGGCAGTGGAGAAATAGAAATAGTTAAAAGATATTTATTTGATATACCTAAATTAGAAAATTATTTAGAAATCATGTTATGGTTTTTTAGTATGTCAATGTCACCATAACATAATCTCTCAAATAAATATCTAATTCATATTGATCAAGTTTAGGATGAGGCATTAACTTCAAATAATCTCTGCAGTTAAATTGTAGAACTCCCACTTCTTTCGATACTTTTTTGATTTTATTTGAAATTGAAGAAGATTCAACATTTTAAGTGATGTTATCCTCACCATTACTTTTTTAGCATTCAAGCATCATGAGTAAAGTCTTCTTCTCTTGTTCAATAAAATTAGTTATAGTAGAATTATCAGTATATGGTAGAAAAAGTAAAGATAAACTAATTTGTAGTGATAGTCCATGAGAACGTCACATAATGATAAAAAATGGTCTTACAGATAATTTTCAGATTTCTTCAACATCTCATAGATATGATTAGCCATAAATGGAAAAGGGTTCTCAAGAGCATCTTTCAAATACTTTTGAATTTTCCATACAACTTTAAAGTAAATATTTGATGTTAGATATTTTGAACTAAAAAAGAATAATTTTACGTTATAAAATATTTTTAGCAACTTATAAAAAAGTTTCACTTTATGTCATTCCTCATTAATAAGTAAAAAATCAAAGAAATCTTCAGTTGGCAAATCTTTGTATAATGGTTCACGCTTTCTCAAACGATTAAAGACATCCTTGTATATCAAAGTAGCATTAAGCATTGAATATGTGGAATTTCACCGGGTCTTGCAATCAAGAACCAATTTCTTGGTACTTGCAATGCGTAATTATCGCACCGCTTCTTCAAACTTCTGCTCCCTTTTTGGAGATGTTGTCCAATACACTACACTATCTCTAATCCTTTCTATACCCTTGCCAATGACAAGCAAACCATCTTGAACGATCAAATTTAAAATGTGGGC
>JANIHZ010000005.1:33458708-33483766 GCA_027478365.1 Erythroxylum rufum
GTATGTTCAATACAATCAATATCAAATGGATCATATGTTCTCTTCTTACTAAGCGCTATGAATACATAATAGAGAAATTATAAAATCAACAATAAAAATAAAATTATTGAAATAAAAACAAAATTATAAAATATTTGTTCTTTATTCTCAGATTATAAGTAACGTAAACAAGGCCATTAAGTCTTTGATGTTCCAAACGATTTCATTTCTTTGTATGAATACATTCAAAAACGCTCTAATTACATTCATAATTTGATGCAGAAGTTGTTTGACTGAGTAACCTAATACTGAGTTTTCTCAATGTTAGAGCACTGTCACCGAATAATCTCCACCACTCATATGTATTTTAAATTAATAGTTATGATAAAAATATATATTATTAATAACTAAATAATGAATTAAATTATACAACTTACTTGGCTGTATTTTTTTCATCATAAGTTCTCTCTTTACTGATAATCTAGCAAAACTCTCTAAATCTTCACGATACAATTTAATTTCATTTATCACTTGTGTTTGCTCTTCAATAGAGAAAATACCTTTGCATTCAATCACATCAAACAAATTGCCCATAACATTAATTGTACATGCTTCTCCACTATATAAGCAATAAGGATTGAGAAAATAAGTTACTAAGTGAATCCTTTAAGTAAGATGCTTATCTCATCGTCGATCAATAATATCTATACAAGGCTTGTATAATTTCTCCTTCCCTTTAAAAAGATTTATAATTGTTTTGTGAGCTCTATACATACCATCATATATATTCCCCAAAGATGGCTTCTCATCCAAGTCAATAATCTTCAACAACCTTATAAGCGGAGCCACAATCTCTACAATGATCAAGCAAGCATCCCAAAATTTATTATCTAGAATAATAGCACAAACTTCTTTTCCTTTTTTACTCTTTGATAATTTATAACTAGAAAAGTGTTTACTTGTCACTAAATTTTGAAGTAGTTGCTTATGTTCATAATCACTTTTCAAAGTAATAATTGTAGTTGCAAACCTAGTAGCAGCGGACGCATGATCTCAACCCAATCTTCTTGCTTTCTTAACCAAGAAAAAAATGTGACATGATTAGAAACAAAAATTGTGATCTTAGATGCGCGTGAAGCAAGACTAGAAATATAGTTCATACTACCAATATCTTTTAAAATAAGATTTATACGATGAGCAGCACATGGAGATCAATAAATATGTCCATACTTTGATTGTAATAAGTACTCAGCTGATACATAATTAGCTGCATTATCTGTAACAAAATGCATAACATTCTTTAGTCCAACCCACTCGAAAATTTTAGAGAATAATTCAGATAAAGCATTAGCTCTTTTTACCAAGTTAGAAGCATCAACAGATTTGATAAAAGTTGTTCCAATAATACAATAAACCAAGAAATTAATCAAGATTCTTTGTCTTTGATCAGTCCACCCATCTGCCATAATAGTGCATCCTGTTGATTCTCAATTAGACTTATATGTATCCACAATTAGCTGACATTCCTTTTTAAAATCTTGAAGCAAAGGTACATGCAGCTCATAATAAGATGGTACCTTAAATCCTGGACCTATTGTTGTTGTAGCATCTATTGCTTCTTGAAAATATGGTGAATTTAAAGTATTTAAAGGAATACATGAATGGTAGAACCATCTAGCCTATGCTCTTTTATATCGCAAAACAACATCCTTATTAACCAAAACACTTTTTAGACTAGGTTGAGAACTAGGAGTAGTTCTTGGAGAAAAATAAGAATCTATGTCAATAGTAACTTTCTTTTTTCCTTTATCTAATACTTGTGGTGCTTTATCATCTCTAAAAGATATATCATGGGCCTCTTTATTTTCCTTTTCCTTTTTTATTTGTTACTGTAAATATTTTCCAATTGTATCACGCACATCAAGTGGTACTTTTTTGCAAGAAGCAATATTACCCTTAACACCAGCAAGATGTTCTTTGATTTTATAAATTCCTCTCCCTTTAAATATTCTACCGCAAAACATACAATTATATTAGATATTCCCATCAGATGCTTGAGAAGATGAAAAATAATTCCATGCTAGATCGGACTTACCATGAGTAGAGGATGATTCCATTTTCTCCATTATGATTTAACCTAAAAAGTATTTTGAAAAATAATTGGGTATATTATTGTCAAAGCAAAAGTCTCCTACTTAAATAATTCTAATTAGAATGACAATCAAAAGCATAAAAATGCGCTTTAAGATACCATTTTCAACAATTTATGAACCTTATCCTATTGACTAAACTATATCGTAAATATAGGTCAGAAAAGCAAAGACAAAAGGTTATGTTGGTAGTGTTTTAATTTCTCCATTAACTCTGAGAAGTTGAGACTTCAGAAGGTGTGGTGTGAAGAGCTACTACAAGGCAAGCTCTTCAGTAATTGAAGGCCGACCAACAATGAGACAAATCATTATTTCCTTGATTTAGTCACGATAGCAAGAAGAGTGCCTTTATCTTTTGAGGGTTTTGTACAACTTTGGATTGAGTTGAGGTTTTAGGGGATTTTGCTGCCCACTTAACCTCAGAATTCAACCAAGGATTTCACTCCAAAAAAAAAAGGAGATATAACTGTATTTGTAACCAAATTAAGTACTCAGGATCAAACAACTAAATTAAGTGGAAACAGAGGATCCCCACTCACTTCATCAAAGCCTAGAAGATGTTTCCTATCACATAAACTGATAATCTTTGCCTCTTCAAGAATTAAACTTTCCCAATTCCCACTTGGATTTTCCAAGGATATTGACAAGTTCATTAATAAATATGTAAAATTCACAGGTTCGGTTCAACCTTTACATGTGGAATCAAAACGAAATATGATTCTTAAATATATCAACTTGATATAGGAAGCTACTATCATCTAAAGTTGCTTCTCAAACACCAGAAAATGAAGGAATAAGAGAGGAAAATGCAACCATAGCATAATGGAACATACATATACTTACATATATAGTTATACAAAGAAGACCAACAGCAGTAGAATGGATACACATATGACAGAACAGATGCTACTCACTTATTAAAACTTTGCTTTAGTAATTGTTCCACTTCAAAGTTCAAATAGCCTCACCGAAATATTGCTAGTAGATCAACAAATTGAATACTAAAAAGAGTACATATAACCCAGCCATCAAAATCAGATATTGATATGAAATGGAGTTCTAACTATTACAGAAAACTAATTAATCAATATTAGTGGATCCTTATCTCCTTATCTGTTAACATATTGAAACAATAACACACAACAAATTGAAGTTCAAAGAGTATATATAACAACAGTTAATAGAGTATATAATAAAGTTCTATTCTAACTATTATAGAAAACACAATAACAATGAAACTTGAATAAAACAAAATATTGAAACTATCACTACCTTATCCTTATCTCTTAACAGAAACTTGAATAAAACGGTACAAATTGGAACTTTAGACAATTTGGAGCTCTATATGATATGTTATTCCATCCTCCTCTCCAGTAAGAAAAGTACAGCAGCACCAAGCAAAAGAGTAGTACCCCTTTGAAATAAAAAAATTACAACCCAAATTTAAGAGAAAATACAATAACAATGACAAATCTCAAATAGAAAGAACATAAACATTTCAGGGCTGAATAAACCAAAACCTGAGCTTGAGGAACATGAGATGGATGTAGACATAATCCCTTCCATCACGGTACTTAGTCGCTAAAGAAGGAGTTCGAAGTTGCTTTAACAAGCTCTTTATCTCAAACTAGCTACGAGAGATCTGAGAATAGAAGAATAACTTCACAATAGCAGCTCAAGGAGATAACGAATAGAAATTGATTTCTACATCTATGGTTACCCCCAAGTATCATATTTACCTACATGCATGGAGGCGGTGAGAGATGGTGAAGAGAAGATGGAGAAGAGCCGAGAGGTCTAAATGAAATCTGCAAGTTTAGTAGCATTAGGTATCTGAATAGTGAGTATTTGACAAACCGGTTGGACCAGTTGTTGAAAAACCGGCCAATTCTCCCATAAATTGGCTGGTTTTTATACTTAAAGGTTATTACATAGAACTGAACCGAACAACTTGCCGGCCGGTTCAGACTTTTTCCTGTCGGATTGACCAGTCCAGTCCTTTTTTAAAACCTTGGGAAAAACACTTAAAAAAATTATAAACTTGCTGATGGATGTAATGCCAACTTCAACTGTGTTGGTCCGGAAAGAGTCCCGAGGAGAAGACATGAAGAAGGTGTATCTCTCTCTTTGTCCATAAATAGTTTTTTTATAGTTGGGACTTGATATTCATATTTAATAAAAAGGTTTAATACAACGTCAGTCAGAAGTTGGAGTGTGGATTCTACTGTTAGGAGAATCTGTGAATTAGCAGTTGTAAAATCATGTTATATCATCAAAAGTAAAACTCAAGTTATAAGTCAAACTCATATGCCTATTTCATCCCAGATTAGCATTGGCATCTTGGATCCCAAGCAAGTGAAATTTCGCATTAAATGATTATTATACATTATGTTAAAATATAATTTCAGATTTTGAATTCTATTAATTTGATTTTAGTCTTAATCATTAATTAACAAAGATTGGGTGTGCAACAATAATGACACCATCCCTAGAGTAATCTTCTATACCTTAATCACTCCTATTTTACTTCTTTGCTGCAATGGGTAAGCTAGTCTTATATATTACAGCATTGAAAAATGAAAATTACCCACTTTAATCATAAGATAGAATTTTTGTTTTACATTAAAAAGTAACTAATTTTAAACTTACGATTACAAAAAAAAAATAACTTTATTGATTACTCCGACGGTCACCATCAGGTTTTTTTGTTATATTCTCCATCTTTAATCAAAACTAATCCATACATACACTGTGCAGGTAAGCTAACGTGGACATTAAATTATGATACCTAGTAAAAATCAACTAGGCTTTCCCTCTTTAATCATTTCATAGGGTTTAGACTAAATTGGAGGAGCACTCAAGTTTCATCATGTCGGAGTTGGGGCAGGTTAAGATACTTCTGTTTTTCCGGTAATCAGCTTTGACAATTAATAATATATATGTCTGGAGCAAGAAAGTCGCTGGTCATTGCTGCAATTTTATTAATAGATGGTAAGCAACTATATGCTATTAATATTAGCTAACAAGACCGGTGATTAGGGAACAAGTAATTCAAGGCCGATAGAGTGATATAAGATATGCATATTTCAGACTCTAAAAGGTCCTGTTCTGTTATGAACCACTTTGGTCTGCTTGCTTGTAAGAAACATGATAGAAATGGGGTCAAAGATTAGCTCTTCCGTGTCATGGGGATTCCATGGAAAGCGTGCACGTTGGAAGTGGACTATTATCATTATCGTGATAATGGGTTTGATGGTCTAGCTAGCTGCAGACAATCCACAATGGGTCATTATTACTTACTGTTGTCGTCCAAATGGGGCTTGCTTACTTTTGACTACATCTTCATTTAGCTTTTCCTCCGTTCATTTCACGGTTTTCACCCCTTCGAAAAAGTCAGCCTTTTGAGCAGGCATGGCACTCGTTACCGGGTTTTGGTTGATGTTGATCTTGATTTTGGTTAAGAGAAAGTGAAAAAGCAGGATGGGAGCTATGGAAAATCGAATTTTTTGTGGATTGTTTATCACTGTGTTTTTGTGTTGAGTGGGTTTCTTCCCTTGTGCCATGTGGAGAGCACGTACGGGTTGCATTGCACATGGATTTGGCAACTCCAAAGCTTCGAGCTCGCGAAACCAACAGTTCTACTTGTCGTTTCGAAAGAATCAGCTTGCAGATAAGAACAGATAGTAGCTTGGTTTCTGATAGAAAACACAATTTACTCTATAGTTTCGTTTTCCAAGTCTGAAGCTCTGCGAGTGCGAAAAAAGCATGGTTAGTACAGTACAAAAGATCAAGAAAAGGTGCAATATTTTCTCTATGCAACCGGTTCCTCATGTCTTTGAGGCTTCCCTACGGTAGATGCTTGTATGCTCTCTTCTATAGGCGTCCCTCAAGCAGCTTCCACCATCTACTTCTGTTCTTTTGATTTGTTTGTTTAAGTAGAAACATTGAATAGCTGTTCTTTAACCCTCTCTGGACCAAATCTTTGAGATAGATCCACTTTCAAAGCTACTTTTGATTCTGGAAATGGTAAATGCAGCTGAGAACCAAACCCCCACTTCCATGCTTCCCTCCAAACTCTTACTGCTTTTGCTTTCTGTCTTAGTTTCTTGTATAGTTCTCACTTGTTTCCTGACCTTTCGTTCGTCTCCTGTCCTTGTAACGATTCTTATTCTGCTTCTACCATCAATGTTTGTCTTCACTTTCTCAAAGAAAAAGGCGATCCTTATTGAGGATACAAACCAAGAAGCAAACCCCAAATGCTGTCCAAAGACGCAATCGGAGACGGAAGTTGGCAAGAACTTGAACGCAGATATGGACACTGTCAATCAATGCAATGGACACGGACATAGTGAAGCTTGCCTTGTGGATGAGTATCAAGTCGAATCAACTGAGTTTCCATCAGACGGTGAAAGCAGTGATGGGTTCGTAGCAAGCGAAAACTTTGAACTCGGTTGGATGTGCTCCAGAAATATCGGTGAGCGTAAAGAAATGTCTGAAAGCTCATGCTCAGATGAAGATGACGAGGGTGATAACTTGATTGAAATAAGTCTTCCCAGGAAAAACTGTGTCAACATAAATGAAGAGTCGAAACAAAAGTTGCAGTCCAGTCTGCCTGATTACTTTACTGAATCCATTTTCAGGCAGCAGGGTTTAACGGAGATATTAGAAGAGATTGAAGACGTAATTGAGGAGGATAACTTGATAGAGATTGACCTTTCTATGGGCTTCATCAAGTGAGCAGCCCTTGGCGTTGAAGCGTTAGTCTTGACACCTGTGTTCATGCTGTGAAACTTCTTATAAATTCTCATCTACCTATGACTGACGAGGCTAGTCTTAGGATTATAACTTCTTGTTATGCTAATGCTTCTATACATTAAGCTTTTGTGAATATCATCAAATCTTGGATATGTATTCTTTGAAGTTTTAAGATAGCCCAAGACCAAGATCAAAGCATTGTTTTATTTTCACCAATCACTAAACTAGCTTTCTTACGCAGCCAGCATATGTCAATTCCCATACTGGAACCTATTCAAGGCTACAAAAAAATCTCAAAGTGAAGGATAATTACAGAGTTGAGAAATCTGGTAGTAAGCAGTATAAAATGATCAAAATAAAGAAACTGCAGACGTGTCTGATGCCCTAACCATTGTAATATATGCACGCTCAAAGGCACAAGTTGAAGATACAGCACAGCTTAAAACTTTTAAATCACTGAACGATCTCATTTCACATCTCAAGATTGGTTGTCAAGACAATAATTTGAAAGTTACGAAGAAATAGCCTTTTCCAGTCAACCAAATTATCAGAGATCCAATGTTTCCACAACTTACAACGGCCTAATCCTTACATATTTTTCTACTATTCTAATGTCACTGCTTCACCATCTTGCTACCTTCAAAAACTCACATTAGAAGTTGGATAGTACCTTTCAAAAATCTCTCCCGGTATTATGTTCTGAACCAGTATTAGAATTTGGAAGGCCCAACCTCACTTAAGGTCGAGAAACTCCAGTCCAGTTGCTGTGGGTGTCAAACCATGTTGAGACAAATAGTGAGCATCATAAAATTTGCTCAAATGCCTCATTCCACTATCACATAGGATGGTTACAATGGTGTGACCAGGACCAACTGATTGTGCCACTCTCACAGCTCCAACACAATTCATGGCTGATGAACTCCCCAGAAAGAGGCCATCATTCTTCAAAAGATACCTACAAAAAATTCCAACCGAAATATTAGTTTGAACTAAAATCAGAACCAAGTTTAGTTTTTCTATTGAAATGTGAGATTAATCAGTGCTACTGTTTACATCCCATGATAAAAGTCTTAAGATTGCATCTGAAGGGCTATAACTACAAGATTATCCAGGTTAATTGAGTGAACAAGTTCAAAATTCTCAAAAAGACAAAAAGAAAAATCTATTCCATACTCCTTCTAAACATTAATAACAAGATTTTGAAGGAAAAGAAAATATGTTAAGATTTGAGCAGAGATCATTACGTCATCTGCAAGAGCAACATTGACCTGAAGTCGACTCAACTTTGGCCAATGATCATAATATCTTCACCTCTCAGCCACAAATTAGGCCTAACAAAGTAAGCGTAGAAAAGGAGAGCATAAACTGACCTCGACATTTCAACAGCCTCCTTATCTGTGCCTCGAAAAGCACCATCAAGTTCTGCCATTCCAAAATTTTTGGTTAACCTGTTGATTCCAATTCCTTCAGTTATTGTATCAAAGGGATTCTTTAACCTTTTCCCTTCAGCCTCCTCCTTTGTGTACATCACTCCTCTTGTTACCTTATTGAACAAACCAGAACCTGGAGGATCTATAAGGAAGCACTTGACATTTGGATTCTTATCCTGTAAAACATTAAACAAGGACTTACTAGACTTTTCTAGTACCAAATAAATAACACATTCATAAAAGAGTAACTTGACCTTGAGAAATTTGGAAACACCAGCAACAGTGCCACCCGTACCTGCAGCTGCCACAAATGCATCTAGGCTACCACCAGTTTGTTCCCAAATCTCTGGACCAGTACCCTCATAGTGGGAACGAAAATTTGCCAAATTTTCAAACTGATCAGCAAAAAAGCCACCACTAGAATAACTTGTAAGGACAGAATCAAGTTTATCTCCATCATGTTTGTAACCATTATGTAGCTCTTGATCTTTACCCTCAGTTTGGTCAATTTTGTTGAGCTTTGATGCTAACTCATTGGCTTCCATTGCCCGTCTCCTAGCAATATTGACATAGTGGTCTCTATGTGTAATTGAGACGGGTCTTACCCTTTCCACAGTAGCTCCCAGGACTTCAAGAATTTGAGACTAATAGTAGTTTGCAGAGAATCAATGTCAAGACAAAATAAAAATGAGATATGTAAAGCCAAAGTAATAATTTAACAGTGTCTCTCTCTCTCAAACAAACAGACATGCACATGTATGCATACAGTGATACAGCCAATGTGGGGGTAGATATTATGGTAGTGGGCAGTTAACATTTTTACCATGAATGAGGTCAAAAGTCAATTTAGGAAGTACATTGTGATAGTTCAACTATTAATCCCATATATACCAAAGCAACTTACAAAATTACTAGGTCATTGCACCAACTCAACATAAAAAGGTTAAAGTAAACTCAGAAAGAACTTTCAATATGTAACTTAATTTTCCACTAATTGATCTAGAATTACCAATAACTACTAAATTACCTATTCTGGCATACCTGATGCATCCTTGGGCAAATCCTTTGACAATAATATAACATTTATTCCAAACACCATAAAATTGCAAAGTTACAACAGAAAGCCAGAAAAGCACACAGTGCCCCACAAACCATAGAACAAAAACTGGGAATATTGTTGAGTGAGATTTTAAAGAACAACCCAGGTCCTAAACTGCAATTTATTCATACCTTCTCAATAGCAGCATCATCAGGAATGACAACATGGCATTTGCATCCATAAGCAGGGGCCACCGTAGTAAGGCTAATAGCAGTGCTCCCTGCACTTCCCTCTGTGACAACCCCACCATAAGCTAGCTGGCCAGATTTTAGGGCCTGTAGAATAGAGCCATCAGCCATGTGTTAAGAGAAGGCGTTAAAAGTGAGTGCAAAATCTGTAGAGTTCGCTACAAGTTACAGCCTTGAATCAGATGACCTTGAACTAGTTTCAGTCCTGTTGGACAGGGAAAATATCAACCTTAGATGTCCTACATAACAAAGGTTACCTAGTTCAGATTCAACGTAGTTTCAGAACTGGAATAGCAAACTTCAAAATTGGCTTGACAACCATACTTCTTCAGCTATGTAATTTTGCATAACTTTTCTAGTCATAACTCCACTATTTGGAACCTAGACGCCTCAGTGCTTGTAAGTTTTGTATTGGAATACTGCATCTTGAGTAAGATAAACTTCAACTGTGTATCAGAATCGCACACAGAAATTTCAGCCACAATTCCATCCTCAATAAATTAATCCTGAAACTCAAAATTATAGTTAAAGGTTTCATTATCTGTCAGTAGTCTTTGTACCGACCTTACATAAAACTTAGCTGAAACAAAACTTTAAACTTCTCAGCGTTGTTTTCATTAATCCCTTTGTTGAAGATAAGGATGGCCTCAGTAAGATATAACCATTAGCAGCAGAATTTCACAAATTGCACTTTGCAAAAATTCTTTATCAGCGCCCTTAACTACAAATAGATGCTAAACTTATATCGAATTTTCTTACCATTAAAAAACGCCTACATTGTTTTCTGAAGTACCAAGGGGAAAAACCACTCACAGATGTAAAAGTGTACCTCCTCAAATATTTTGACAGCAACTCTGTCTTTCACACTGCCACCAGGATTCAAAAATTCGCACTTTGCAAGAATCTGCAGAAAGAACAGAAGTTCAAATAAGAGGTATTAATGAATAAATAGTAATGATGAAACTTTCAAATGGAAAACACCAAGCAAAAGACCATGTCTTGAAGGAAAACTGGGAAAGAAACTTACTTCACAACCGGTAGCTTCAGAGAGGCTATTGATTCTAATCAAGGGGGTATTGCCAATAGCATCAAGAAGCCCATATCTTGGTTCCTTTTTCTTGTTTGGAAGGACTGAAAGGTTCTTTCTTTGCGACTTGCACTTATTGCATAGAAAGAAAGAGAGCACCCCAATGGACACCGAGACCGCAGCTACAATAGCACCAGCGGTTCTCACAGGCTCCATCGTGGCGGAGCGGTTCCCGACAAATGTGATGCCTCCTCCATAGTTCATACTTGAGGCATTAATAGAACACAAACAAGAATTGGGCTGATGTAGTAAGAATCTTGGTTATGGACTCAGCCCATGATGTAGCTCAATCCAATCGCCTTCCAAAAACCTGTTCTTTTGTTTTTCTTCTATTTTGATACAATTTCATGGTTAGAATTGAATAAGTGGAACTGCCGATCTCATCTATTTACTCACTGGCATCAAGCACAAAACGACAGAAGTAATCAAATTATTTTTGGCGTAAAGCACAAATGTATCATTTTGACTTTTCACAAATTTTTACTGTTAATGGTGATTTTGATTGAAGGACATCTATTATGCAACACAAGCTGTTTCTCTCGTTAGAAAATAGTCTATCATGTGAGTAACTGAAAAGCAATCAGAGGAACAATTTGTTACATATCAAAACAAAACTATTTACATGGGCACTTTAGGAACTGCAACACATTTTTCCAGACCTCAACAAAGACAGAATGACCAGAAACACCAAATCAGCAAAAGTTGTACAGTTTCATTCACCCCTCAAAACAAATCCAAGGAAAAGAGCCAGAAACACCCCATTTCTTCTTCCTCCTTGGAAAATCTAACTCACCGCCACCATGGAGATCCAAGAAAAGCTTGTCAAGTACAAGTACCATATCATTTTTACCCTCATAACCTCTCTCATTCTTGCGTCTCTCCTCTTGCTTGCTCCAAGTTTTTTCACCATCTTAGCCTACTTCTGGCCTCTCTTGCTGTCAACTGCTCTCTTTTTAGCTGCTGTCGTCATATTTGGCAACACCACCTCGACGTCGGGCGACAAGGCCGCCGGCGAGGGCCTCCTGGATTACGTTGCTGGGCAACCTGAACATGCTGTGGAAAGCTTCAAGCTTGAAGAAGAGGAGTTGAAAACCAAGTAACAATAGTCATATCTGTAGTTTCTCTTGACAGTATAATGGAAAGAAAGATCCAATCTTTTTCCTATTTTCTTCCCTTTAGCTTTGTAGTTGACGAAACCTGAACTGTAGAACCCTGGGAAGATTAGTACTTTATCAGTCAATGAAAACGATATGGGCCTCTTCCTTTCCTTTTTTTTTTTTTTTTCCTTTTTATCTAATATTCTTTAGTTGTTTGATGGGTGGGAAGTTTGGGATTTGGTAAAAGATAGAATTCAGATTTCAGATTGGAATTTGGTATTCAATGGTTAAGGTTCTGCAGACACACCACAATCACTTGGGAAATGTTTACCTAAAACTAAAAGTTCACAAAAGGGAAAATTTTAAAAAGAAAAACTACTTCTTTGGGGGATGCCTATCATTGCGACTTTCACGTGAGCAGTCAGATGAAGATAATCTCTTGTTTTTCAATTTGTAAAAATTTCTTATATACCCCAAAAAAAAAAAAAAGAAGCTAAAAATGATGATTGACCTCTGAAGATGCATATCAGTTCATTATAAGATTAGGTATTGTTTGATTTTTCCAAATTTTACATGTCATGTTTGATGATGTTTACTTGTTTGGTGTACAACCAACAAAGTTGTTTAATGTAAAATTTGGCTTGATCTATCAAACTTTTTGAAACGGTAATGAATGCAAAATCTGGCACCAACTACTTTGATTTAGATAAAAAGAAAATGTTGCTACGGAGTGTAGGAAGTACTTAGTCGAGACTGGAACTTGTACACTAGTCCTGTTCTTTGGGTCACCGCCAAAGCCATAGTTGCCTTTTGTTCCTTGTACCATAATTATAGATCTCAGTTTTTTTTTTTTTTTGTTTTTGGCCCTATAATTGAACGTCCAAATTTTCGATATCTTTTTTTAAGGAGGAAAATAACAAAACAGATTATAGGACGAGTATGGGAGAAATAGATCTTTGATATATTCTTGGAGTGGATAAAGTGGCACCTAATAGGTATAGTATTAAAATACGTGATTCTTAATTTAACGTGCTTTGCATAGTTTGTTAGTCAGTTAATACATCTAGTACTCTCTCAATAAATGTCAATATACAATAGTTTAGTTTCGAGTAACAGTTCATTAATATCGTAAACTATAGGACAGAGGGCCATTAAATGACTTGCTAAGAAAGATAGGAGATTGATCATTGCTATCAAATCCATTTCAAGATCAATTCAGCGATAACCTAATTGCACTTAGTATACACTTTTCAAAGTTTCGCAGACATCAATAAGCACCATCCGAGATTCTAATTAAAGCCTCGAATCTAAAATATAACTCTATACTTTCGAGAAGAGGAACAAAACCCCTTTAAAACTTTTGAATTGCAGCGGGTCAAAGACGGTCGTGTGACTCATTCAAAGTTGAAAGTGACTGAAAATTTGCAATTTTGTTCACTATTTTCCAGAAAATTACATTTTTGCCATTGGATTTTTACGGTCACGAATTTGCCAGTTACTTTCATCATAATTATGATTGTCGCAATTACCTTTCAACCTTTGGTCTCTCGATAATTACGACTTTGCCATTTCTTTCTTCCAAGTTACATTTTTGTCTCTAGCTTTAAGAGAATCATAATTCTGTCACTAATTTCAAGATTTCAAAATTACAAATCTTTTAAATTTGTAAATAACTATTCTACGACTGGCTTTAACCCTACTTTTAAGTTTATATTTTCGCCACTCTTAATGAACAAAGATATTTGCAAACTAAAATATGCTCATCTCCTTTTAAATATTGCTCAATTGGTATGAGAAATTTTTTAAAAGATTTTTGTAATTTAGTAATTCATAATTCATACAATGAAAAGTTTGACCTTCAACAAAAGTATTTTAAATACATTTATTATATTTTTGCATTATTATTCTATAAGCAAGAGTAATTATTTATGCATAAATTTTGTACTTTTGTTTGATAGTTACCAAAGTAACAAACTATGTCGATGACATGCATAAATAAATAAAAAGGTCAATTATTCCTATTATTTAACAAAATGTCAATGAGTAAAGGGATAGATTGTTGTTCCTACTTTATATTTCTAATATAATGCAAGAATTTTTTACGATTCAAATCACAAACTCACATAAGAGTATTCTCTTTGTGGAAAATCATATGAAGGCTCCAATCAAAGCATAAGGCTTATCATTTAATCCTAAGTTTTGGTCATCAACTAGATCTTTTAGAAATTCGTTATATACCTTCAATTTCTAAGAATCTAGTTTCCACTTTAAAACTTGATGTTATTATGTTTAAAGGAGATTTTGGATAGATGTTTCAATTTATTTAAGAACACTTTATTTATTGGTTTTGGTGTTCTTATTGATGGATCCTATAAATTGAAATTTGATAATGAATTTATTGATTATTTGTTTTTTTGTTTATGATAATGATAAAATTAAACATATTAGATTAAATCAAAAATCTATTTACTTGTGGCATAAACGCTTGGGTTATGTATCTAAAGAAAGGTTAGAAAGATTAGTAAAAAATGAGATTATTTCAAATCTAGATTTTGCTAATCTAAGTATATATGTGTGGATTACATAAAGGGAAATCAAATTAAACATAATAAGAAAGGAACTATAAGAAGTACTCAGCTTATTGAGATTATACAGGCTGATATTTGTGGACCTTTTAATATTTCATCTTTTAGTGGAGAAAAATATTTCATTACCTTTACCAATAATTTGTAGTTTAAAGGCTTGAATCTAAGCTATATAATAAACGATTTTTTTTGCATCAATCATAATCGGTGGTATCCAGTCTTGATTGGATGTTAATTTTTGCACTCAATACTCTATTGAGTGTTTTTTCTACTTCACTGGTTTTGATGGCTTTAAAACTATATGACTCAAATATTTCTCACCTGAAACTTTGGCCCTATTACAACTTTGAAAAGTCCTTTGATTCATGTTATGCATGTAAATCTTTAGTTGTGGGGAACTAAAAAGATATGCAGAGCCGTGGAATATCTTAATCATGAAAGGTGTTTAAGTGTACCTATATATTGATTTTATTTTTACACATAACTTGTCAAAATCTTACCCATAAATTGCTAAATTTTTTAAGATAATGTTTGTTAATTTATATGAGTAAAAACATTAATAATTGATTCACGTTGTGATCTTTAAAAGTTAGTCCTCTTTTCTTATGATTGTTTATTCTTAGGAAATATATTTAAAGAGGAAGTGCTTTGATTTTGATTTTGATCCTTAGGTTTGCCCGAGGATGGCGGAAGGCTAAGTGTGGGAGAACTTTATAATTTCCTATTTAATTATCAATTTATTACCAAATGCATAATGATTAATGTTTATGTTGTGCCTAAGATACTTATTTTGGTTTAGGTAAAAGCTAAGGGAATAAGAACCAAGATGAGATAAATTCACATCCTTGGTGCAATTCTATTGATATTTGGTCTTATTTGCCTTTGTGGAGCAAAAAGGATACGAGTTAGGGTGGGACAAAGAATGAAAGAATTAGAGTCAATGTAATATATACACATACACCAAGATGAGATAAATTCACATCCTTGGTGCAATTCTATTGGTGTTTGGTCTTATTTGCCTTTGTGGAGCAAAAAGGATACGCGTTAGGGTGGGACAAAGAATGAAAGAATTAGAGTCAATGTAATATATACAACTATGTATGTGAACATATAACTTATTGAAAATGTGTACGAACTCGAAGACGTTGTTCCAACCATCTTTATGATCTACTCGCATATGTGGAGACCTAAACAACCATGTAAGTGAGTTACACGATCGTGTATATTTATTGTGTATCTAACTGTGAATGTGTAATTCTGCAATTTCTGAAAAATTAATATACATAGTCACCTACATGTTTGTGTAGCTAACTCTGTATCAACACATAGTCTTAATTTTATAGTACAAAAGGGCAATTGATAGGCCAATCAAGGCATGAACATATTGGAGACACAAAGGAGGTAGACTCATGTCCCTTTTGAGAGTTATGAACAACTAATCTTCTTTTTTCCAGTTCAAAAGGGATATCGAGTTCGGATAACATGTTTGGGCATTGATCAATCTTAGTGATATTGTTCTCAACCCTCTTTTGAAATTGAATATGTTATCCTGTTTTTAAAGTTTGGGATTTATATATAAATAATTTGATAGGCCTACTAGATTATTCATATATAGATTTACTGCTAGAATCATGATTACAATCCGTAATTGTTGTAAATATAATTTATGGTTGGTCATGCTCATTAAGAATAATATAAGATAAGTTAAATGATCTAAGATTGTATTATTATTATTTAGATTAATCTATTTTCCTAACCAGTAATACGGTTGTCACACTAAATCTAAAGAGCTTATCCTGGGTTGTCTGACAACTAGATCTAATTAAAGAGCGTGCCATAATTAGTTACAATATGAGGAAAAACTAGGATTAACAGAGCTTGTTGTTAATGTACGATTAATAGTTTCAAAGAAAGGTGTGAGAACAAGGTTACGATTGATTATGCACATTTATGTGAAGGTTGAGATTGGATTGAGAACTAAATCAAAGCTCATTGATTAACCATTGGAATTTTGTATTGTTTGATTCAATCTATCTTTCATAGTTTTATTTTATTTTATTGCATCAATTGATCCAAACCCCCTAATCCTATATAAAAATTTGTTCATTACAAAAGCTAATCACACACTTTCTAAGGATACAATTTTTCTTACCACTATTACAAGTTTAGTTGTACATAGTTAGGTTTTATTTTTTTATATGGCCAGCATGCATCATAAGTAAAGAAAATGTTGATGTCCATTTACAAAGTTCCTTGAAAGAAATAGCATATGCATAATATATTATTCCAGGAAATAGTTAAAAGTATGATGAGTAACTCCTCATTACCTAAATATCTGTAGATGTATGTCCTTAAAATAACTATGTGTTTATTGTATATAGTCCCTAGCAAGGCAGTTATAAAAATTCTTTTTGAATTGTAAACTATAAGGAGACCTACTTTGAGACATTTGCATGTCTTAACAAAAGCAAGGATCTATAATCCATATGAAAAGACATCAGATTCTCAAACAATTATCAATTACTTTATAGTTACTTAGAGAAACTTAAAGGATTTAGGTTTTGTTTTTGAAATCAGATGTTGTTATTGAAATCAATAAAGATTTAGTTTCGTTTTTACAAGCCATAGAATGTGTAGAGTTTAAAAATTAATGTTGCGAAAGATGATTTAAATTCATATAAGACAATAAACTTTGGGATATGGTTGAATTGCTAGAAGGTTATAAGCGAGTTTGATGTAAGTAGGATTTTAAAATCAAAAATGACTCAAATAACAATGTTGAATGATATATGGTAAGATTTGTTGCTAAAGGTTATACTTAGAATGATGGTATTGATTATAAATAAGGATTATAATGAGATATGTGGCTAATTATGATTTAGAGTTGCACAAAATAGATATGAAGACAACCTTTCTTAATGAGGATCTTAAAGAAGATGTGTTTATGTGCCAACCTAAAGATTTCTCGACAAAAGGTTAAATGATGTGTAAACTTAAGAAGTCAATATATGGACTTAAAAAAGCTTCTCGACAATGGTATCTTAGGTTCAATGATACTATAACATCTTTTAGTTTTCAATAAGAAACTATTGATCGATATATCGAAAGATCAATGAGAGTAAGTTTATTTTCTTAATTTTATATGTTGATGATATCTTACTTGTTTATAATGATTTAGGCATATTATATAAGATAGAAGATTTTCTCTATAAGAATTTTGAGATAAAAGATATGATAGAGGCATCCTATATGATAAAATTAAGAATTTTTTATAATAGATTAAAAGGTTTATTAGGTTTATATAAAAATTTTATATCAAAAGATTTCTAGAAAGGATTAATATGGACAAGTGTTCAACATGTATTGTTCTTGTTCAAAAAGGGGAGAAATTTAGTCTTTTGCAATGTACAAAGAGTAATGTAGAATATAAAAAAGAAAGAAACAAATTCTTATACTTCAAATATAGGCAATTTAATATATTTACAAATTTGTACAAGATTTGATATTAGTTTCGCTGTTGAAATATTGGAGAAATATCAAAGTAACCGTATAATTGTTAATTGGAAAGCTAGAAAGAAAGTATTGAGGTATTTCCAATGAACAAAGAACTATATGCTCATATATTCAAGGTTTACATTTGTATGTAATTGGATACTCATATTCATATTTTTTAAGACCTACTAATAACAAAAGGTTCAAATTTGGTTAGCTTTTCTTTTAACAAATGGAGTAATATCATGAAAAAGTGTTAAACAATTTATCATTACTTCATATATTATGGAAGCAGAGTTTGTGGCATGTTTTGAAGCCATAGTTATTACATTGTGATTGAATAATTTTATTTTAGGACTTAAGATTTTCGACACTATTACCAAGTCATTAAACATTTATTGTGATAATCCTACAACAATTTTTTCCTTTAAGAATCACAAATATTTAATAGGTGTCAAACATATGGAATTAAAGTATTATAAAGTTAAAAGAGGAAGTTCATAAATGACGATTATATTAAGCATATTAGTATTGGAATGATAATAACTTATTTATTAACTAAGTGTTTACAACTAAAGACATTTGAGAAACATGTACATAAAATGGATCTTAGTTTTATCATCAAATGACACTTGATTATGTTGATGCTAACACTCTAAGCTTGCTTATGTGTTGCTGATTCTACATTAATGATTTTTTATTTTATAATAGTTTCCACATTTAAGCTTTATATTTTAATAGGCTAGTCATAATTATAGACCATCATGAAATTATTTATATTATTATTTATAGACCTAGTATAGTGAGCAATTAATGTTATAATATATGGCAAGAAGTATGTTGCATAAATATTATACAACCATCATAACTCACATTGTGTGTTTTATCATGTAAAGTTGCTTACATTGAACTTTTAAATTTTAATTTTATTTCAAATTATCCTATTTAATTTTATGATTATACTATTAGAGAAGTGCTCTAAAGGCAATCACCTTTAGCATTATTGTACAAATCATTTTATAATTAATAAAGGCATTTTTCATTATTTCGATATTTATACATTTATGGATTTGATGTTAATATTAAATTGATTTAATGAAGTCCTTGATACAAAACATAGCATGGAGGAAATCATGATGAGATCATGAAAATTAGATTCCTATCATGTGCAATTATGTTAGTATCTAAACTTTCCCTATTCATAGGATTAATGAGATGGGATATCATTAATCTGGATAGACTAGCATATATTATACTCCTTGATTGGATCAAGTAGTAGATCTCATAAATTGTAAACATGAGTTGTTTAGAGTTAACATGTGGATGCTTACAAAGGGTAGTAAGTACATTAGATTGACCTACTATGAGATAATCGTATGGATATTCTATTCCAGTGTCAATGATAGTCTCATCATAACAATGGTGAAAGTATCCTTTAACTTGAGATGCTCAAGGATATCTCGGATACTTATCCTATGCTTTGATTCCATTCATTGGTGTCTTTCAGGGATTACTCATAAGGTGGTGATTAGGTACAGCTTGAGGTATTCGGAGGTAATTAAGTGGTCAATAAAGGATTCACCACTTCTGATAGAAGGAGATGATACCCACGACCTCTTGTCAGGGCCATTACTCAGGAGTCTCTGGCCAGAGCAGATATATGTCATAAAGAGATTCTTCAATGATACATAGAGTAATGAGATCCTCAGGACAAGATCTAATATCACTTGGATTAGATGTGATGTAATCAGTCTAGTGGGAGTTGACACTTTGATTACACTCTGAACCAAGTGAGGTATAGATGGTGAAAAGACGAATTGCATGGCAACATTGCATATGGAAGGGTTCGTAGTCAAACCAGTAACTTTTCGATCAATTGGAGGTCATGATGTGTTGCTAGATACCGATCTTGACTTACTTGAATTAAGTATTAATTCAAGTGGTTGACATAATCGGGAACCTAATGGGTCACATACATAGGAGATCCAAAGGATGAGTAAAATGGTCTTGAATGATGGTTCAAGATATGAGAGAGTGTTTCAGGATTGTATCGTGATGTGATTGTGGTAGAAAATGTTGCATGGAATGGATTAGAAACAAGTGTTATTGGCTCCCACTTTGGTCATTAATTTCCCAAAACCTCCTTAATGCATGTTATTCATGGTCATTAACTTTCCATAACTTCCATTAATGCATGTTATTCATGACCATTAACTTCCCATTAAGATGGGGGTTATGGGAGGCCAAAGAGGGCAGAAAATAATCATCATTTGCGTACATTTTGTGTAAGATACAAGGGATAGAAAGAACACGCACACACTCTTTTTCTCTCTAACTCTCACAAGAGTTCTTGTCTTTACTAGCACAAAGAAAGAACTCTAGCCATCTCCTAGTAAGCTTTCATCCTTCTATCTTCGTGTGAAATTTCATTAGAGATGGTCTACGTTGATCGTTGTGATTTACGCCAACCCAACGCGGAGAATATTAAAGAATGAAGGAGATCGCCGGAAAGTTATGTAAACATGTTACATTTCATGTTTTTGTTTTCTATATCTATATGCATGAGTAGATATGGTTTTTGAGGTTCGGTTTTATTTTTCGCTCCGTATATTTGATATATATTATATATGAGATGCATGATCAGAACCTTATAGTGGTCTTAGAGCCATCTAGTGCCTTGTTAGATGTAGAATACATGACATATGAAAACCGTTTTCATGGTTGTGACAGCGTAGAGTCATGTAATGTTTTGCTTGAAATTAATTATAGAAAAATGGTTTTTACGATTTTCTTTCACCAATCTGTTTATAAGATGTAGGTGAATGATTCAGGGTGATTGAAAATAATTTTTATGTGATTAAAATATTTAATTTTGAATTTACAAGAACATGCATGAAATTTGTCTTTCTGTTGGGCATGTGATATCTATTGGCTAAACTGATGAGGTTACACATGATGTTCATGGAATTTGATTCTAGAAAAATTATGTGAACATATTTGGGATGTGTTTATACCTCTTTAATTTTTGTATAATTATTAAAAATGTTATAATAATTTTATCAAATAGTTTTCAGATCTGGACAGTTTTCCAGAAATTGTAAGATTTGTTTTGTTTGATGTTTTTGTATGTTTATATTTTGGTTCCAGAACCCTAAAAATATTTTTATGTGATAAAAATGTGTTAATTTGATGTTTGATGCAAGCCTAAATGATTTTGCTCAAAATTTGGTTTCCAGAAAAATTTTAGAAGTCATATTTGTCGTTTTGGGTGTCATATCGGTGTTTCGGTAATCATAATAATTTTTGGGTGATTTCTAAATTATTTTGACCATAATGAAATGACTTAGAGATACTTGGAATGATGATTTGATGTTATGAAAATTTTGGGAAATTATAGAAATTAATTTTTAATTAATTTTAGTAGAGCAATATATTTTCTAGTAAGATTAGAAAAATTGACATGTATGACAAAATTGAAGTTGTTTAATTTTGGACATCAAAAAATTATTTTGAGGTAAATTAATTATGAATTAATTTCTGGAATTAGGAATTCAGGTTGATTAGATTAATATGAATTCCAATCGAAATAACATACAATAGTAATTTTAGCCAAGTTAGTAAAAGGAAGATAGTAAATCTAAGTGTTAGATTGAGCTTAGATCCAAGTATTGGATTGGGCTTTCATGTTAGGATCCATAAGATGTTATAACCAAAAATGATGTGTTTACATAGATCACTAGAGAATACATGGTTAGGAGAATGTGTAGGCTTGCATGATAGATGGTTATGGGCTTAGGTCCAATTTGATTGGGTAGTCCATATCATGCCATATAGTTATAGTAACTATATGTGTATAAAAGTAACTATGTGTGTGTGCATATATATATATATATAGACCATCTAAGTTAAATAAGACCTTAGTCAAACCCCTCAGTTAGAATATTAAAACTAACTCCTTCTTTTAATATAGCGAGAACCAGATTAATTTTAAAGTTAGGGTTGTTGGGCAAACTGATTAATTTTAAAGTTAAGGTTGTTGGACAAACCTAAGCCCGCTTTATATGGATATGTTCGAACTATGCAAATAAGATTTTCAGATTAATTGGTCAGTTTTAACTAGAAGCGTTGGTTTGATGGGTAAAGCCCAGATCAACATGGACAGATGTGAAGTTGGGTAGTATACATTAGATGTACACGTATCAAGAGTTGATAGCCCAATAAGTGTGCGCACATCAACAGTTGATAGCACTAGATTCAATAGTTGCATTGGAGATGCAATTGGTATGATCGATACTTACCGGTTGAACTAAGGTGGCTTGTTGGGTAAACCCAAGGTCATTTTTAGGGATATTGGATATCGACCCACTAGAAGAATTTTTCTTTAAGTTCTTTCAGATTTATATTGGGGGTTATGAATTTGTGAAAAATAGTGGGAGCCATAATACATGTTATTAAAGTCCTTATAGACATGCATTTAAGTATATTTTAATTTTTTTCTCTTTAACAAAAGGTTGCCTTTAGCTGAGTAAACACCATGAATACTGGTGTGAATCTGAGATCATTGATGGAAGCTAACAAGTTGCCTGGACAAAACTTTCTTGACTAGCTTAGGAACTTGAGAATAGTTCTCAAGTCTGAGAAGCTTGGTTATGTCTTAGAAGAACCACTTCCTAATCCCCCTACTGTTGATGCCTCTGATGATGATTGGAGGGCATATAGGAAGCATCTCAATGCTAGCGAGATGGCTAGTTGTATTATGCTAGCCATTATGTCACTGGAGTTACAAAAGTAGCACGAGGCTATGGATGCTCATACCATAGTCCATCATTTTAGGGAGTTCTTTGATGAGCAAGCAAGGTCCGAAAGGTTCGAGCCTTCGCAATTGCTCTTTTGCTCCAAGATGGTTGAGGAGACATCTCTAGTGCAGTACGCACTAAAGATGAATGGTTACATCGAGTGGTTGGCCTCCTTGGGTTTCTTTTGGATCGTGAATTAAGTATTAACTTAATTCTGACAGGTTTAACAGATAGTTACTCACAATTTGTGCTTAACTATCCGATGAACAATATATCTAGCACAATTCCCAAGCTGGTCAACATGCTCAAGGCAGTTGAGTCATCTGTCAGCAAGGGCAAGGTTGTGATGCTAGTGGACTCATCTGGTTCTAAGAAAAAGAGCTAAAAGAAGAAGAAGTTCGCAGGGCCTAAGGGAGGTGTCAAGAAAGCAAAGAAGACTGCCTCAAAGGGAACTTGCTTCCACTGTGGCAAGGATGGCCACTAGAAGAGAAATTGTAAGGCCTATCTAGAGTCCTTGAAGCAGAAGAAGGCATCTGATGACTTTTAGACCTAATACATACTGATGTATATGGTTCTATATCCATACATACCAAAGGTGGTTTCGTATATTTCATTACCTTTGTCGATGATCATTCTTCATATGGGTATGTGTATCTTAAGAGATACAAATCTGAGGCCTTTGAAAGGTTTAAAAAATTCAGAAATAAAGTTAAGAAACAACTTGGGGGAAATATTAAATCACTTTGATTAGATCGAGGTGGCGAATACTTAAGCCATGAGTTTTTGGATTATCTCAGGGATAACGGAATATTGTCCCAGTAGACTCCACCTTACACACCACAACACAATGGTGAGGATGAGAGGAGAAACCGAATCTTGTTAAACATGGTGAGGTCTGTGATGGCTTTAGCGGATTTACCAAAATCTTTTTTGGGGTATGCACTCGAAACTTCCGTTTATGAATTAAACAGAGTCCCATCCAAGTCAGTCGATGTTGCTCTATATAAGATATGGACTAACAAGAAACCCTATCTTTCTCATATGAAAGTTTGGGTGTAACATCCTGTTCCCATCTAGGGTTAGACACCTACATATTTGGTATATAGGTAATAAATCGGTGAAATTGGGACAACACATTTCATACTCATGCATCCCGTAAGGGATATTTGCATATAACAATCAGTGTACATGTATATATTGCCATTATGGTATAAATGGGTAATGAACGTGACTATCTTGAGATTTATGGGCAATTGGTATTGAAAACTGATTTGGAAAGTGGAATTATGGATTTGGTCATTTTGGAGAATTTTAGGAAAATTGTGGGGAATTTCCCGAATTGAGATAAGTGTCTATTAAGTCATAAGACAAAAGAAGTATCTAATCTGTTTATGGCAATTGTCGTGAAGTGTCATGAAACTCTTTGAGCATTAAATGCCTTTATAAACCCACGACACCTTGCAAAGGAGGAAACTTTGTGTTTCTCCACCATCATTCTGGTAGCTTCCTTTCTTTCTGTAAAAGCTTGCTTATCCTTTCACTTTGCTTTCTCTCTCTTTTGCTCACCTAAAGAGCTGAACATAAATCTCATCCCTTTTGGAGGAGATGATGATCTGGTATGGTGTTGAGAGGTAGAGACAGCGTAGTATGTTCGAAGAATTGAAGAAGCAGAAGCTTAAATAGGTAAGACGTGTATTTATAGCAGAAAATGTCAGAAAATGCATTAGTGCAATGTTTTGATATTTGCACAGTTTCTGTTCGTCTCATGGATGATGTTACATGTGCTCAGATCTAGTTTTTGTATTTGTGGGATGAGTAAGGAGGCATGTAAGGGTATAGAGGGGTTTGAAGATGGTCTTATTCCATTGATTGCTTTGTTTCATTTTATATAAACGAATTACTGAAATGGGATCGAATGTATTTGGGTATGTTGGGTGTCGAATAGGAGGTCTAAGGACTGTGATGATCGACTTGGAATATAGAAGTGTTATTGACTGTAAACTGGGTGAATTAAGGATATAAGAGTTCTTTCTGTTCAAACCGATCGACTGTGACCCTCTGATCGATCGACTTTGATCATTTGGCTGATCGACTTTGATCCTTCTGACCGACTGTTGATATTCTGACCGATCAACCCTTAAATTTCTGGTTGATCGACTGATCTCTGATATCCTGACCGAACGACCCTTAAATTTTTAGTTGATCGACTGATCTCTGATATCCTGACCGATCGGCCTTTGAATTTATGGGCAATCGACCGACCTCTGATGGCCGACCAATCTTTCTTCTTTAATTTGGTCATGACTGATTCATCCGACATCTGACTGTTCTGATATGTAAGACATTGTTCTGTTATTCACTGAGAAGGATCGATCGATTTAAAGTGGAATGACCGACTGA
>JANIHZ010000005.1:33560990-33571891 GCA_027478365.1 Erythroxylum rufum
TGAACAGCTAATTTCACCAAACATCAAATGACAAACAGCTAATACAATCAGCTAGTCAAATCAGCTGATAGAATCAGTTATCAGTTAACAACTGATAGAATCAGCTAACAGTTAATGCAATCAGCTGATTGCCAAATAGGACCAAATATGTTTATAAAGTAGAATGATTTTGGTGTTAAAATCTATGGACACCGTGACTTTCATGTGAAAAATCAAAGGGTAAATTTGCATATTAGAGCATGGAATCAATGAAGTTTTAGTCCTCTAGCACTAAATGAATATGCATGCAACTAATTACGTTTTGGTCATGGTAACAAACAAATATGAATGTTCAAGTTGGTTAATTTTGGATTTTACATATATTTCCCAACATTATAATTAAATTCCAAAATTTATTTATGCTTAATTAAATATTTATGTATATAAGCTTGTAAGTCACCAAAGTGACTTTACTTGAAAAGATATTTAGACATTTAATTTCTTTCAATTGTTCATGTTATATGATGCTAATAAATTCATAATAGATGAACCAAACAATTGAGATTGTTAATTATAAAGCTAGGAGATCACCCAAAGGTGGATCGTTGCTTATAAATAATAACATTAAAGAGACTTATCGACCTACTTCGTGAATATGCTAATATATCCAAACATAATATGCATACTAGCTTGAGCATGATTGATTGTCTATCAAAGTGTGTATATATATATTGTTAGCATTAAGTATCACCCAAAGGTGAACTTAAATATGTATGTATATATATATACATATATATTTAAAGTTTTTTATTGTCTGAATCTACTAATTGTACTTAGGGCATTAATATGTGAGTTTGTTTTTACGTTTGCATTTTCTAATAATTTGTTAGCTATGGGCAATGATCTGATCAAGTTCAATAGGCTAAACTGTGATGATTGGTTTGAGCAAATCCAATTTCAGTTAGGTATTATGGATAAGGAGCTGACATCAGTTGCTAAGAAGCTTGCAACCATTTTTGAGACTAGTACACAAGCTAAAAGGACATATTTTGAGGCTTGGAACAAGTCTAATAGGTTAAGTCTAAACTTGATGTGATTGACGAATAAATGAAAATGTTAAGCCATTAATGCCTCATACAGACAATGAAAGGGAATTTATGATGAAAATCAAAGATTACTCACAATCAGACATAACTGACAAGTCTATTGTAGGAAGCTTGATGAGTGAATTGACAACTAAGAAGTTTGATTAGTCTCAACCTATCCATGATCATATGACAGGGTCAATAGGTATGGATGTGAGTGAATCCTTCCTAATACAGTTCATTATCAACTTACTTCCTCCTGAATTTGGCCAGTTCTAAGTGAATTACAATACTCTAAAAGAAAAATGGAACTTTCAAGAAATCAAAACTATGCTGGTGAAGGAGGAAGGGTGATTAAAGAAAATGAAGGAACACTCTGTTCATCTTACAGTACACAAAGAAGCTAGCAATAGAAAGGGAAAGGCAGGAAAGAAGAGCAACAAGAAGGACAAAGCCCCAATAAAGGTTAATGAGGGCCAAATCCATAAAGAGCAGCGTTGTTTCTTCTGCAAGAAAGCTGGTCACCTTAAGAAAGATTGCCTTAAAAGAAAGGCTTGGTTCGAAAAGAAAGGTAAGTGCTATGTTTTAGTATGTTTGAATAACATCTTATAAAGGTTCCCAATAATACCTGGTGATTAGATTCAGGTGAAACTACTCATGTGTCGCATATTATATAAGGATTCCTTTCGATCTAAACCATAAACGGAACTGAAGAGTTCCTGTATATGGGTAACAAAATGCAAGCATGAATGGAAAGAATAGGATATACAGATTGATCTTAAACACTGGTTTTAGTTTAGATCTTGAAAAGTGTCTTTATGTTCCTAAATGTGCTAGAAATTTAGTTTCTGTTAGTAAGTTGGATAAGATAGGTTTTAATTTCAATGTTGGAAACGATGTTTTTTCTTTGTATAAAAAACAGTACTATTATGGTTATGGTACATTAATGGATGGTTTATATCATTTTAACCTTGAAGTTAATAATTATGAATCCCTGTTTCATGTTGAACATAATATTGGTAATAAACGTTGTGAACATAATGAACACTCTACTTATTTATGGCATTAAAGGTTAGGTCATATATCTAAAGAAAGGGTGATGAGGTTAGTGAAAAGTGAAATCTTACCTTAACAAGATTTTACTAATTAGGATTGCATTAAAGGCAAGCAAACCAAACATATATCTAAGAGCTCAGCTATAAGAAGTACAGAGTTACCTGAATTAATACACACGAATTTATGTGGTGCATTTCATATTCCATCTTGGGGTGGCAAAAAGTATTTTATCACCTTTATTGATGATATTCACGTTATTATTATCTCTATTTACTACATTAAAAGTTTCAATTAGTAGACATTCTTGAGCTATTCATTAATGAGGCAGAAAGGCAGTTAGATAGAAAAGTGAAAGTCATAAGGTCTGATAGAGGTGATAAATATTATGGTAAACTCAAGGAATTTGTGAACAATATACAATGTCTGGTACACTACAACAGAATGGTGTAGCTGAAAGGAAGAATCGTACTTTTATAAATATGGTTAAAAGTATGTTAAGTTACACAAATGTACCTTTATCTTTATGGATGTATGCATTAAAGATAGCAATATATTTATTTAATAGGGTAGTAAAGCAATTCTTTTGACACCTTATAAATTGTGGACAGGTAGGAAACCTAGCTTGAGACACCTGCATGATTGGGGTTGCTCAATCGAAATAAGGATTTATAATCCTCATGAAAGGAAACTTAATGCAAGAATCATTAGTGGTTACTTCGTTGGTTATCCAGAAAAGTCCAAAAGGTACGTATTTTATTTTCCTAACCATAGTACAAGAATAGTTAAGTCTGGTAATGTTAGGTTCATTGAAAATGAACAAATTAGTGGAAGTAGGTAACCATGAAAGTTGGATATTTAAGAGATTCAGCTGGAAAATTATTCACCCAATGTCTCTTCTTAAGCTATTATTCCTCTTTTTATATCACAGTCACGTAACATATTGGAGCAACAAGTTAAAATTCCAAACCCACAAGAATAAAATGTCAAAAATTAACTATTAAATAATGTGCAAGTCATAAATGATCAAGTGATACCATAAGAAATAATATTGTGAAGGCATATAAGGGAGAAAAGACTAGCTATATCAGATGATTATATGGTGTATTCACTTGAGTATAAGTGTGATTTGAGCATTGATAAGGATCCAGTCTCATTTAAAGAAGTCATAAAATGTAACAATTCTGAAAAGTGACTCATTAATATGAAAGAAGAGTTAAAATCTATGGATGGTAATCAAGTTTGGGAACTAGTTGAGTTACTTGAAGGCTCAAAGCAAGTGGGTTGTAAATGAGTCTTTAAGACCAAAAGGGACTTGAAAGGTACAAAGTTAGACTTATAGCCAAAGGTTATACTGAAAAGGATGGCATTGAATTTAAAGAGACCTTCTCTCCAATTAAAAGAAGGACTCTTTAAGAATTATGATTTAAAGCTTCACCAAATCAATGTAAAGACCACTTTTATGAATGGTAACTTAGAAGAAGAAGTTTATACGGACCAACTGGAAGGTTTGTGGCTGCAGAAAAGGAAAATATGGTGTGCAAATTAAAGAAGTCAATATATGGTTTGAAACAAGCTTCTTGATAGTGGTATCTTAAGTTCAATGATAATACTACCTCTTATGGTTTTGTAGAGAATATCGTTAATAAGTGTATATCTATGAAGATCAGTGGGAGCAAGTTCATTATTTTATTACTGTATGTTGACGATATTCTTTTGGTTGCTAATGATTTGGGTTTGTTACATGATGTAAAGAACTTTCTCTCTAATAACTTTGGAATAAAAGATACGGAATGGGTGAGGCATCATATATGATTGGAATAGAAATATTTTGTGATAGGATACAAGGATTGTTAGGATTGTCTCAGAAATGATATATTAGTAAAGTATTAGAGAGATTTAGTATGGAAAAATGCTCAACAAGGGTAGTTCCAATTCAAAAAGGGAATAATTTTAATGAAATGCATTGTCCCAAGAATGATTTGGTATGAGAGGAAACGGAATTGATTCCCTATACATCTGTAGTTATGAGTTTGTTGTATATTCAGACTTGTACTCGATTGGATATCAGTTTTATCGTTGGAATGTTAGGTTGATATCAAAGTAATCCTGAATTGAACCACTAGAAAGTTATAAAGAAAGTTCTTAGGTATTTACAAGGCACCAAGGAGTACATGCTCACATACAGGAAATTAGATCACTTAGAAGTGATTGGTTATTCATATTTAAACTATGCTAGTTGTGTAGACTCAAGGAAATCTACCTTCAGTTATCTATTCCAACTCACAAGAGCGGCAATTTCTTGGAAGAGTGGAAAACAATCTATCATTGCTACTTCCTTTATAAAGGCTGAATTTATGGCATGCTTTGAGGCCAATATTCAAGTATTGTGGTTGAGGAACTTTTTCTTAAGGCTAGGTATTGTCGACAGTATAGCTAGACCGTTAAGAATTTATTGTGACAATTCCTTAGTTGTCTTCTTTTCTAAAAATGAAAAGTATTTTAAGGGTGCTAAACACATAGATATGAAATACTTGTCATTCAAAGAAGAAGTGCAAAAATATAAAGTGTCAATTGAGCATACTGGAATTGATCTAATAGTAGCTTACTCGTTAATTAAAGGATTACTGCCTAAAACATTTACTGGCCATGTTGAAAGGATGGACATTATAGATAAGTCATTGTTAGCATAAGATTATGTTATATATGTACAGATGTTTGGATATTTGCTATTATTGTTTTGACACTTACGAATTCAATTAATGTTATATTTTGCTTATTTGTTAGTTTTCACATTATGTTGTGTACATGCATTGTTTTATTGTGATGAAAAATTATGTTTTTGAGAAAACATTAAAGTTGAGAATTATAGTGTATCTCAATTACAGTTATTTTAAGTTGAGATGATTATATGATAAATGGAAGGAATCATGTCACCAGAATAATTGTGACCACCATGATCCTATTATTTTAATTCATTCAAGTTTGATGACTTGATAGATTCATTATATGGTGCACACATGTGTTGTTGGATCGTTAAGTTGTAACATGAATCAAGTGGGAGATTGTTAGATTAATTTAATAATCATAAAGTGTGGCCCATATTACTTTATTTGATTTTAATATGAAGTAGGCCCAAAATAATGGTTATTAGGCTTAAATTAGAATCATTATGGTTAATTAATAAAACCCTTCCCTCTCCCTTCAATCAAGTAACATTAATAGATATAAAAATACACACGTTCTTGTACCATTGCAAAGAACGAAGAAAGGAAGAAGGCAAGAGTGAATAAAGCTTTTGTGTAGAAAAGATTAGAAAAGGATTACACATATTGAGCATGGATCAAGGTTAGTATTTATCTCTTTTCTTTATAGCATGAATCTTAGGGTTTGAAGGTGTTAAATCAATTGTGTCATAGATGATCATGGGTGAATTCTATGGTTAACATATTGCTTAGAATTTTAAAGTTTAAATTTACATCATTGTGAGTGATATCTTGTTAGAAAATAGTGGTTGCTATTTGTTAGCTTGCTAAACTAGAAAGGGATGAGATATTTTCTACTTCATTCTCTTTAAATATTTATATTTTTATTTATAAATTAAAAGTAAAGTGTTTTTTCTTTATCAAGTAAAAATATCATATCTTTTATATCTAATAGTTCTTCATATTAATGAGAAAAATATACTTGTTTCCTTCTAATATTTTAGTAGGATAATCATAATAAAAAGATCCGTCCCACTTTAACCCTTTGAAATACCCTTTTGAATGGTATATTTTTAGAAGTTCATAAATTTCTTTATATGATTTAAGTATTGATATTTCATCATTGTTGAAATGATTAAATTTGATGATAGGTAGCTAACACATAACACTTACAAAAACCAAAGATATAATATATCCTATATGACAAATGATTGAAACCCAAATTAATTACACTTTTATTTGATTTTCTATGAATAGTATACATTTGTTCCCTTATAAGTGGACATTACATATGTCCCTTTTAAGAATGAAATGTACAAATGCGTTCCTTATGCCACGATATTAGATAAATCTTCAAATTTATGAGTAAGAGGAACTTGGAATATATTTAAACTACTCTTCATTAACACATTAAAAGTTTCATTTAACTATGCTTTGAGGTATTCGAATAGCTTATGAGATATTAAAACTTGGGACTTATTTAAAGGTAATTGGTTATGCTTATGTTTGTGAATTTTAATGATAGTATTTATTCAAAAAACACGTTATAGATTTAAGATTTTCGAAAGAACCTTTATTTTCTTTCTATTTACTATTATTTTCCAAGTTGTTGAACAATGTAATTTAATGTATTGTTTATTTTATTTTTTCTTATTATTATATATTATTATTATTTTTTATAGTGCCAAAATGTACATATTTTATATTGTAACTGCAAGATTAGAGTGCGTAATTGTTTCTCTACTTGTCAATGTGATCTTGGAAAGATATAGTGTTTAACATTACAAATAGCAAGATCATTCGTATTGCCTTATAAATTGGTCATGATATATTTTCTAATTACAACAAGTTAAAAATTGTAGTATGATGAACATTTTTTCAAAGTCTTAATAATTAATGCTCTTTTTTGGAATTTTCATGGTCTGGCCAATAAACTTTCAATTTTGAGATTGAAAAAAATTAAAGAAAATTCATGTATTGCAAATGGTTGTAGTTATTGAACCAAAGCTTGATTTGTCATGTGTTGATGAAATAAGACATAAATTAAACTTTGAAAGGGTGAATATTTATGCCATAGGTTGTGTCTGGGTCTTAATAAGAAGTTTTGTTATGATATTTTGCATGAAAATTCTCTATAGTTGATGTTGAAAGTGTCCCAATCTTTGATAAATCAGTCTTTGTGCTTTACTTTTGCCTATGCTTCTTGTTCTGCGGTTGAGCAACAACAACGATCGTTGTGGGATTCTTTTATGCCTGCTATATGCCCTTGGTTATTTTGTGGGGATTTAAAGGTATGCCTTTTTGCGATCGAAAAGAATGGTGGTTTGCCTTTTCAAATTTCTGAGGCAGAGGATTTCTAGAATTCTATGGTTGTCTGGTCCCTGGTTGATGTTGGCTATACGAGTTCCTAATTTACATGGACCAACAATAGAGAAGGTACTCAAAGAATATGGAAAAGACTTAATAGGGTTTTGGTGAATCCTAAATGGTTATCCCAGATGACTGTGGTGGTTAAACATTTGAATCAGTTTCAATATGATCATTCTCCTTTGCTTTTGAAACTTGCTATTAACTACCAGGCTATTAGTAATAAAGCATTCTAGTTCTAGAATGCATGGTGTTTATGGACTAGCTTTTTAGAGATGGTAAAGTAGAGTTGGGTATAATCTTCCCCGGGCTGACCATTACAAGTTCTATATCAAAAAATGCATAGACTGAGAGCAAATCTTAAGTAGTGGAATCACTTAGTGTGTGGCAATTTTAGGAAAAATACGAGAAAGACTAAAGATGAGGTGTTGGTGGTAGAGTGTGCCTTTGAGGTAGATGGTACTGTGGATTCACGAAAGGTTTTGCAGTTGGCTAAGTCAAAATATACACGTGCTTTGCTCGAGGAAGAGGCATTTTGGCAATAAAAAGCAAGGGTGAAATAGATAAAGGAGGGAAATACGAACACAAAATTTTTCCATGCCACAGTGAACAAAAGACTAATTTGATATGCTATTCATCAAATTCAAGGTTCGAACGGGGAATGGATAATAGACCCACAACTGATCCAGGTAGAAGGGGTGAGTTTCTTCGAACAATTATTATGTAAGAAATTAGTGGATATTAGAGTTATGGATGTGATGGTAGATCGTGTAATTCATCCAATGGTTTCGTCTGATGAGAATGATAAGTTACAATGCCTTTCAAAGATGGAAGAGATCTACTCTACCTTGAAAGAAATGGATTAGGGTAACACGATAGGGCCAGATGGTTACACAGGCTGATTTTTTTTTTTTTTACTAGGGGGTGATTGGTAGTGATGTAGTTCAGGCATTAAAGGAGGTTTTCTTAGGGGGAGATTTGCCAAGATCTTATACCTTTACATTGCTTGTATTGATTCCTAAAGTGGTGAATGCATCCCGGTTTTCATAATTTCGGCCTATTAGCTTATGTAATTTTATTCAAAAAGTTACATCGAAGTTGATGGCCAAGAGGCGGTGGGTTGTATTACCTCACTTGATATCTCCTCACCAGGAGGCCTTCTTACTTGGGCAATTGATTTCAGATAATGTCTTATTGGCCCAAGAATTATGCGTGGACATGAAACAAAGGAAACATGGTGTTAAAGATTGATATGGTAAAGGCATATGATCGTATGTCTTGGATAATTTTGATAAAGCTTTTCAAGAGGTTTGGCTTTGGGGAATAGTTCATTAATTGAGTGTGGCGATTAATATCCAATTATTGGTTTTCAGTACTGGTTAATGGTGCACCGACGGGCTATTTTCGCACTGCTAGAGGTATTCATCAAGGAGACCGTCTATCTTTGACAATTTTCACTATAGGGGCAGAGGTGCCCTCATGAGTTTTAAATGAGTTGCCAATCACAGCGAGTTTTGCAGTGCCAAGGAATTGTCCTAGGATTTCCCATCTCTCCTACGCAGATGGTGTTCTCATCTTTACAAAAGGGCTGAGGTCCTCTTTAGCTACGATTAGAAGTTTTTTAAAGGAATACGAGAAGTGTTCTGGGCAACTAGTGAATGTGGATAAGAGTAGTTTCTTTATGGATCCATATTCTCAGGCACAAAATAATTTGATTGTTGATGTGACTAGTTTCTAACACAAACAGGGGCTTTTGACATATTTAGGTTGTCTAATATATCGGGGACTTCAAAAGTATGAATTCTCTAATGTTATGGCTGGCAAGGTTTAGGATAAAATCTCTCACTAGGCGAGAAATTTACTCTCAATTAGGGGGAGGATTAATGTGCTTCTGCATTCAGTTCTTTCGTCTCTTCCTCTAAATGTGTTGGCCACCTGTAACCCGCCGCGGGGGATACTGTTGAATTTGGAAAGGATGTTTGCAGATTTCCTCTAGGACTTGATGATGGCCGATCCAATATAATTGGACAGCTTAGGATTCCTTATGTCGCCCAAAGGAGGAGGAGGGAATTGGTTTACACAGTTTATCACACATTAATTTTATCCTTTTCAACAAAATTTATGGTGGAGAATATTGTAGAACGAGACATTATGGTCTAAATATATGATAAGAAAATATTGTTCATGAACAAGGCTAGCTGGAGGAGGTGTTATTAGATAGGGTGACTCTTTGCTTGGAAGTGAATAATTAAGGTCCGTGAATTGGTGCTTGCCTTTGTTGAAAGGATAGATGATGAGTGGATTTGGATGCTGAGTTCATATGGCAAGTTCAGTATGTCATATCGACATATGACACGCTTAGGGTGACAGGAATGATGACAATGACTGAATAGAATATTTGGCATAAGGGTTTGTAGGTTAAAGTATCCTTTGTATGCTCAGATTGATGAGAGGCAGGTTGCCTTTAGATCTCTCCCTACGTCACTTTTGTATACAAGGCCCTTCGAGGTGTGTTTGCTGTATAACCGCGTATGAGGAATCTATTTATCATCTGTTTTTACATGGGCAATGGGTTAAACGGTTATGGGAATTTTTTGGAATGACATTTAGAGTTATTCGACCCTGTACTAGGCATAGAGACATGGTTTTGCATTGGTGGTTATTAGGAGGCAACACTACTCAATGTACTTTGTTCAGGGTTTTGCCTTCTTTGATCAGTTAGGCCATTTGGAAGACAAGATGTTCTGCAAAGTTTAATGGGGCTACGATTGATATTTCTTCCTGTATTTTTAATATCATACAGGCTGTTGGTTTTATTTTGTAGGAAACTCTATTCCTATTAATCTTTAGGCTTAATTGGCAAGAGGTGGTTATGGCAGTAGGAAGATATATAAGGCCAATAACTATAAATATTGTAAGTGGATCCCTCAGCTAACTATTTCTATAAGCTCAACACTGATAGAGCATCTAAAGGCAACTTTGGCAGAGGAGGGGCAGAGGGCATTTTAAGAGATTCAACAAGTGATCCCATTTTAATATTTTCTTTGGCCCTTGATGACGTCACAAGTGTCCAGGCCGAGATTCAAGCTTTACTACAAAGTTTGGAATTATGTTCAGAGATACTAGAAGATTCCTAACTGCTAGTAAAACTTGACTCTAAGGTAATTGTCGATATGCTTAATCATCATTCTCAGATTCTATAGCGAATTAGGCCCTCATTTGGGCGGTACATCATTATACTTTTGCGAAAGAGTTTCAGCATTATTTTAGGGAGGCTAACCAGGCGATAGACTATATGGCGAACTTGGGTTGCTTTTCAAAGGGGCAGTTGGTTTCTAAATAATGGTTGCAGTTTCCACGTGGCATGTAGGGAATCTTAACTTTGGATAAAATGTCTTGCACTTCAATTCGAGTTAGAGTTAGATAATTCATAATCATATTGGCATTAGTGCGTACAATGTTTCTTTTACCTTTTTTCCTATTATTATTGATTGACTTCTTAGTTAATTGTGAAAGTCAATCTCTTCCACTTTGTCCCTTTTAAATAAATTAATAAAACAAGGTATCCATCCCCTTTAGGGTACTGGCCTTGGTTAAAAAAAAAAAGGAAGTATGATGAACATCATTAATTATTTAATTATAAATTAATGAAATTTATATACTTTATTTACCAAAAAAAATTTATATACTTTATATTAAATTTTATTATATA
>JANIHZ010000005.1:33583602-33594636 GCA_027478365.1 Erythroxylum rufum
TACTTTTTATACGAAAACATTCCATATTTATATGCATATATGCTAACATGATGCATGAACAAGAAAATGCATTGTCTGAATTTCCCTTTGAGCTCACATGTACCAAGATTTTGGGCCCTAACCCTTAATATGGGGACGGGATGTTACAAACTAAATATGATACATATTAACAACTGTCTTTAACAGTCATCTAGACATTCACATATTCAAAAGCAATCCAAATACCATAAATCACTGACCAGAATATAACATAGCAGAACATAATATATATTTATTCCAAAGCAAAACTCACTAGTATTAGAATGTACAAATGTCATAACTGAATATCAGAATAGGGTATAAACCCTTCAGAGCATAACTGATTTTACCTAGCACAGACTTTTTTTATAACAAAACTAATCATGGATCAAAAATACAAAACAAATTAGACTGCATATCTGTTTTACAGAAGTGGGTAAACGGGACTCATACATGAGATACCATGATCAGTATCACAAAATAGGAGAGACTTATGTCTCAATAACAGGAGACACCGTAGTGTCAATGACAGGAGACACCAAAGTGTCACAGAAGCAACTGCAGACCCTTTTAGGCATGCCCATTTACCCACAACTAGGACTTAACAGTTTTAAAACAAAATAAGCTCAATTCGGAATCCTCATGTAAGGAGCATATTGCAAAATATTCAACTTCGTTCAAATTGAAATAAATATAGATTCTAAACAAACTAACATATCATACAATATTCAAATTCTCATTCATTTATAAAACATTTCCAAAATTCCAGACCTGAGCATTTGGTAAACAACAATGTATTCTTAATGACAAATTCTCTTTGGACTGTTCTTAAACTACAACAGAACTCTTAACTCAACTTCAAGCCCGATTTTGGAATTCGTAATGATAGAATTACAATGCAATTTCTTCAGAAAAGTTGTAGCCATATGTCTCTAGTTTAATTTGAATTAAAAATCAACTCATTTAGAGGTCAGGAGAAGATATTATAGCCAAAAGAGTGAAGGGTATTCAAAGTTGTCAAACAGCAGTATACCCTCACTGTGCACGATTGTGCTTGTGCACGATCATGAAACCCCTTCATGACCCATTAGAGTCATGATCGTGCTTGTGCACCATCGTGAACTCGCTTTTATCCCAACTTCTTTCATCTCTTCCCAAAACAAACTTTTGGGTAACTCGCTTTTATTCGAACTTCTTTCAACTCTTCCCAAAACAAACTTTTGGGTAACTTTTACATGATCATTTTTATAATGAAAATGATGGATTTCGGCCAAACTTTCTTTTAAACAATTGTTTCTTTATGTCTTAAGTTTCTAATGACACCAATTTTGTGCAATTTGGTTCACTATTGTGAAAGATGTTCTCAAAATACTACATAATATTCACAAACAGTGATAGAATCCAGAAACTCCACTTCAAGTCAAATTTTGACACACTTAGTGAGAGAAATCAAATTCGGCTCCTTCATGAAAGTTGTAGATATATCTGTGTAGTTTAATCTGAATTTAACTTCATCTAATTTGGATACCTACAGGGCATGATATGTCTAGAATACCGATATCTGTCCAGTGGAACTACACTTCCTAACCAATTTCTGGCATGTATCTAAGCTCAATTCTTTCCAAATTCAGTACACAATTGATCCATTTCAAACATCAAATGATACATGTTATAACAGAATACCAAGTTTATAATTCCCTTACCTCTTTAAACTTCAAATTCAACTCCAAAGAACCAACTATTACAGCCCCTTCCAAGCAACTCATACACTTCCAAAATTAAGATAGATGTAGTGTGATTTTAACACTAAAGTACATCAGCCTAGAAAATCGCATGAGATAGCTTCTTCATGCAACATATGGCAAGGAGTTTAATGTGATAGTACAAGAAAAGCAAAGTAAAATTCAGAGCAAGGAAGAGAGATCATTTTAGTGGAGAGAAGAGAGTCAAATGAAGACTGCAAAAGTTTCTTTGGAAAGGCTTGACACCTAAGCTGCCAGGTGTCTTCATTAAACATTAACACATGTCTCCAATGCATGATGCCCATTTGTGCTCCATGTAAGCTGCCAAATGTCTCCAACATGTCAGGCCATTTGGCAAACAATGAATTATGCCACTTGTCCTCATATTATGCTGCCAAATGTCAATGATTCATAGGATTAATCATACTAATTTTTATGTACTAACTTAACTTGTCACTTGACAATTTTTCTAGTCCTAATGTACATTTTAATACCTCAATTCTCTAATGGATACAATTAATTCCAATTCACTATCCATGGTCCATAAAACCCAAAATTTAAGTCCACTGTCTTTCACTTTCAAATCATAGCACAATTTTAACTCATATCATACATATACCTTTATAAATATGTAACATTTCATCTAGGGTATATTTTGGGGCCTTACAATTCTCTCCCCCTAAAAGAATTTCGTCCTTGAAATTCATACTTGAATAACTCATTCAGAAAGCAGTATTAAGGTTGATTTGAGTATCTAGAGCTTTTTATAGACTTTTCTAGAATCTAGAAATAAATCGAATATCACGATCAGAAATAATAAATAATAGCACCCCATACAACCTCACTATCTCATTCACATATATATCTGCAAACTTATCTAATGAATAGTCAAATGAACTGGCACATAATGAGAAGGCTTGGTGAACTTACCTACTACAATGTATTCATATCCCCATCACCTCAAAAGTATACAATCACAACGCGATACTGATATCATATTTGATTCTATAACCACGAATACAAATACACCAAATCTATGTCTAACATATCAAACCATGTAGTATCTCCTATTTCAAGATAGTAACAAAGTTTCATTTTCATACACTTTGACAAATCATCATTTTTCTTAGCCTGCCTATTGGCTTTATTTCTCGAATGATTTTCTCTAATCATTCAATGTCTCAGATTCCTTAACAACTTAACTTGATGTTTGATCACTTTTTTTTTTCCTCAACATAGTTCAAATTATTTGAAATCTCAACTTCTTAAGCTAAAAACAGATTCATGAATCAAACTCATACTTCCTGAACATATTGACATAGAATTCATTACGGACCTAAGTCCCTTTAACAATAATAATAATAATATAATCTCAAATTCAAGAACCAAACTGTACAATAAACAAAGTACATGCACACTCAATAGTATATTCAACTTCCCGTGTCTAAATCTCATACTTATCTGACTCTAATATTCACATCTGATTCGTTTAATACTCATTCATTCATTCTTGTTCAATATTCATTCATTCATATCCAAACATATATTGTACACCGTAACATCATTTGCCAAAGCAACCACTTTATCAGATGTACACTCACACTAACTGATCAACTTAATCTTGAGGGTTTCTACATATATTACTATCATTTACTTTATCTTACTTGAATATATTCTCAATCAATTTAGAAATTTAAGAAACGTACCCATCATGAAATTCTAACATCAAACCCAATGTTATAATCTTATATAGGATCACAAACTCTTAACAAGATACCTTCTCAACAGCCTTGTGAGATCTTTCCATACGGAAATTCTATAACCAAAACATGGGACAAAACGCATTAGGCCAAACATAACTCTTATATTTAAGTACAAGCAATAGTTAAGCGCTAGTTAAACCAGAATCGCCTAAACCATGCTCCGATAGCAGAAGATGTAACATCCAAAGTACATCAACCTAGAAAATCGTATGAGATAGCTTCTTCATGCAGCATATGGCAAGGAGTTTAATGTGATAGTACAACAAAAGCAAAGTAAAATTTAGAACAAGGAAGAGAGGTCATTTCAGTGGAGAGAAGAGAGTCAAATGAAGACTGCCGAAGTTTCTTTGGAAAGGCTTTACACCTAAGTTGCTAGGTGTCTTCATTAAACATTAATACATGTCTCCAATGCATGATGCCCATTTGCCCTCCATGTAAGCTGCCAAATTTCTCCAACATGTCAGGCCATTTGTCACACAATGAATGATGCCACTTGTCCTTATATTATGCCGCCAAATGTCACACATTGAATGATGCCAAATGTCAGTGATTCACAGGCTTAATCATACTAATTTTTATGTACTAACTTAACTTGTCGCTTGACAATTTTTCTAGTCCAAATATATATTTTAATACCTCAATTCTCTAATGGCTTCAATTAATTCCAGTTCACTAACTATGTTCCATCAATACCAAAATTCAAGTCACATGTCTTTCATTTTCAAATCATAGCACAATTTTAACTCATATCATATATGTATTTTCATAAATATGTAACATTTCATCTAGGGTATATTTTGGGGCCTTAACATATGTCAAGTACATAAATAGAATTTTGAGGAATGACTAAAGGGTTATGTGAGTTTCTTTAGCCTAAGAGACTCCTGTTTGAGAATGGGTATCCTCCTAAATGTGAGATTAATCTTTATTTATGATAATAAAGCAGCAATTGACATTTCACATAATTCAGTCCAATATGATCGAACTAAGCATGTAGAAGTCGATTGACATTTTATCAAACAAAATCTTAAATAAAAAATGGTTCATTTTCTATTTGTAAAGTCTGAGGATCATTTAGTAGACATACTAACCAAAGTTGTGTGAAAGAGAAGCTTCCATAACTCACTTGACAAGTTGGGTATAATAGATAGATATGCTCCAATTGGAAGGGGAGTGTCAGGGTGAGTTGTGGAGGGAATTAAAGGATTTAGAATTAAAGGATTTAGTTATAACGAGGAGTATTGGAATATATTCCAATAATCCTCGCACTATTAATTTTTCTCCTTAAAAGCAGTGATCTTGCTTATTTTTCTCTGTTTTTAATGCTTCAATAAGTCACAAACTACATCTTTCAATTTCTTTAAGGTTTAAACTCCTTAGATTTCTCCAAAATATGTGTCTTGCATAAGAATGTTCTCAACTTCCTTGTATCTGTTCTTCAAGCATTTCTTTCATTTCTTTTTCTTCTTTTTCAGTTTAAGCATTTATAACTCTTTTCATGAAGAGTAAAACATCAATTCCAATCAGAACAATATCTGACATCATAACTTTTCATGATAATATAATAATATAGAAGTATTAATATGGACATAACCATTTTTTCCTGCACCATATTTTCTATTGAATATAAGAATCACACATCAGATCCGAACATTTACGCACTAATATCAGGTGGTACCACTATCATATCGGTTATTCTATTGGAACCTTGAATTTTAAATTCTAAGCCCTAAAGCTTTACTTATTAAATTGGATTCTTCTTATTTGTACAGTATACAAGCTTCATCACAATTTGAACCTTAGCAGAAGAGAAGCCTTCCCAAGCTCATCTAGTTGTTGTAATTAATCAACCAACCCTAAATTCAGTTTTAAAAAATAAAAATAATTGAAATGAAGAAGACAAAAATTCAAAACTGATTCACCTAGTTGAATCATTCTGATTATGAAATTTCCAGAATGACTGGAAACATAATTTAGAACTTCATATTGTGTCTCCTGTTATATTGTTGAACATAAACCTCAAACTAACTTTGAATATTAGTGAAGGAGAAGAATGTTAACGCGGCCAACTTCCCACACCTGATCACACTCAACGAAATGTTGAGTATGCCTAGCATAACTTTAGGGTAGTTCGTTTACAAATGCACCATCCAAGCGTTCTACTTTCCATGTGTAGATATTATTTGACACTTGTGTATAAGCAGGTAGCTCCATCCTTCCTTAAGTCTACATACCACAAAAAGAAAGCATGGAAATTTTCTTTCTACTCATGCATGCGTTCCTATCAAACTTTTGACGGAGAAGTAAAATACCAGATACATGATCATCGATCAGTAGCATCATTCAGCTTTGATCCTCTTTTTTTTTTTTTTTGGATGGATAAAATGGTATATAGTAAGAGCAAATGGGTCTCTAACACATGGCGGCAAGAAGTTTATGAGGGAAATAAATTATTTGGATAGGTTTGAAGCAAGGCTCATTGATGAGGTAGTTCGATAAGTCTACGTGTTTGTTAAAATTCCCACTTGCTTAAGATTGTGGCAGAGAGTTGGAACTCAATGAGCCCCTCTATATCAGTGACAAACCGTATCCACAGGATTCGCCTGATGCTGCCACTTCTGTCTTTTCACCATTACATAGTACTTAAGTTGCCTGCAATTGCTGTTACTAATTCGTGTCTGATGGAGACAAATAGAACAATCGCAATTTTGAATCGATATAACCCATGTTCCAAGGGTTTTAGATGGATGGAAGAGTTGCAATATGCAATTACGTTGAGGTTTGGGCTCTATATTAATGGGACGGAACTAAATGGCAGGACCTAATTGAAACCCTTTTCTGGAGGGATGCTGGGGATTCTGGCTCGGAATGGTTTGTTAGATCTCATGGTTGAAACTTAACTGAACTTGCGCAACCATCTTTGTACATGATAATGATGCTTTCTTTCTCGTCTATGTTACATAAGTTGTGCAAGTATCTTACGTATATTGTTGATATATATAGATGATTGTGATATTTCAAACGCCTATTTTCTTTTTTTTTTTAATTAACTAAAATAGTTTGTGATTTTTAGTCCTTAATAATTCTAAGACCCCACTTCATAATTGATCATACATTATTTTAGTGAATTTGACAGTAATGGAAAATTGTGTTCTTTGCGTATATGTCTGCATCTATGAAGGATTCATTCTACAATATAACTATCAAGGTTGAGCTCATTCATGACTTTAACATAATTGACTGACACTCTCCTTATGTTAGGTACACAAAATAAAAAAAAAAAAAGATTTGGACGCAAAATCACTTCCTATCATGCGCTCACTTAGACGTTGAAACAATTTACTCTTTTACTACACAGTTAGCAAATTAAGCTTGTCTTGGAGTGGCTGTTGGATTGTCGCATTTATAGAACAATACAGAAATTTTTTAGATACCAATCTGTAATACCGTTACAAGACAAGTGCAATGATATATGTATATTGAATTGGTCATTTACAGGATTGCATGTGGTGTCAAATTCTACAATGAGTTCTGTAAGATATGAATGATTGACGGGCCCTTTCATCTTCAATCATATAGTATAGTGTCTAAATGCATGTAGAAAAAACAAAACAATATCATATAACGTGAAAGAAGAAAATCAAAACAATATAATATAATGTGAAAGATTTCATTTTGGAGATAGGACCCAGGAATAGGGAAACATTTTAGTTCGTGTGATATGAATCCACATAGAGCTGAGAGCTTGACAATGAAAGCTCCCGAGTCTATAACCATAGCTGTAAAGTACTAATCGATTCTTCGGCCACCTGGATCCGTACATGGACATTTCAAAGTAAATGACAGCTTCTAATCGTTTTCATTCTTGGAAACAAATGCTCTTATTTTAAAGTCTTCTGGCCGTAGCTATTTTTTTTTTCTATCTTTTGAAGTTGTAAGTCCTGTAACTAGTGCTGATTTGCCATGATGAAGGTAACTATTTACTGAGGGGGATGTGAAGATCGGGAAACAAAGAATAGGGAGGGACTGGGTGAAAAAACTAAAAAGCTTAAAGGGCGGATCATACTAATAGATTTTTATCCATGAGTAAGGGTTAGGCATTAGTAATAGTTTGTAACTTGCTGGGGGAGATTCTACGCCAATGATTGGTGACAAATGTCAATTTTGAAGGGTTATGACGTAAAAGCGTTTTTGATATACATTCTGCATCTGAATTCCACTCCTGTATATCTAATTTGGACGCTCGAAGTCTTTGTTTTATGTAAACTGTGAGTGCGTCACGTCTGGGTTATTTTTGTCCCCCGCAAACTGTGATTGTCGTGTGACTTTTTTATATTCTTTTTGGGGCTATTTGGCTTCAATAATAAGGAGCACGTGTAAAGTTCATCATCGATTTGCCTGGGAGGGGCCACTTGGCTCCAGAAATTAATTCCCCTCCTAATCAAGCCCTACCTAAGAAGGGCACTATTCAAGGCATCATTTTATTTTTTTACAGGAGTCTAATTTTAATATTTATAAAGAATAAAAATAAATAATTTTTTTTAACCCTATCCGAAGCCTATAAAACATTAGAAGCAAACAAAATAGCTGCATAAAATTGGTTTAGTTTGTTTTATTTTAAGAAATGAGAATCATGCCTTACAATAAATGCTAGATAATCATACGAGGAGTAGATAACTGTTGAAAGTATCTAAATAGGAAGCTTACCTTAAGATGAGTGCTCTCCTGTTCCAACTCAACATCTAAATAGTAAGCTTACCTTAAAATGAGTGCTCTCCTGTTCCAACTTTTCCAAAGCTCCGGTGGCATAGCCAAGATACAAGTGAAAAAGAAAGAAGCATGATTAGTGTAAATGCTATTTGAACCGTATATCTTTCAAAGCTAAGATGACGACGATCCTCCAAGTTTCACTTACCAGCATGGTTAACTTATATGTGAATGATTAACCTTAACCCATGCGATTACTTCCACCAACGTTGTTTGTCAATTCTAAAATCAAGTTCCAAGGTCAAGGGGTCTATTGTGAACTAATAAAGCTAGCTTCCCGAGTGTTGAGAATTTTAGCATTATCGATCAGAATGCTAGACAAATTAAATGAGTCGATCAATTCACCATCTTAGTCTCCATACATGCAAATCACAATCTCTCTCGAGATTCAAGCCAAGCTAATACAAGAGTGACTGTCATTTTCAGGTGGACCTCTGTGTCGACACTGATGGAACCATTTAGTTAATGTTTAAGCAACATTTATATGAGGATCGAGCCTTGAAAACCCTCAAAAAGGCAAAAGATATAATCAAGTACACCTCATAAAACAGAAGCCATATATGTTAAGACACGAGGACTAAGGCATTGAAGAAATTTTGAGCCTACTCTATATTAATTGCTCTTCAGATAGATATATCTCCATGGATCAATTGGTTATCTTGGATTAGTTCACCTATAATCAGTGAGGCTCCAATTCAAAACCATTATCATTTAACCGCTAAATTTTATCCGTTACAAACCATTATTGACTATTTTATGTTTCTGACAATTCACAAACTTTGTTCTTTCCAAAGCTAAATATATTACATTTAATAGCTAATTAGTTTGAGAAATAAAGAAAAATCCAACCTTGAAGCTACGTTTTAATTATAACTACCAAGAGAAACAAATACATATATTAAATAGATAAACATTTAAAAAAACATGAAAAAGGGCTACATTAAAAAGATTACACTTTAAGAGACAATAGTGCACGCATGCAGCCTTTGAGCTTACTTTAACATGATCACTTAACTAACCACGACTAATTGCCGCCGAGCTTCTATCCTTATTTCTTCTTTCATCTTCCTAATGAACTCCTCAAATTTCTTGTTAAGCTCTTCTGTGCTTAACACTCCATTCTCTTCTTCATCATCATCATCATAGTACTGGTCTTCTTCTTCTTCTTCTTCCTGTTCATGAGAATTAGGTTCATTATCCAACTGATCATCATTTAGTTCTCCTTGACCATCACGATCTTCTGTGGCAGAAACTTCTTCTTGTACTACTACTTCTGCAGTAAACTCCTTTCTTTCTTTATCCTCCACTCCTGGTCCAATGATACACTCACTTTCTCTTCCTTGGACTAGGTGGCAATCATCACTTTCTTGGGATGGAACATTCTCCAAGAATGATTCCTTGGATATCATTTCTAACCTTTGAATGTCATCCTCGTAACTCCGGAAAGACCCAGTACTTGGATGCTGATCATAATTTGAAGAAGAAGAGCATAACAAGCCAGAAAATTTTGCCACAAAAACTAAGAGACCATTACAGAGGAGGAATATGCAGTTCTTGTCTATGGTGTGACTAAACAACCGAAGTGGGACTCTGGTCAAGTAGAAGTTGAAGGAACAAAGGAATGAAAAACTGGAAGAGTTGGATAAGATGAATGAAAACACTGAAACAGAAAGTAGCAGTTGTGGGAGTTTACTTAGGAACTTAGATCTTATGAACTGGTTTAAGGTTTTCTGGTTTTTTGGTTCACTGCGAGAATCCATGTTCTCTTTCTTTTGTTCGGTCTTTTGATGTGGCAAGGGGCGTTACAATTTGGACTTTTGGTTTTGTGTGCTAAAGCCACGATTTGCTTCCAATATATATAGAAGTACTCATCCTCAAAGTTTAAAGAATCCATCATAATTAATATTATATATTCATTATCTTAAAAGTACTTTAAATATTATTAATTATGGTAATTATAAAATTCATCAAAATAATAGTTAGCTCCTTCATCTAATTGGAGGTTATGACTTGACCAAAATAACCTTGGGTTGCATGCAAATTTGAGGCAGGGAACACCACCTTAGTAGAGGTGACAAGGTCACTAAAGTAACTCTTTGAAGTTGTGTGATAAACAGAGGTTGCCTGTATGCAGAGGATATCACGATTTGCTTGAAGATTCTGAACATTCTAGCTAGTCATTTGGCAATACATAATAATGTCCAAATTAGCCACTCTGCGCTTGACCGTATATTATTGTAACAAAGTGGTTATAAACTAGTTAATGTCGTTTCTTAGATATACATGGAACAAAGGGTCACATCCTATATCTACCACATAAAAGACACATTGTTCTGAATTGTTTCCTTTTTCCTTTTCTCTTTACAACAAAGGTGATTCCTTTTCAAAAGAAGAATACCTTAACTCGCTACATTCAGATGAAGCTAATTGGTTCTGCTTCTTTAGATGCCTGCGAAAATTCAGAAGGCCTTGAAACCACAAAGTTTAACGTATAGCAAAATTATATCCATACATATATATATTAAAGGAGATACAAAGAAAAGAATATCACATAATTAAGATTGTTAGAAAACATGCACGTCTATTTGTGATTTTCGGTTGTTGTTTTCAAATTGGGTTAAAGAGTATGTATGTTTGAGTTTTTGGTTTCTAATTTTTATTCTGATTTCTTCCTGTTTTTTAAAATTATAAAAATCATAAAAATAGTTTTTATTTTTTATAGTCTAATTTACTATCAACTAAAT
>JANIHZ010000005.1:33604937-33617794 GCA_027478365.1 Erythroxylum rufum
AAATTATGATAAAATATTAATTATTACTAATTTTTGGTTACTATTACAAATTAAAAGGTAATTTGAAATATATATAATATAATATAAACAAATAAGTATTGTGATATTTATGTTAAGTATAGAGAAGTAATAGATATAAGAAAAAATAAAACTTATATTAAATTTTTTAATACAAAATAACCACCCAAAAATATGCGTTTATGGTTAGTATACATTAGAGGTGATACAAAGAAAAAGTCATTGTCTTACGATTGCTATATAAGACTAACTTTGTATGTATTATTTTAAGTAAGATTATAATTATTGTAAAGAAAGACATTTTCTTTCATTTTTTTACCACATATAAATAATCTTTGCCAACTAAAAATGTAACTAATTAATATTATATAATTTATTAGTATTCATATTTAAAAAATTGATGCATTAATTATTTGTCCTAACACTTAAAAGCTCCTTTATTTTCTAACTCATTATAAATGCTTAATCATTAGAAATCATCATCTTTATAGTTATATCCATATTACCTTCTTAAGATACCAATAATAAATATCATAAATACTATTTGGGAAGATGGGAAACATGGGTTTTCTAAAAATAAACTTAATTACTAAATCAATATGTTAGTGAAATTGTACAAATTCTTCCATGTTGATATTATAACCGTGTAACTAATTGAACTCGTTTTAGTTATAATTTGATCTATTATTATTCAGTTACTATTACAAATTTTAAACTATGATGACATATGTTAGAGAATTTTATTGAGATTCAATTATAACAAGATCTTTTGTTATTTTATCTCATGTGAAATGAATCTTGGTCTAAAAGAATGACATGCTTTACAATCAATCAACAGTTCATGTATTAATTTTATAATCTTGATTAACTATATCAAAACGCGATTTAATAATATTTTAGAATACTTTAATTTGTAGTATGATACTAATAATTGACAAATTTTAGTAAAAAATATTTATAAAAAATCTATTTTATAATTATCAAACTAGAAAAACTTGGGATAAATTAAAAATAAATATTTAACAAATAATTTAACTAAAGGAAATTTCTATTACCCTTTACTTATGGTAAGTACCTCGAGCATAGGAATTTGTATTATAGGTCAATTTCCATAAAATCCTATTGGAATATCAGTCTACTGAGAGATTTGAGTCTTTTAGCAAGTTACAATTAGTAGACCTTTATGTATGGACGAGGCAACTTCAACCCATAAAAAAATTAGATATGCCAGACTGTGTATCATTGTCGATATGAATCAAACTTATCAGGAAGAAATCCCTTTGTTAAGATTGGAAGCTAAGGACACCATTATTAATGTTTGTTACAATAAAGGCCTTTATTGTAAGTTGTAACAATAAGGAAAAGGAACAGAAGCCTACTAGCTAGCGATTTTAGATGAATTGATGTCTTCATTTTGCCCCCTAATTCCTCCCAATATTGCTGAGGCAGTAAGCCAAGAGTCCCCATAGCCTGTCCCAGCCAAGATAAGCAAATTAGGAACCAAACTTGAAAATATTCACCCAAGTCACTCTCTTGTTCGGACCTTAAGTCATGTTAAGGTACTCTTGTGAGTCCTTCAATAATTTCCTCTAATGTTATTGAGTTTCCATCATAAAGATGCCGGGTTTCCAAGACCTCAAGCGCCTTGTTTAGAGTGTCAAGAACAATGGATTTTCGAATTATATGTTATGTAACGTGAATATCATAGTTATGATATGATTGTAAATTTATTTATTATTATATAAATCTAGCTTATAAGTTAATTAATTAAACACATACATGCGTAATTGATCAATGTCAGCCTTTTATCTTAGTCCGTATCTCTAGTTGTTATTCGATTCTTAAAGGCCAAGTCAGTCCTTTATAACGAACTTTTTTTTTTAATGTTTTTGTGAAACAAAAAATGCCCTCCATTTCTCTGTTACTTCTTGTCTTTTTGGTACACCTGAAAAAGCGTTTTGGTGTAAATTTTTAGTATCATATATCACAGTTGAACGTTTGATGCTAACTTTATGATTCACATTCATACATAAAATCATAGCTGTAACTTTAATTTGTTTAACACGACTCTTCAACTGCAAATGATTGCGGTCCTGAAAACAATCATTTCTAGTCAGTGGCTCACAAATTTCATCAGCTTATTTCTTTGTTGATGAAAAGCTGCTTATTATTAATAATAAGCCTTGCAAGTTACAAAATACAAAATGGAACATAAACTCGACTAGAAGTTCACTCCACCAACACCAAAAACACTAAGATTTTATAGTATTGAGCATCAACTAATTTTGATTAGATTATATGTAGATTTTAGGCCACTAAACTGCACTTATATATAAACATACTCAATCTTAAACATCATAGGGTAGATATAGGTCAGTTCCATAGCTTAAAGTTGGTCTGGCCACATAAATGCTCCCGTAGCAAATGCCCTTTTCTCATCAAGATTGCCCTTAGAGCTAAGTCCATACTCGTTGAGAAGCATGTCAAGCTTCCACTCTTCCATCTTCTCGTAGTCTGTTTTTGTGTACTTTGGATAATGAAGAGGCATTTGGAAACCGCTTGGACAAGTCTCCTTCCTCCCTCCAACCTTGGTAGCACCTTCCTTCCTGGTCTTGCCACAGTCCTGAACATGTCCATGATGATTAGTTGGGCATGCTATAACTTCATGGCGCTGCAGACTAGTAGTGCCTGTGTGACTAAATACTTGGGTGAAAGCAGAATTTAGAAACCATTTTAGAGCCATCTTGGCTGGGTTCAAAAGGATAAAGGGGGAAAAAAAGTGAGGGAAGAGTAAAATCAAGCTACAAAGCAAAGCACACATTTGTCATTATTTATAGGTGGGCATACTTGAGATATGGTTCCTAACATTATGTTTTAGGGTATTTCGTATATGAATGGTAATGAATGATGCAATGTTTCGCATTAAATCTGAAGTAGACCTTGCTTCATAGTATTAGTTTTAGCATCAAGATTGAATGCATACGCCAATTATATAAGGGAGGAAAGATGTTTCTAAGGGAAATGGTAGTCTCAATTATTGGGGCTATTATGAATGCCTTTTATCCCAAGTAATGGTACATGGCTACTATGAGTCCAACTCATTGTCTGGAGTTATTGTGGTAGTTGGTAGTAGCTTTTAATCTTAGAAATCAGCAGCTTATATTGAATTTGTCCATGAGAAATATCAATCATTAGTAATGTTTTCGATTGCTTCAAGTGATGAGTTGGAGAGTGTCAATAAGCTGACGTTGATTTGGCGGCTTATAGGAATGTGATGAACATAATATTGCCACCAAATTAAAATAAATTAGTTTTCCATTAAACCAAACTTGTTAAACTATTTTCCAAGATTTGTGGGAACGGAGTTTCATGTAAACCTCTTCAATAATTGAATTGAAGGAGACTCCACTCAGTCATAGGGATGGAGTGAAAGCTGCTCAACTTATAATTATTCACCATGATTCTCTTAACTGGTCATGGGCATCAAACAGTAATCCTTTCCGAAGCCGACATAGCTCCAAAAGCGTTGGTGCATGCTTTAAGTTACATTACAACTGAAATAAGGTCATCTATGCTTCAGTTTTCTTAGATTGGCTCCATCTAATTAGAATTGCCATTTGCACTAGGATTCAAGGAGCACATCGGATGGGTTAGTGTAAGTTTTGGGCTTCCTTCTTGGAAGTGGAATCCATGTATGGAATTGCATATGGATTTGGTTTTTTCCAAAGTTGTGTTGCCCTTAAAACTACACTTGACAAAATGGAATGAGCTCAGGCTCTTTTTCGAAAATTTTGAACTTTATATTCGACTTAAGTTTAGACTGCTCGGCCCGGCATGATACCCAAAAGTTTACAAAATAAATAAATTTGTTTTCTAAATTTTAAATTAAAACAGAAAAATAAGTTAGGCCTAAGCTTGATCAAACTTCGGACCACCTTAGTTCGATCGAACTTTGAGCACATGACTCGAGCCTATACACTAACGCTCAGGCTCGAGCCCAGCCTGACTCGACTAGTTACTATCCCTACTGGCAACTATGTTTAATGTTTCAAGTAAATGATGACTATTGTCAAAACTCTTCCTATTAACTTAATTATAATCATAATCCAATTTGTTAAACATTTCTTCTTCTTCTTCTTCAATTTTTTAATTGTGAGAATTGATTTTCTTTCATCTTATGACAATGAATGGGTTTAGTATTATAAAAAGTATTCATATATTAAAGTCTAAATATAAATAATACGAGGAATCTAAAATTAAGATATACAAAAATTAGCAATCTTACATTTGCAAACTTTTATTCTAGTTACGCAAAAAAAAAGTTTGGTTCAGTTCAATTCTGTTTGAAGTTAAACAAAAGATTTTAATTTGATCAAACTAAGTTTCTAACCTAATACAAAAAAAAATTCAAGTTAAGAGTACCCAACTCAAACTCTAATTTTTTTTTCTATCTTCCTATCCAACATATTTAGAATTTTTAGATCAACTTGAAATTCCATCGAACCTGGATTTCAGCTAATGTTCTTACAAATTTTTAATTTAAAATTTTAGTTTACTTATTATTGAATATCATTTTATTGCTCTATTTTTCTTTTTTTAATACATTCTTTATGTATACAAAAAATTAAGCACATACTAACTGTAAACGATCTAGAAGGGGGGTTGAATAGATCTCTAAAGCTTTTCGTAGAGTTCTACAATAAAATCAGAAGTTANNNNTTTCTTACCAATTCTATATATTTTATTATTATCAAAACATTAAGGAATTTAACTTGTCAACCACCATTGGTCCAACACTAACAAATACTTAACATTTAATTTGAACAATTTAAAGCTTTTTATGTTAGTAATCATAACCCTTCTCTTTGTAGTTTGTATGCCCTCCTTCTAGCACTGATAAGTTCATCAAGAATGGGTAAGGCCCATACTTTGAGCACTCTCACCTTTGCAATACGCTTCCTTCTCGTATTGCATCTCTTTCACTCAATCTCTCATACTTGATGTAAGGTCATCCTTATTTACTACACTTCTAGATAAGAAAAGACAAATGAGGTAAGAAAAGCGGACATACATTTAAACTATCAATCTTATAAGCTTTGTCATTTTCTTTCAACTTCCCTTGGTTGAGAATTAACTTAAACATTAGAGTGAAAGCAGCTTTTGGCATTATTTTGTAAAAGTTCAATAATTGATATAATAATTTTGCACTTGACATATAACTAGAGATGTGAAGTACATGTTTGCACTATTTGTGAGAATCCAATCAAGAAGCCAAGGTTAAGATGATTTTTTGAGATTCAATGATGGGAAGATCAATGACAATGAGAGTTCCTCGATAGGAAACTGACCAATACTAGTCCAAAGAATCAATGTTGGTCATATTCTTCAATCTAAATGAGCAAGTTAAGGGACTAGATGATATGTCTTGTTAGAAGCAGGAAGCTTTTAAGCCAACAAAAGGAGTAACGACATCGTCAAGCTTAGGAATTTTCAATAAAAAATGTCTTGAGGACTATAGAGGGACCATAACATATCAATTTTAGAAAAATACCAATGCGAGAAACTTCCTCATCATAAGGTCATTGAAGGAAGGACAAACAATTTCACCTACCAATGTCTAACAAGACAAGACTGGACCAACCTTGGACAACCTTTTCATACATGAGAATGTAAGTGAGCTATGCCTACCAAAATTTAAACTGCCTAACTTTGAGACATATCATGGTACAATAATCCAAAGAATCATATCACTAGATATTAAAAGATGATGGAATTGTAACTAGGCTTAAGACATTTTTTTAATCTTGTTGGGAGTTGTGAGAGATTGATATAAACCATAGCAAGGAAGTCGGTTTTAAGCTTCAAACATCTTAAATCTAGATTTAAGGCTCATTTTGCTAGCAACAAAAAGAGACCTACGGACTCATCTACTCTCTTTGATGTGGTGTAAATATAAGGTGACTTGTATGAAATATGCATATATTCTATTAAGTATTTTGCTCGTTTTTAATACTATATTACCTTCTTTTACTTAGTTGTTGTTATATTTTTAGTTAATTATGCAAATTGAACATTTATATAATATTAGTCAAGAATTGAAGGCAAGTCTATGCAAAAATATTAAGAAATTCTCAAATTCTTATATAAAGTCATAATTCACAATTCTTGAGAGAAGCTGGTGAGTGGATCGTAGCTTATATAGAGGGGTTAAATGAGGTGCTTGTAGGGGATCTACGTTATCTTTCTAATGTTGGGGTGAAACCTTTTATGAGACTTTATAAAACTTAATACATTCAAGATGAGTTACCATAGGTATATAGGTTAACCAATTGAAAAGTAAATGGTTATAGTTTAGAAGAGTGAAATTTTAGTGTCTAATAAGTCTTACTTGTCCAAAACATTTAGATGTTCTAGGTTAATTGGATCATGAAATTTAAAGAATTACTAGAGAAAGTAATCACCTAGATATAACCACTTTATTGCATTTTATTTTATTAATTATCTTATCATTTATTCTATTGGCTATTGTCAATTAGTAGGTTTAGGTTTAGGTTTATTTTTTTAATGTTTTTTATTTAAAAACCATAAACTATCATTTATTTATTTCCTTTAAAATAGTTAATAGTATTGGAATTTTCTATGTATATGACTTCTTCATGAGATCAATACTCTACTTACCATTATATTTCTTACCAATGATATGTATACTTTCCTAGTTAGTGAGTGCATACACTCATCAAGTTTTTGGCATGCTAGGAAGCAACTAGTTTTAGGAACTTATTAACTATTTTTCTACTTTTATATAATTGCTTTCTTATTTTATTTTTATTAGATTCCTTTTTCTTGTTCATATTTTTATGCAAATTTTCTTTATATCTGTCTTTTGTTTTTCTTTGTTTTTATTTAATTTAATTTAGGAGTATTTATGGCTTATAATGAGAAATTGACAGTTCGTATTTCTAAAAAAATTCAAAACTTGAGAGAACCTTATAGTGAAATTAAAGAAAACATACTAAGCAAGAACTTAGATATACACTGGGATTACAACCTGAAAGGATGGAAGAAGAAAAGAGAACTATGGTGGAGCATGCTAAACCATCTCTCATAGGATCATAATCGAGCATTGTGAGGTCGAAGATAAATACTTACTATTTTGATATCAAACCCAACATAATCTTAATGCATTCAAAAAAATTGTACAATTTGATTGATTAGTTGATGAGAATCTTGATGCATACATCACCAACTTTTTGAAGATATGCGACACATTTAGAATCAATGATGCAATTGAAGAAACTATTAGGCTGAGACTATTCCCATTCACACTAAGGGATTTAGCAAAGTAATGGGTGAAGACATAATTATCTGGATTAATCGATATTTGGGTGAGTATTATAAAGAAGTTCCTTGCCAAATGCTTTCTCCCATTTAAGAAAACAAAGCTAAAAAAAGTGGTGTCTCTTCTTTTCAATAATTTGATAATGATATTATATGAGATATAGGAAGAGATACAATAATTTACTAAGGAAATATCCATACCATAGCCTTTCAATAAAGATGTAAGTTTAAACATTCTATAGTGGTTTGCTAAATTCTACAAGATATATGATAGATGCTACAGTAAGTGGAATGTTAACTTTAGAGTAGAGGTTCCTCTAGAGATAATAGAAGAGATGGCCATAAATAACTACTATTGACAATTAAAAAGGGAAAAAGCTACCATATATGTTGGGATTTAGAACATAAATGTTATGACTACACTGATAGTTCAAATAAAGGTGATAGCGAGATAAATAGACAACTTGAGCTTTCTATTAAGAACATATCAAGTTATATGTTGTGAATTCTATGGGGGAGGACATCAAGGAACCAAGTGTCAAGCTAGGAATTCTTAACGAAATTAGTGGAGTTAGTTGATTTATGTGAAGTTTCAAGAGAAAAACAACCCATACAATAAGGCATAATTTAAGATGAAGAAATCAATTTATTTTATCTTTAGTAATCATGATATGAAATCAACCTGTTTCATATCAAACCAACACCTTGCCTAATGACACCATACCTAAACTTAGGAAGCACATGAAGGAGGTTTTCCTAAAGGGTGACAAGTTATCCAACAAAAAGAACAAAAAGGAGAGCAAGGGAAGGATAATGCTAAAGGAGTATAAGCGAATAATTCCTTGCCCTACAAGATTATTTTAGGTAGTCAAGAAGAAAGAGATTATTTACTTTGTGTTGTGTCCTTAAATTTATGGTTGCATGTTATAGTTGTAGGTTTATAATTTCTTGGACCTCTTATTAATGATACTACAAGTTTTAGTGTTTAATAATGAATTAGATGAAAATTTTGTCAAGACTTGAAAGGTCATGTTTGTCACTTATGTTTGTTTTTAGTTATTTGGCTTGATGTTTCTTAGTATAAAAGTTCATGAGGTTCTTTATTAGAAAATTAAGTTAGATTTTTATTTAGTGACATGATGACTATACTTACAATATTTTAAGAATATACTTTTTGTGATATGCATTATAGAAAAATTTAAAAATTCCATTTCTTTTATTTTATTTCTTATTTTGTCTCAAACTAAAACATCTTTCTCTTTCTTCAAATTCCAAACTCTAGCAAACTCACTTCTTTAATTAGGTCTAATTTTAAAAAATATATATTTTAATTATAAAAAGTTTTAGGTCAGTTTTCTATTCATCGTTTAAGTACAGTAAAAAGATCTTAAAACATATATATCCAATTTCTCTAGTCTTTAAATTATTAGATGATCATAAATTATTATAACTAAAACAACATAGTTTTACAAATCCCTCCCTAATCTTTTCTTCCTTAAATCAATCCCCTCAATTCACTATATTTGTTTCAAAACCTAAATAACAATTGTGGAATCTTTAACACCTTTCATCGAGCATTTCATCTTTAAATATCATTTCATTGAACATTTTCTAGGCAACTCAAAATGATCTCTAAATAATAGAAAAACCACTGTATTTTTCCATCATTCACCAACGTAAACACGTTCAAACACATTTAGTTTTGAAAAAAAGGACATGAATAGTAAACCTAAATTTATGAAAGCACTTCCAAAATATCAAATGGATGTACCAATTTTATCAAATGTACATATTAATAGATGCCAATTTAAAAAAAAAGAGAAAGTACTTTAGAAACTGATACATGGTACAAACCTTGTTGAAGAAATCATATAAGCTTATTGAGATGAAGGGGTCCAACAAAGCCAATGCAATCATTAAATACCTATACAAAACAATTGAAATCAGAACATTGCAGGCAGACTTAAACATTTCAAAGGAAAAATAATCATGGAAGTGAGTAAAGATGAATATAAACAACTAAGCATAGAAGTGAGTAAAGCGATATTATTCAAAACTTAGGTACTTAATAACTTGAATAAAATAGAACTCCTACTCAAGCAACGAAGATTCTGAGTTAAGTCAAATCCAATATTTCATTTCTAGTTAACTATAACATTATAAAGAAATTTAAGTACAATAGTGATCGCTCTAAGTATCTCACAAGATGTAAATGAACTTGTAATCTAGAAATCAATTTGATCAAAATTACAATACACAAAGATAAAAGGTGTCTTAGGAAAGATAAGGTATTAAAAGAGATTTATTTAGAAATTTTCAATAATTATTGCATAATTAACTAGGCTTAAGAATAAAAAAAGTCAAATTTAATGAGAGTGCATGATATGAAGAAAGCTTTTAGAGGTTTAAATAAAGCCTTATTATTGTGACAATTTTATCTTTTCCTTCTAAAGATGAGTAGTTTGTACTATATTTTGATGCTTCTTAAGTTGGTTTAAGGTATGTTTTGATGCAAAATGATAAAACATTACCTATTTATCAAGGTAACTTAAGCAATAGAAATTGAACTATCATGCTCATGGCCTTGAGATAGCAGTTATGAGCAAGATGTCAAATTAAAGCAAAATCTTCATAAACTTTATTTGTGAACTGTGAAGTATTACAAGTTTCTAAAGCAATATAATACAATTTATTGGTAAGGTATATCTAAGTATCAAAATAAGATTTGACAATATTATCTCTATGAAATTACCTCTAAAGTATATATTGATTATAAGAGCTTTAAAATATATTCTATATATAAGTAGTTAACTAATTATCCAAATCAATATCAATGGGCAGTAAAGAAAGCATAATACATTACAACTCTATTTTAAGAATATCCTAACCTTATGCGGAAAATACTAACACCTTAAATAAGGTATATAACCACTTTTTAGAAAAGTTCCAATACTACAGCAAAGTTAACATCTTTTAGATTAAAAAAATGCCACCACCATATGAAAAAATACTACCACATTGTATAAAAAAATATCATTACTTAATTTTGCAGATACCATATGCTTAGATTGAAAATACCGTTATCCTATTTAAGAAAACACTAATATTCTTAACAAAAGTTACTACTACTCCTTACAAAATATAAGCCTATTTTTCGCAAAGAAATTTTTTTGTTAGGCTTAAAATAAATTTAGTATATTGCTTAAGAAGATATATTGATTTTAAAATAGTTGCTAATTGGATTATGTTCACATGTTTTATACAATCATATAAGAAAAATAAGGGGAAGTATTAAATCATGTTTGTAGATCATTTTCTTAATGAACTTGGTTTAGTGCATGCATGTGTACCAAACTATGTTCATGAAATATTTTCCTAAGGAACATGGATGGAAAACACCCATTTGTTAAACTATGTTCATGAATGATTTTCTTAAGGACACAATTTAGTACATGTTGTGTTTCACAATTGTGTTAAAGGACTTTCCTAAAGAAACTGTATTGGTACATGATCATATACCTAACCATATTGATGAATGATTTTCACAATCGTGTCACTAATAACTCAATATGAGAAATTAAAAAATAATTTGTGACATGTCTATGTTGTTAAAATCTACTAATTTGTCTACAATCCCTTACATGTTCTGAGTCTAAATCTATTTCTACCAAAATTAAAGCACTAATTGAGGACATACTCATCCCATTTAAACAAATTTCTTAAAGTAAAAATGAATTAATGCAAATAAGGAGGGAAATGTACAAGCTGAAGTTCAAGGAACCAACTACAAGACAAGCAACAAGCTTAATAATGCTACATATAACATCAGTATTACAACCATTCATTCCTAATTACTTAGGTACAAAAACTAACCGCTAACAAACACATCAACAACTTAAGCTTTGAATCACAAGAATAAATGGTTTAATAAAATTATATCAATTTCATTCAACATCTAGCATCCAAGACAGTTTTAGGATTCATCTTTTATTCTCTAAGAGTTAGCAATTTTGGGATGACAACTACTTGCATCATATCTAAGAAGCAATTTCTCTCTATTCTACTATATACATTCTTCTAAGATCTACTACTTATGTTTCTTCACTCCCTTAAAGCATATACGATTACTCTCCTTCCATATCTTATAGATGCATAAATTGAAACTAATAACATAAATAATCAAGTTACCTTACACTACAGTGGTCAATTTATAACTAGTTTATGAAACCTACATAATTCATGACAAATCTTTTCCAAAGGAATAAATCTTGGATAGTGTTCCTTTTTTTTTTGGGTGAAGTTACAATCAAAGAAAATATAGATTAAACCAGTACCTCAATCGATGATTAAACCAGTACCTCAACCCAGTAAAAAACAAAAACTGATGATTACTCATACAATCAAACCAGAAACAAAAACCCATACAATCAAAGCATTACACAAAACATTGTAAAAAACAAAACCCAACGACGTCGTATAAAGCAATCAAAGAAGGAGCATTTACCTTAACTGATGATTAAATGAAGATGTCGTGGGTAGGTTTTTCGTTTTGTTAAAAGCGTTGAAGATGAAGCTAACGACAATGTTTAGGTTTTAATTTTATCGACGACATCGTTATTCTGTCAGTAAATCACCGACATAATCCAATCCCGTTGGTACATCCTAAGACTTATTTATGCCGCCAAACATTCCGACTAATTTACCGACGAATATCGATATTCCATCGCTATGTTCCATCGGAAAAATTACCGAGATAATTTCTCTCTATCTTTACAGACTGATATTTTGTCCGTCACAAAATAAAATTTTTTCTGACAATGTTACCGATGGAAATTGATTTTTCGTCGTTAATTGACGACGGTGTTTTTACCATCGGTAGTTTTTAATTTTCTTATAATGATCCTATTAATTCCTCTCTAAGACCTCCGAACCTCCAAGCAGGACCAACTTTAACACTTTTAAATATTGACTATGGCCTTCTTAAAGACAAAATCCTTGGAATTAAAAACATATTTGAGGAACTTGGGTCAAGTTTCTTGCTTTGTCCTTAGTTATTGCACATTTGGAAGTAGTTAGCTTAGAAGTATACATAAGAACATGACCGTATACATAAGTACACGAGCTTTCTTGGTCATTTCATAATCCATATCAATTTGGACACTATGGTTGGCCTTAATAACCCATAAGTTCTTTAGGGCCTCTTATTTCCTTTTCCTCTTCCTTTTTTCAAAAACATCCTCCTTGTTGTGAGTAGCAAATATAAAGTTTATATATATTACCTTCTAGTTGGTTGTAGCCTTTTGCAATTAGTTTTACGTTAAATGGTTTAACTAACCTTTTTGCCTTCCGCTTAGTTTTAAATACCCATTTTAAACCAACAACATTCATCTTTGGGTCTTTAGGAATTTATTAACAATAAAAATCAACCAAGTTAATTATATATTATTTTTAAAATATGAATTATAAATAAAAAGAGAAATTGAACATTTTTATTAGTATTT
>JANIHZ010000005.1:33618450-33634252 GCA_027478365.1 Erythroxylum rufum
TTAATTTACTAATTAATTAATAAATGAAAAATTTTAATAATAAAAGTTATTAAATGGAAAAGTTAATGATTGAATTAGATCAAAATTTCTTTTAATCGACATTTTATGGAATGACAGTTTTCCTAATAAAACGATCGAATACATGTATCGTATGGGCAACAGCTCGGGGCAAAATTGTAAAGTCGGTAGCCAAACATCAAAGTTTCTGACTCTAAACAGGTTTAGATACATATCCACTTCCAAACACACCCTATAACTGAAACATCTTATCTGAGCAAACAGACAACCCCCTGTCTACTCTGCCTCTCCCACTTAAGCTCATAAACCCTAATCATTTCCAGAATTAAATAAAACCCTAAAACCCTTCAAAGACCCTTAAAATGGCTTCGATTATGCAACGATCTCGCATCGTTTCTATGATTTGTCGATCCCAAAGGCCTCCCAGCAGACGATTTAGCACCGATGTGAGTTCCAATCCGAGCAAGCAGTCCATCATATCTTCACAGTCTATTATCGCCGATCAAGCGGCGGCTGAACCTCCTACGGAGAAACCGGTGGCGGAGGCAACTGGTGGACAAGAGAGGAAAGCTTGGGGCTTTTTGAAGTATGCGATTGTTGGGTCTCTCACTAGCGCCTCTGTTCTAGCTGGCTACGCAACTTACGGTGTGTTAATTTTCTTTTTTTTTTTTGCTTTTGATTGTTTTTGGAAATAAATTGGTGTTTTTTCCCATCACATTCCATGAAAAGTATGATTTGGTCGTAAATTTTTTATTTTGATTTATTTTTCTGCTTTTCTATTGGGTTCTAAATGGTGCATGCTTGTGCTTTTTTTCTTGTTGTTTTGGGGGGCGGGGGTGTTCTGGAGAGGGGTTTTCTATTTACTTGAATAAGAAGTAAGGTCCTTGCTTTATAAACTGTTTAATGCTGAACTTTTATTCATAAACACAAAGTTTGATGTTTCTGTTTTTATGGAAAGTTGTTTCCAGAAGTAAACTGATTTTAGTATATAGGTTGTTGCAAAGATTTTTCCTTTATCCTTTATCCTTTTTCATTGAGATTATTTTTAGCTTAACGAGTAAAATACTTTTATTCTATTTGCATCATCAAATGATTGTACTGCTTCGTTCCATCGTTGAACGTTTTATCTTAAATTATCTTTTGTTTTTAGTTGGTTTTAAATTGGTGTGATTGAGTTATTTACTTTCAGACGAAGCACGGTTGTTACTTGATAAATCATGCAGTGCTGAAGTTTAGTGGTTTCTATTTGGTACGTGTTTATTTTGCCCTTTTGTTTGTTCAGCATATTCACTGGATGAAATAGAGCAGAAGACAAAAACATTGCGAGAATCTGTGAGTTATACTGCTGGTGATGATACTTCCTCTGTTGAGGTCAGTCAACTTTTAACTTTCTTATTGTATTCTTCATGTTATTTTCCTATTAGTATTCTTGGCATCTTTACAAACGCTGTTGTTACAACTTTTGGGTAAGAAAAAATTGCTTTTAATCAATTCTTTGTTTTCCACTCTGTTAATCACTGGTCTGTGGTGTGAAACAATTTTCAAAAGTAGCAGGGTGTGTGATTTTTATTTCAACGCGACAGATTCAAGTAAAGAAAGTTAGGATGTAATCCAGTATGTTGCGAATGAGAATTTAAATCTTCAATTTGGATGTCACTCCCGTATTTGGAGGAATTCAATCTGTCGATTCATCTCTTTGATTTTTACAGTGACGTTATGCATAATTATTCTCATGATAGCTGAATATGCTAAAAAGGCAATAATACAATAAATTGATATTCACTTATCGAACTTCTGCAGAAATATAAAGGTTTCCTGTACTCTGCTGCAATGACAGGTGAGGTCTCTGAAATGTTTTTTGACAACATTATTCACCTTCTCTGTAGTTTACATTTACGTTAATATAAAATTTTATTTTGCAAATTTATTAGAATATTGGCTATTACATGTTCACTTTTTCCTGCCTTAATTTGGAACTGATATTCTTCTTTCTGTTTTTCTATTGCATCATTTCCTTAGTAGAGCTTAAATTTTCACTTGATTAGCTGCAATCCATTTCCAAAAAGTTCACATGTTATGTTTTCTTATAATTTTGGTTACGATGATGTCGTCAGTGATTTTATATCAGTTGTGCTTGGATTTTTTTCCTTTATGTTGTCATTTGTCAATTTGATGAAGGTCATCAACATAGCAATTGTAGTTGTTCACATGCAATGCCATTTCCATGACTGAAAAATTGATTGTTTTCATATCCCATGCAAGATGTGGGTCTTATTATGGAAAAAAAAAATGATGGGTACCTGCCATCAACGCTTTTCTTGTGGGTTATTTGGTCTGTGGACAGCCAATTAGTCCATTTGTTATTCCACTATCTCTCATCTTAATCTTTTAGAATGGAAAAATACAGAGGAGCTAATCATTGAACGCTTAATTATGCCGTGAAGTTTATAAGTGGAAATGTAAGCATGTTTATGTAATGTGCTTCCGAAAATTGTGTGCCATTTATCTCAATTGGAAACAAAATCCTCATGTTATTTGCTTTCTTTGAATTCCAGTGCCAGTTAAAGCGGCTGAACTTTACTTGGATACGAGGAGAATGATTGAAGAGCAGGTTAAGGTGACTGTGGATTCAATTTCCATTATTGTTGCATCCATCAAAATTTTCGTCTTCTAGTTGTTAACCTTAGGGTTTGTGCTGTGTAGGGTTTTACTGAACCAACATCTGATAAGCTTCTGCCTGATCTGCATCCTGCTGAACAACATGTTTTTACTCTTGTTTTAGATCTTAACGAGACAATAATCTACAGCGATTGGAAGGTAAGGCATCTAGTGGAAACAGCTGGCACAATACTTCATTTGTATTATTTATTCGAATTTAAACTTCAAAAATGTTTTTTGACTCATTATTCCTGCTGTTATTTTATTCAATTTGTGAATGTAATTTCCCCAGCTGGATCATATCTGCATAAGGATTTTATATTGTCAATGACATTAACTATTCTACGTTCATGTGTTCTGCTCTTTTGTTGTCTAAAGCGTGACAGAGGCTGGAGAACATTCAAAAGACCTGGAGTTGATGATTTCTTGCAGCATCTTGCCAAGTTTTATGAGATTGTTGTGTACTCTGACCAGCTGAATATGGTACTTGAATTTTTGTGGCCCTATGTTCAAATTTAAGTTATGTGAAGTCATTTGGTTATCAACTTTTTTTTTTTGGGTGCAGTATGTTGATCCTGTTGTTGAAAGATTGGATACAAACCACTGTATACGGTATCGGCTATCAAGAGGGGCTACCAAGTATCAGGATGGCAAGCATTATAGAGTATGCTTAGTATTGCCTTATACAGGCCATTACCATGTTATGTCTTTCTTTTGTGTAGCTTGTCTATCATTGTTCATATGTGATATAACATATACAATTTATATTATTATGCATGCAAATGCAATCATATCAACATATTTCTTTCAAAATTCTTTTGGATGCTATGGGAATAAGCTGGCTATACTCCACATAATCAATAGATTTATATCCTGAGGTCACACTTGCCCATCCTTGGGATGGCTATTGGACAAAGAATTCTGTCAACTACTTCCATTGATTATGCTTTGCGATGAAACCATACCGTGCACAACACAGTACCTAGGTCCCCATTTATAGTTTCTGATGTGATCGTAGAGGCATTGACATATCCTTCAACCTATGATTTAGTCATCTTATCTGGAATGTAGTGAAGTATTTAGAAATATGAGATCATAGCATATGTTAATCTACAGTAGTATTATTAGATCTTAACTAATGCCCTTACAAGTTTGCATAGTGATAGATTCCAGAAAAAGAGGTATAATCCGTTTGTAATTGCTATTGATTTTCTGTAACGAATACAAGGATAGTCTGGGCTTCGAGGTCCAGTACCTCCAGCCTAGGGCTCATACAAGTGTCTATTTTCTCACCTCTCTCCTCTCCTTCCTTTCTGTTATTTGTACTAAGAATCTGTGACTAACAAATTCTGTTAACTAACAACCTAATGATTGGTTGTCAGTACTATTAGCTACTAACTACCCGAATACGTATTGCCCTGCTGTCATACTCCTCTGGCGATTAATCCTGTGCCCTTTGCTTATTCTTCCTAACGTAGAAATGAGTTATTTTAGGTCTATCATTACTACCCCCATCAGCTTCACCTTGTCCTCAAGGTGAAAGTCCGGAAATCTGACCTTCATGTCATCAAATAATTCCCAAGCAGCGTCAGCCACTGACTGTCCCTTCCATTGAATGAGCACCTCCAATTCTGGACTGTCCCCCAAATTCCGAATGGCTAAAAGTGCAGTAGGATAGGCAGAATGAACTTCAGGTGTAAGTAAGTGATCTGGCATACTCACAATGGAATCATTGATGCCTAAGGCTTTGCGAAGTTGCGAGACATGGAGAACGGGATGAATTTTGGCCGTTGGAGGTAACTTCAGTCTATAGGCCACCGGTCCCACTCGTTGGAGAATCTCAAAAGGACCAAAATATCCGGGAGCTAGTTTGGCATTACTCCTAGGTTCCACCGACTGCTGGCGATATGGAGCTAACTTGATGAAGACCTTATCCCCCACCTGAAACTCCACTTCTCTTCTCTTCCCATCTGCTGTCATTTTCATCCGCTGCTGTGCTAAGATCAAATGGTCACGCAATTTTGCCAGTTTCTGATCCTTGTCCTGCAACAGTGCATCAATAGTATCCACAACAGATGATTTAATATGATACCTAGTGATAGTGGGAGGATCCCGTCCATAAAGAATCTTGAACGGTGTAGTGCCCAAGGTCGAGTGGTAGGAAGTGTTGTAGCAATACTTAGCCCATCCCACCCACTGTATCCATTGCTGAGGATGTTTGCTAGAGAAACATCGAAGATAGGCTTCGAGGCACCTGTTGATGACCTCGGTTTGCCCATCCGTTTGGGGGTGGTAGGCTGAACTGAATCGCAGCTGTATACCTTGCAACTTAAACAATTCGGTCCAGAATTTACTCAAGAATATCTTATCCCTATCGGATACTATTGAATTAGGGAAACCATGCAACCTTACCACCTCCCGCACAAAAATATAAGCCACCGACTGGGCTGTATAGGGGTGTTTGAGGGCAATGAAGTGTGCATATTTGCTAAGGCGGTCCACCACGACTCGTATGGCTGAAAACCCCTTTGATTTAGGCAACCCTTCTATGAAGTCCATAGAAACCTCTTCCCAAACCTGTTGCGGTGCTGGTAAAGGCTGCAGTAGGCCTGCTGGGGAAAGTTATAAGTATTTGTTTTGCTGACAAACAACACATTCAGCCACGAACTTGTAAATGTCACCTTTCATCCCTTCCCAAAAGAGCTCATGTGCTAACCTTTTGTAGGTTTTTAAAGCACCTCCGTGCCCTCCTATATTGCTCTGATGGCTGTCCCTGATCAAGGCTGGAATGAATGTAGAAGTTCTAGGAAGCACTAGCCGATCCTTGTAAAACAACCTGTCCTGGAGCAGTGTATAAGGAGGATGTGAACCCCCATCCAGCCGAAGCTCTTGCCTTAATTTAGACAGTTTGGGATCAGCCTCCACCTCCTTGAGTATTTGTTCCATGTCCAGTGCTCGTAGTGCTATCACAACCATAACTTCTGCTTGAATAGGTCGTTGTGACAGCGCATCCGCTACTCTATTCTCCCTTCCCGCCTTGTACTCAATGCTGAAGGTATACCAATTTGGACAGCCATTTCTGATAATCCAGGTGTACTTCTTGCTGTTCCAGCAGGAACTTAAGGGGCTGCTGATCTGTACGAATGATAAATTGATGGCCCAGAAGGTATGACCTCCACTTCTTCACTGCTAAGACAATTGCCAACAACTCCCGCTCATATGCTGATTTATGCCGGTTAGTTGTGGGTAGAACTTGGCTGAAGTAAGCAATCGGTCGATTCTCTTGCATTAGAACCGCTCCAATAGCATGGGCTGATGCATCGGTCTCCATTACGAAGGGTTTAGTGAAATCAGGTAAGGCTAGGACCGGGGCTGAAATCATAGCTTGCTTAAGCTGTTGAGAAGAAGCTACACTGTCCTCAGTCCATTTAAACCCTTCTTTCTTCAACAATTGTGTCAGTGGCCAACAAATGTTTCCATAATTCTTCACAAACTTCCTATAGTATCCGGTTAACCCCAAAAAGCTCCTCAACTCCCTTACATTCATCGGTCTCGGCCAATTCACCATCACTTGGATCTTTTTAATGTCGGCTGCCACCCCCTCTCGTGATATGATGTGGCCCAAGTATTCCAAAGTTGCCTGCCCAAAAATGCACTTCTTCCCATTTGCATACAATTGCTGCGATTGGAGCACCATTAGGACTGTCCGCAAATGACAAATGTGGTCTCCTTCGCTAGCACTGTAAACCAAGATGTCATCGAAAAATACCAATACAAACTTGCGGAGGTAAGGCTTAAAAACCTGGTTCATGAGAGACTGAAAAGTGGCTGGGGCGTTAGTCAAACCGAAGGGCATGACGAGAAATTCGTAATGCCCTTCATGAGTTCTAAATGCTGTCTTCTCAATGTCTTCGGGTTTCATACGAATTTGGTGGTATCCTGCCTTCAAATCAATCTTCGAAAAGATAGTGGCCCCCTTTAATTCATTGAGTAGCTCGTCTTTAATAGGGATTGGAAACTTGTCGACGACCGTCACTTTATTCAGAGCGCGGTAATCCACACAAAAACGCCACCCACCGTCTTTCTTCTTAACCAACAATACTGGACTCGCATAAGGACTGACACTCAGTTGAATTATCCCTGAATCCAACATCTCCTTTACTAACTTCTCAATCTCATTCTTATGGAACTGAGGGTATTTATAAGGCCTCACCGATATCGGGTTAGCTCCCCTCTGGAGCACAATAGCATGGTGTTTACTCCTTTCAGGAGGCAATTGTTGAGGCATGTCGAACCGCACGGAATTCCTCTAAAAGTACCTGTAACTCTGTCTGCATTGGAGTGACACCCTTCAGCCATGTCTCTTCTGCCAACCCCATTTGTAACAAATACACCAAATCCTCATCAGTTGTGGTATGCACCAAGTTCTTTAAGCTGATAGGTGTTTTTGCGAGGGTCAAATCTCCAACTATATGGTAGGTTCGCCCCCCTTGTTTAATCTCCATTGTCATCTTACCCCAATCGGTTACCACCTTACCTAATGTTTGTAGCCACTTGATGCCTAATATAACATCACAACAGCCCAACTCCATTGGCAAGAACTCTTCGGTTACCTGCAATCCTTGCACTGTCAACACTATCCCTCTGCAAATGCCTTCTCCTTTAATCTGTTGTCCATTTCCCAGGGCTATGGCATACCGTGTAGTTCCTTCCAATTTCCAATTCAGCAACCTCACCAGATCCCATGAAATGAAATTGTGCGAAGCGCCACTGTCAATTAATATTATTACCTCTCTCTCACCTACGGTCCCCTTCACCTTTATAGTTTTTGGAAAAGTGAATCCCAACACCGACCCCGCCGCCAACTCCACTGGTTGTATTTCCTCCTCCTCGGTTTCTTCCTCCGACTCCTTCCCAAGTTCAGTCTCTTCATCCATGGCAGCCAACACCTGAAGTTCTATCTTCTTACACCAATGTCCCAGACTAAACTTCTCATCACACCTGAAACAAAGCCCCTTAGCTTTCTTATCCTGTAATTCACTCACCGTCAACCTTCGGAAATTTCCCAAGGCCTGATTCCTCTAGCTGTCTGGATTTTTTGGCCGAGTGGGAATAGCCGGTTGACTTCCCGGGGTCCCTATTTCCTCCTTCCTTCGTTCCCCCCTTGTATAATTGACACGTTGCCCCGACGACCCCCATTTCGAACCTGCTCCCCAGCGGCTACAGCGTAGTTCACTCATTCGTCGGAATTTCTCCTCCACTTGCTGGGATAATTCCATCATTTCTGCCATATTCCTAGGTTTGAGAATCTGCACCTCCAACCTTATTTCCTCTGCTAACCCATTCATAAATGTACTATCCAAAACTGCTTCCGGTAACTCTGGTAAAGGGGCGGCGAGCTCCAAAGATTTCTCGGTATACTCCCCCACTGTGCTGACCTGCCTTACCGCCAACAATCGCTGACACTGGGTCCCTTCGTGAGCTGGTCGAAATTTCTGCGTCACTAGCTTCTTGCAATCTTGCCAGTCCACTATGGGTCGATGACTCTCCACCCATCGGAACAACGTCAGTGCATCCCCCTCCATGCTCATACCTACAAGCTCCATCTTCTCCCCTTCGGTAAACCTACCCACTGAAAAGAACTGTTCCACTTTGTATATCCACCCATCAGGGTCATTTCCTCCGAACGTGGGCATCTCGATTCTTCGTGGTCGGCAATCACGTCGGAAGTCACCTTGGCGTGCGAACCCAGGAGGTGGGTCGACTCGGTAACTGGCTTCATTTCCCCAGTCATTGCTCTCATGGTGTTCCTCCGGTGCTAATGGGGCCTTTCCCAAGTCTCTCCTTCGACTGGGCTCGGGCTGAGGTTCTACGGGTGGGCAATCCTCGGGTCGGTGCTCCACGGTACCCCCTTCGGCCCTCTTCCATGTTTGCAAAACCGACATCATCATACTCTTTATTTCTGACCTCAACCTTTCTCCCATTTCCCTATTAACATCCTCCATCTTCTTTTGCAGTTCTACGCCATGTTCATCCATGCGCCTCTGCCACTCTTGCTTGGAATGACTGAGTTGCTTCTGAAATTCTTGGTGGGCTTGACTGATCGCTCTTTGCATCTCCTCTCCATCTCGTCTCCTTTCTTCTCTCAACAGTTCTAAGTCCTTCTCCAGTCCTTCCATCCGGTTATCAGCCTTCTTAGCCGCCATGGTCCAGGAACAACTGCTCTGATACCAAATGATAGATTCCAGAAAAAGAGGTATAATCCGTTTGTAATTGCTATTGATTTTCTGTAACGAATACAAGGATAGTTTGGGTTTCGAGGTCCAGTACCTCCAGCCTAGGGCTCATACAAGTGTATTTTCTCACCTCTCTCCTCTCCTTCCTTTCTGTTATTTGTACTAAGAATCTGTGACTAACAAATTCTGTTAACTGACAACCTAATGATTGGTTGTCAGTACTATTAGCTACTAACTACCCGAATACGTACTGCCTTGCTGTCATACTCCTCTGTCGATTAATCCTGTGCCCTTTGCTTATTCTTCCTAACGTAGAAATGAGTTATCTTAGGTCTATCACATAGCTAGAATGATTTGGTGAACTCTAGGTTTAGATCTTAGTAAAAAAGTCTGTATAGAGTATCCACTTCACTACTGCTGGGTTATTTATAAGGCTTATTTGCGATGGGATGAGATATCACTAATTTTTATGATCCTGGGAACAACATTCTCTCTTCAATTTTTTTAATAAAAAACTATTTCCAATCTTTATTTCTTCCTAGTAAAATGCATTGGTGCAACTGTATTCACCATGCTTTTCTAGAGCCACCTTTAGTAACTGTTTACTCGAAACGGATTTGCTTCTATTTATATCATCTGTAGGCAATCCCGGGCTTTATTCTTCTAAATTTTACCGAATTAAATGGTTTTATGAATAGTTGCAGGTCATTTTATAACTGCTGCATATAGTATAATGAAAAGATATCATTGTTCTAGTTGTTATTTTCAGGATTTCACGAAACTCAATAGAGATCCAGCTAAAATTATATATGTGAGTGCACATGGTTTTGAGAATAGTCTTCAACCAGAAAACTGTGTCCCAGTTAAGCCATTTATGATGGATGAGAAGGGGGATGCACCTTTGGATACAGCACTTCTGGATCTCATTCCATTTCTTGAATGTAAGTTACCTGCAAATCCTATTTCTAGAACTCATGTCCACATAAATTCACAAAGGGGAAATTTTTTGAAGTGACAATGCTGACAAGATAGCGGTATAGTTGTTGAACTTCTAGATGCCTTTATCATTTCTCATTTACATCTTTTTGTGAAGCTTCCACATTATCCTTGAAGATACCATACTTGATCTTCTGTTGAATAATAAAGGACATTCACATGCTGTGTGCAGATGTTGCACGTGCTAGTCCAACTGATATCAGAACAGTTCTAGCTTCTTATGAAAAGAAGGACATTGCAAAAGAATTCATTGAGCGTTCTAAAGACTATCAGAGGTTACTTTCTTGTCATGGCTTTATTAGAAATCTATGAGGCTAGCTTTGTTTCAGCGCTAGATAGTATGTTCAATCAGCATAACCTTTCTTCTTTGACTGGCATTATAATTTGCTCAAATCTTGGTGTAGACGCATGCAAGAACAGAGGCAACAAGGGCGTTTCTGGCGACGATGAGGCTGTTAGTAGGATATAGTGGATGAAGTTTTGGCGGGAGGATCGTGATAAGACAATATTTACACTTGAAGGTGTCGAACCCTTTTTATTTTGCCAAGTTAGAGCAATTTCACTTTCGAGGGTTATTTTGGAAATCATAATGCTCTTCACTGCATCATTTATATATCGTTCGGAGTTTGTGGTCTTTCCCAGTTTTTGGGTTCATATTACTAATCAATTATCTTGATAAATAATAGTCGAGATTTTCTTCTACTGACAAGGGGATTCATAGCGTCATTTTCTCAGCGTTTGTAATCATCATTCATCTCAAGGATCGGTCATTCAACAAGTTTTGCAGAAGGCTATAATAGAGGTTAAATTTATCCGTCTGATGTAAATAGACTACTTTGTTTTCTTTTGCTCTTGGTTGTGTCATGAAATCTATTTGTAAAACATTTCCTGTTCGAGTTGCGAACTATTTTATTTCTCATCGTGACCATGTACCATTTGGACAACATTTTGTTTGCTTGCGGGGCACCTAATTCGATTGGTTTACGGTTAGTTTCATCGTCATGTCTGGAATTTGTGAAGTCTTCCCTCCCGATCCATCTTGACAGCATTGCCAAGTTGAAGTGGATCTCTCTTCTAATGTTCTCCGGCATATCACTTGTATTGAAAACTCAGCAAGTCCACCGTTCAGTAAGGTTTTGAACATGTATGTGCAGCATCATTCACTACTGACCACTGTGCTTGCAGGCCATACAGGACTTATGCCTTCTACCTTTGGTCTAAAATTTTGAGGAAAACGTTGGGGGTTTTAGGAATTGTGGTTATTGTACACGTGCCTATAACAGGTCCCATGATAAAACCAACAGATAAACAAGGTCCATCAATCGAAACTTACCAGATTTATTCTTTTTCCTCGTAGAATCCTACGTTCGTTATCATTTCAATGTGAAGCTAGTAACAATGGTATATTTTAATTTAAGCATAATCTAAGAATCAGAGAGCTAAAACACTGAACTTGTTAGAACTTTAAAAATATTTAGAAGAAGAAAATGCTAAATAAATACGACATATTTTAACCGTAAACATAAGAAATATTCCGAGATACACTACTACTTCTCTTTGAACAATACTGACTTTACTTTCAACGCATGCTTGAACTATTCTTCTGTGATTTGGATTTTATGTCTTGAAATTTACGTTTTCTCCAAATTCACTCCGTAATCGTTTTATTACAATCACATTTTCTTGAAAAGGGAAGTCTTTCAACATATGTTTTATACAAAGAGTAAGAATTTTGGAACCGAATTCAAACATATTTGTTTATTAGTAAAATAGCCTGATTCATTTGTTCATATCATTAATCGAACAGTTGACTCATCAATTTGTTTTGGTCATCCTATAGAAAAAACATAATCATAGTAACATAAATACTATAATGACTTTTTGGACGATTTTAGTGGCAAAATCAAGCTCTTCATTACTTAAAGACATTTGTCATATATATTAGTGAGAAAATAATAGAGTGGAGAATAAAATATTATGAGCCTTACTGTAGTGCTCAGGTTCTTGTATTATTTATAATGCAATGTACAGTACGATAGCACAAAGAATCATAACAAAAATAACAGAAGTTATACACGTCTTGATAGAGAAGGAGAAAGGAGAGAATATTCGTACAAAAGGAAATGATGAAGAATATAAATTGGTTGTCTTAACATTACCCCTCAAACGAGAGGGTGTGATGGACAGCTCGAGTTTGTCCCGTAAGAATAGAAACTGGGAGTGAGTTAAAGCTTTGGTGAGACAATTAGCGACTTGATGAGGAGAGGAAATATATCTGACATCGATGAAACCAGACAAAACCAAATCTTGAACAAAATGTACATCAATTTCAATGTGTTTACTACGAGCACGTTGAACTGGATTTGCAGCTAGAGCTCCAACACTCAAGTTATCGCACCACAGTATAGAAGGTTGTCGGAGGAAAAGCCCTAGCTCAGATAACAGTGAACTTAACCATTTAACCTCAGCAGCTCCATCATCCAAAGCCCTATATTCGAATTCTGTACTTGACTAAGAGACTACTCGTTGCTTCCGTGAGAACCATGATACTAGTATGCCTCCAAGATACACACATAAACTTGCCATTGATTTTCGATCATCTGTATCGGAAGCCCAGTATGCGTCTGTGAAGTGAAGAGAATGGCTTTAGATGAAGTCTATATTTATAGGTTCCTTTGAGATAGTGTAAAATACGTTTGACTACTTGGAAATGAATGCTTGTTGGCTGAGACAAGAATTGGCTGAGTTTATTCACTAAAAATGCAATATCTGGACAAGTATTTGTTAAGTATTGAAGAGAACTTATGGCTTGACGATACACAGTAGGATTTGTCATGGGTTCTCTGTCAGTTAAAGAATAATTTCGACCAGTGACCATTGGAGTACGCGCAGGTGCACAATCCAGCATGTTGAATTTCTTTAACAAGTCAAGAATATATTTTCCTTGATTTACGTACATGCCGAAGTTGTCTCTGTAAATTTCCGATCTAAGGAAATAGTATAAAGGTCCTAAATCCTTGAGAGAGAATAGTGTATTTAATTTCTATACAAAGGATTTTAGGTATGCAGAATTGTTTCCAGTTATTAGAATATCGTCAATATATATTAACATAAACACAGTGAGGTTACCCGTTTGAAGCAAGAACAGAGAGATATCACTCTTGGCATTTGTGAAACCCCATTGCAGTAAGGTGAGACGTAGACGATCAAACCAGGCTCGGGGTGCCTGTTTTAAGCCGTAAATAGCTTTAACCAACTTACATATCACATATGTGATGAGGTCGTTGCTGATCGATGAATCCCTCAGGTTGTCGCATATAAACGTCTTCTTGAAGAAAACCATTTAAGCATGCATTGTTTACGTCAAGCTGTTGTATTTCCCACTGACAACCTAAATGGTGGTTGGTTTGATCACCGGACTAAATGTTTCCCTATAGTCAATTCCAGTCACTTGTTGGAAGCCCTTTGTAATCAACCAAGCTTTGTGTTTAAAGATAGATCTATCAGCTTTGAACTTGTTTTTGAACGCCCATTTATAGTCGATGAGCTGCTGTGTACCGATATATGGAACCAAAGTCCATGTTTTGTTTTTTGTGAGGCGTTAAATTCATTCACCATTGCCTGCCGCCAGTAAGAGGATGTAAGTGCATCTTGCATAGAAGTTGGTTCATCTACGTGTGATAAGGAAACTAGGTCTTCGAAATGAAGAAGTCCGGTGAAGGGATATTTAGGTTTGAAAATACCATCTTTGGCCCTTGTCGTCATTGGGTGTTGATTGAGTTGGTACAATGAAGGTGCTTGATTGTCTGGAGAGAAAGAAGCATCAGGTCTGGTTGTTAAGAGAAGATCAATTGAATTGATGATAGGTGAGCTGTCTAGAGGTGGAGAGTCAGAATGAGTAGGTGAAGTGTTGACAACAGGCGGTTCTTGTTTTGGAGGCGAGGGAGAGGATACAGACAAGTTTGATTTGTGAATTATGAGGGGCATTCCACCATCAGTTTCAGCCATTTTAACTTGATGGTTCAAGAAACCTGTAACAAATGGAAACAAGGATGGATCAAATACGACATGTCTTGATATAAAAATTTTCCCAGAAGCACTTAAGCATTTATGGCCTTTCTGTTGAGATTCAAACCCAAGATATAAGCATTTTTTATTGTTAAACTGGAATTTGTGATAATTGTATGGCTTTAAACATAGGTAGCAAGCACATCCAAATGGTTGTATAATCTTATAGTCTGGTTTTGTTTTAAATAATTTGAACAATGGTGATGCACCCTCTAAAACCAGAGTAGGAAGTCTAGTTATCAGAAAAACAACAGCTTGAAAAGGATTGACCCAGTACATAAGTGGCATTCTTGCTTGTGCTAACAAGGTTAAGCCTGTTTCTACTATATGCCTATGTTTCCTCTCTGCGTGTCCATTTTGAGAGGAAGTGTATGGACAAGTAAATCTGAGATTAATTCCTGCGGCTTGTGCAATGGGTATGAGAGGTTTGTATCTGAACCATTGTCAAACTGAACAGCCTTAATGCGTGTGTTGAATTGATTTTCAACCAAGGATCTAAAGTGATTGAAGGCACTAACAGTCTCACCTTTGTGTTTTAATGGATAAAACCAAGTGTACCTATTGAAATCGTCCAAGAAATGAATGTAATATCGATGACCATTCGAGGACTGAGTAGGAGAGGTTCCCCATAAATTAGTGTGGATTAATTTTAAAGGTGCAGAAGCATGAGAAGTAGAATAAGGAAAAGGTAATTGTTTTGATTTTCCAAATTGACAAGCCTCGTATACATAATTATCATTAACTGAAAGATGCACATTACAGTTTTTCAGAATTTGTTTCAGAGTTCTATGACTTGGATATCCTAGCTTGTGATGCCATTTGATGAAATCATCTTCTGTGTTGGTAATTTGTGCAACATGGACCAGAGGTTGAAATTTATTCCTGTTGTTCATAGGATACATTCCTTGTTTGGGTGTCCCTTGCATCAGTAGTCATCCCGTTACCTTGTCCTTCACAGTGCAACTGATATTAGTAAATTGAATGTCAACATAGTTATCTTCAACAAGTTTGTTTACGCTCAAAATATTTTTAGTAGCAGTAGGGGCAAGTAATACATCCTTAAGAGGAAGTTTAGAGTGGGACGAAGGATAATAAATAGAAGCAAATCCTATACCCATGATACGATTCTTTTCTCCAATGGCTGTAAGGAGATGAGACTTACCTACTGGAGTAATATTTTCAAGCTGTTCAGAGTGAGGAGTCACATGGTAGTTGGCTCCACTATCCATGTACCAAGTGGGATATGATACTGAGTAGGGAGACGCATAAAGAGCTTATGGAGAGTATCGTTCAAAGTTACGACCATAACCAGAAGGTCCAGAAGGTGGTTGAAAAGAGCGATCATACCTGTGATAATAGTTTGCTACTACATGATTTGGATTCTGGCAAAGATGGCAGAATGGACGACTACCATTTCTACCTCCCTAGTGACGTCTACAAGAACGTCCACCACGCGTCCCACCATTTTTACTGCGCCAGCCTCCTCGTCCAGATCCTGATTCAAAGGGGTGATGCTCAGCATTAGGTCGAGCATCTTCATGTTCAGCAATATGAGCAGTAGGTTGAATAGTTAGTGATGAAAATTGATTGATTTGTTCCAGACGACTTTCGAAGGCCAGCAACGAAGCTTGAGCTTCAACCCAAGTGAGATTAATCTGGTCCACTAGTTTCATAACTATTGCGTTGTATTCAGTATCAAGTCCATTCAGGGTGTGAAGAATGAGATCTTCGGTGTTTACCAGTACACCAACAAGAGCAAGTTGATCTGCAATGTTCTTCATTTTGGTAAGATATTCTTCCATTTTCATATCGTTTTTACGAGTTTG
>JANIHZ010000005.1:33790578-33800969 GCA_027478365.1 Erythroxylum rufum
TAACTCCGTTAGTGGGTCTGGGATTGGTGACTAGTGGAGGAGAGGAGCAAGAGAACTGCGATAGGTAAGGGGAAATAGCTGAATGGGTTTGAGAAAACAAATGAATAATTTTGTTAGCTTTTTTTTGCATTTCAGTCCTCTAATTTTTTGAAATTTATGGTACTAACTGGTATTTCAAATTCCGGCCTGTACAGTACAAAATTCAAATTGTTCATATATCAATATTGTCATTATTAGACCTTTTTTTTCTTAGAACATCATTGCCTTTTCTTTTACAAAAATATAGATTATAAATTTTAATAAAGATATGTCCTTTTTTGTTGCAACAATTTTATGAAATTTATTTAACAAACATCACCATGGTTACCAGGACCACAAACTCTAAAGAGAATAAAGTTCCAGAGTTTTGATTCGCATTCCAAATTATTTCTGTTCTCAAAGATCCTGACTTGAAATTCCAAGAACAGATTTCGAAGGGCATTTGAGTGCACGATAATATAAAATCCTTGGTGAAATTTGGTTGTTTTCGACGATTTTAACATTCAGATCGGTAAATTTAACTGACAGGAGGATCAAAATATGAGTTTGGAGGATTTAAAGAAAGTATGAGAAATCAAGGCTAAACATATCAGGAAAAGAGCAAGCTAAGTAGTTTCTCGAGAAAATCCCCACGTATGCGTGAACATAAATCTCTTAACTTTGTCTCCGAAATCTGGTACTTCATTTTAGCTCTTTCTTTTCTTGGGATTTCCCACCAAGTATACTTGCTTCTTTGATTGATCCTAAATTTTAAGAAGGCTCTTTTATTTATTTTTTTTCATTTTGCTACCCTTTAATTTTGCATTAACCATAAAAAGAAAGTGATTCCAATACTTCTATCTGATTCGCTATAGCCAAATGTTGGATCCATATGGTTCTAGACGTACGAAAAGTATTGGTTTGATGTATCTTTTTTACGTTAATAGATGAGCTCTGATATGTTGAGTCATGTGAAGTGGAACCATTAATTGTTTCTCTTGACTCCATCGTTGAGAACACTGTTTAAAATTTTTTGTTCAAGAGTAGTGGAGGTGGACAATTCTCAAGCTACTGAGTAAGAGTGAATGGCTACAAGTATACTTAGTGCTAAAGCCCATACAATTGACCATAAACCCTTGATGCCATCTCAATACCATCTGCATTTGTGTAATTTGAAAAGTCATTTCATTCATTTCTAGGCTTCTATAGGAAGATATTATGTAGCTGGGTCCATTAGACCTTCTAGAAATGGGAGTCACCGACCTCTAGAAAATTAACGAGGACAGGAAGAATTTGAGAACTGCCAAAACTTGATGCGTTCGAAATAGAGAAAGCGAATCAGTACAAATGCAAAAGTTGGGCTGCAGACAAATTAGATTGTAAGCATCGCAAAACTCCAGAATCCAAATACTGCAAGCCTGTAATGTGGAAGATACTTCGATTAATTCGAAATCAAAGAAAGCCGGGAGTCTCCTTGTAATTAGACGGATTCCTCGACACCAATTGACTGTGATTTGTGTTCAAGATAAAAGCTAGTATAATGTTGAGATATTACAGTCTCATTTCTCCCGTAGATCAAAGGATTTTGTTTTGCAGCAATGGCTTCCTATCATGATTACTTCCTTATATTTATCTTTCTAACTGGACTTTTCTCAGTGCAAGCACAGTCGGGAATGAATCCTCTAACTTGCTCTTTACGTATCCTGAAATGCACTGCCCAACTTTACCACATCAACAGAGGCGCGGAGGAAAAACAACTGGCTTATCTCTACTCCGTCAAATCAACCCAGATCAGGCCTATCTTGTACCAAGGTAGACAGGATTATCTCATAACAATACCTTGTTCTTGCAAGCTCATAAATGGCACCATAGCATATTTCTATGATACGTTGTATCAAGTGCAACAAGGGGACACCTTTTTCAATGTTTCAACTGAGCTATATAGCGGTCAGGCTTGGAGAGTTGGAAACGAACAAGGGTCATTCGTAGCAGGAGAAAAAGTTCCAATGCATCTTTTATGTGGCTGTGGAGATATAAATTCACAGGTAATCACAACCTATACGATTCAGGCGCGAGACACCCTTTCAGGTATTGCTAGCTTGCTATCATCAACTGTGAATGGCATACAGGAACTGAATCGTAATCTGATTCAAGATCCAGGCCTTATAGAAGAAGGGTGGGTGTTGTTTGTGCCCAAGGAAACTGAAAGTCCAGCTCCAAGTCCAGGATCTCTTCTTTTTTAGGAACAAGTTTCTGTAATTTCCAATGTAATTGTATTCTGGAACTATATCTATTTTCTTGCAAAAAAATTTCCACCCTCTTCATTTCCATGATATATTGAGCCTTAATCCAACACCGATCTCACTAAAACTAGACAGAAATGTTAGAGGAATAGATTAAGTAATGCAATGACCTTCTATGTTTTGTAAAGATCGACAAACGTTAAGCTTTTCTATTGCTTCCCTCCAGCAAATGGAGCACTTTTTATGGTATAAAGCAAAAAGCTTCAATGTAGTTACTTGGGTTTAAGAACAACGTAAACGACAAAATGAAAACGAATTAGGAATGACCATCAAAAGACAAATGTTCTAGATATTGTGTATTTCCAGGAGAGGATCGTTCATTTCCTGATGGAACAATGGGCATATGATTGTTGGATATGTTTCTATAACATTTCCATTAGTAGAATTAGTAAACTATATGCTTAGGCAACCCTTAACCTATAATCATATGGTTGTAAGTTTCAAAGATAAACTTTCTTCCCAAACTCCACACTCAATTATTTGCAAGGAAAATCCTTCGTAGTATGTAGATAGGAGGCCATTTGTGACAATTACTTGTTATTTAGGATTAAAAAGTAATAAAGAATTGGACACAACTAATGAATATTATTATTAAATAAGAAAATTTTATTTTATTAAAATAATTTTTTACTATTTATATATGATAGTGTGGCCATTAGATAGTTACCAATTTTTTTTAAAGAATTATGATACTAGTTATGTTATGTAGTAGTAGGTTAATAAACAAAATTAATATTAATAAAGAACAAATATGTCAATTAATCCTAAAAAAAGTTCTCTTCACCTCCCACATTTATCATCGTGTTGAAGTTTAAAATTGTGAGCCTCTGCCTTCTATTTGCAACATAAATTTGCAATCAATTTTATGGATTTTGTCATTGCATCTGTGATCAATTGTTGTCTTTGTATTATTTATCAAGTAAGTATGAACTGCGATATCTAGCGAAATTTTCACACTGTTTGTAAATTTTATCCCTTAAAATATTGTGGTTGGAATACGTTGCATTGTTAAGTTTTTTTTAATCGTAATCAGGTATTATAACTATTAGTCCAACATGGAAAGATGTTAGCATTAGTTGTAATTATTTTGGTATAATAATGTTTTGAGAATTGCATATAAATGTATGAGAGTTAGAAATAGTAACATTGCTATGGGAAATGAGATACAAAATTTTAGAGGCTTTTATTGTAAATTATTTATAAATAGCAAACAAAATTGTGGTTAACTTGGTTTCAACATAGTTCGTATTTGTTTAAAGTGAAAGTTGGCATAGTAAGGAGAGACGAAGAGTTTAAAAAGAAGAACAAGGCAGAAGCTCTTTTTCTAATGTTAAAATTCCACTCTAACACCATTCCATTTATGTGTAGTATAATTTGTTATATTTATTGACAACTATTTAACTTATATTGGTGTCTATTATATCTAGTGTTATACTTTGTGTAATGCACTGGCGCTTTGAAATAATATTTTAGTATTTGTGGTACAATATAGCAGTGTACTAAAGATGAGTAATGAAAGGAAGAATGAAAATAGTTCTATAGATTTAAGGTGTCTTGTAGTAGGATGGAGGACATAAGACAATGGTTGTAATTTATATTGGAATGAAGTTTGAAAATTCAAAATAATTTTTGATTTGTACTAAAGTATGTAAGGTTCACAGGTTTATGATTGTTACAAGGGGAATAAAGAAAGATAAGAATGGAGACTCTAAGAGTAAAATATTTGTGTCTTATTGGGATGGTCTCACAAATCACGACGGTTCAAAATGATACCTAGAAATAATAGAATAATTGGGAGCAATGCTTGGGTATATTATCGGTCAAATGAAGGTATTTAGAGCATAATCAAGCTTAAAGACATGCACAATCATAAATTAATTCCAAGCAATACAAGGTTTATGAGGTAACATCAGGTTATGGTTAGTTAAGCTAGATAAAGATTATAAATGAATGATAATTATGGAATTAGGTCACGTACAAATGTATGGCCTATTATTGTAGTCACAAGTGGGTATAAAAATATAACATGTTTTTGACATAATTGTCTTAATAATATATGTATATCATCATCACTCTTTTATTGTCACAACTGCATGTGGGTCTACCGGAAATAACTTCTCTACTATATAGGGGTAAGGTTGCGTACTATTAAACCTCCCCAGACTCCGCTTTATTGGGAGACTTCGGACTGGGTGTGATGATGATGATGATAATGATGATGATATACACACACACACATACATATATGTTAAGAAGGGTGAGGTTAGAAGAAGGAGACGCAAAAGTGGTGTATAAGATATTTATTATAATGAAAAAGAAGGATATTAGATTTTTTTTTCAGAATTGACTATGATAAGGAAGGAAGGTTGAGGAATACTTTTTTTAAGCAAATACAAGGATTTGTGCTATATGTGTTGAATTTAGTGATGTGATCATGTTTGATGCCACTTATATCATAAACAAATATCAAATATCATTTGCTTTATTTATTGTTGTAAGCCATCATATGCAATATATATTGCTTGTTTATGCACTCTTACATAGTAAGACCATTGATAGTTTTTATTAACTTCTCTACATTGCAGATGAGCGTGAGAGTATAAATAATACCATTGAGGTAGTATTCCATAATACAAGACATTTGTTGTATATAATAAAGAAATTACATAAGAAATTTATGCCTGTAAGAGTTATAAGAATTTAAAAGATAAATTTAAAATGTTTTGTATGAGGCCAAAAATACTAAAGAATTTATGAAAAAATGAAATGAAGTGGTTGTGGAATTTGACTTAAGAAATAATTTATGGGTTAAGTCTCTATTTAATGATCATATAAGGTGGATTCCAATGTGTTAGGGGTTATTTTTAGGTGGAAATGTTGACGAAATAAAGAAGTAAGGGTATAAATGCTTACTTTGATGGCTATGTGCATGCTTATAGCATATTGAGAACATTTGTTGAGCAATATAAGAAAGAAATAAAGGAAAGAACTGAACATCAAATGGAGTTTAATTATGTATGGAAAGTAGTGTATCGTTGATGACATGATTTGATATTAAGGAGTTTTAAAAGTCATAAAACAATACATTGCTTCATATTGTACAAGAAGAACTAATAAATGTGATGTATTGTGAGGTGAGCAAAACTTAGACTGAAGGGAATAACAAGTTATATGAGATAGAGGAGATGGATGAAAGTATTAATATGGTCAGACTGTACACATTTATAATAAATGAGTCACATCCACTAAGCAATTGTTGCTTCTTATTATTTAAATTTAAAGAGATTGTGCATCATCATATATTTAAATTCTTTAGGACGGTGAATATAGAAAAAATTTCAAAATATCTCTCTATTAGTAGGTGGCACAAAGATGTTATTCAATGGAATATAAAAATAAAGGTTGGCAATATAAGGGTGGATGATGATATTAGTATTAGTAGGATAAGAAAATTGGAATTGATTTTCTTTAAAGATGCTACATAAATTGAATCAAGTTTTAATTACCTATATAACATGTTAAAAGAAGCAAACATAAAATTTACAAGTATAAATGCAAATACGTTAGGGGATATAAGAGATAATTATGGACATATTAATTCCCTTAAAAAAACATTAGGTTAAAAGACTCAATAGTCTCCATGCCACGTGGTAAGATAAGAACAAGAGGTTTGATATATCAAATGGAGAAGATTCATAAGAAGAAATGTAGAAAAAAGGAGGTTGGTTATTGAAGATACATATAGTAGTAATAAATTCACGTATTAAATGCATTTTCTTTTACGATATTGCTGAATGATACATAGGGATGGCAAAACCGGCTCGGCCCGATTTTGACCCGGTTTAAGAGGGCCACCATTTGGCCACGGGTTAACTATGGTAGACTCGATTGGACCACGGGTCTGCTCAGCTCGACCTGTGGCCGTACTATTCCTTCAAAAACAATGTCGTTTTTTCTTTTTCTTAAAAATATATATATGACGGGTCGGGCCGTCGCCCGACCCATTGACATCTCTAATGATACTTGTTTCAATGACAATAAAGAAAAGGTAAAAGTGTGAATTACTATTTCATAGATGATACCTAAAGAGGGAAATTGTAATACTTGTTTCAATGACAATAAAGAAAAGGTAAAAGTGTGAACTACTATTTCATTCCCTTTAATCAATATGTGACCTATATTGTACAAAAGTGTGAAATGTTATTTCATTCCATTTAATTAACATATAAACTATGTTGTATAATTTGGTAGCATATTTATGTAAGTTGTAATGAATGTTTGGAATAGACAGTGTATAAAAGTACTGATGTATATGTGTGTAAGAGAAACTTTCTTTTCGAATATAAGTAGGCTATAAACTCAAGCTCGACCAGTTATACTAACTTATTGATGTCCATTAATAATCTTAAAAGTGTGTCAGATTTGAAAGAACATTCAAATATTTGAATGAAAGATAATGTATGACATTCAAAGTTATATTCTTTTACTTGATCCTGGTGTTGTGAATAAAAGAACCAAATATTGTATAGGATATGTCATTCATTATTTGATCGTGATAAAAATTACATTCTTCATTAATTAATAAATCCTTAATTGTAAATTATTTTTATATGAAGGCTAATCCGTCCAATTTTAAGCATCCTATATAATTTCAAGTTTTAGTACATTGAAATATATGGTTTTGTGTAGCCTTAGATTGTTGACACTCACCTATAAACACACTCATAGCTTAGTTGTATTCCCCAAAAGAGCATATAAGGAGTTGGAAACTACTTTTAACATAGGCATGTTAATGCTCATGTTGGTCTCTAAAACATAAGCATATAATTTCTCATATTTCCCAATACATGTATTAAAACATGATCACATTATTGTTAGAGAAGTGCTCTAAAGACAATCACCTTTAACATTTATTGTACAAATCATTTTATGATTAATAAAGTCATTTTTCATTATTTCAATCTTTATACATTTGTGGATTTGATGTTGATCTTAAATTGATTTAAGAAGTCCTTGATACAAAACATAACATGGAGGAAATCATGATGAGATCATGATAATGAGATTCCTATCATATGTAATTATGTTAGTATCTAAAACTTGCTATAGTCATAGGATTAATAAGATGAGATATCATTAATCTAGATAAACTAGCACGTGTTATACTCCTTGATTGGATCAAGCAGTAGATCTTATAAGTTGTAACATGAGTTGTTTAGAGTTAACATGTGGATGCTTACTAAAGGTAGTACGTACATTGGATTGACCTACTACGAGATAATCATATGGATATTTTATTCCAATGTCAATGATAGTCTCATCATAGCAATGGTACAAGTATCCTTTGACTTAAGGTACTCAAGGATATCGTGGATACTGATCTTGTGCTTTGACTTCATTCATCAATGCCTTTCAAGGGTTACTCATAGGGTAGTGATTGGGTACAACTTGAGGTATTTGGAGGTAATTAAGTAGCCAATAAAGGATTCATTACTCCTGATAGAAGGAGAAGATACCCACGACCTCTTATCGGGGTCATTACTCGGGAGTCTCTGGCTAGAAGAGATATGTGTTATGAAGAGAGTCTTTAATGATACATTGAGTAACGATATCCTTAAGACAAGATCTAATATCACTTAGACTAGATGTGACGTAGTCAGTCTAGTGGGAGTTGACACTTTGACCATACTCTGAATCAAGTGAGATATAGATGGTGAAAGGACGAATTGCATGGCAACATTACGTATGGAAAGGTTCGTAGTCAAACCACTGACTTTCCAGTCAATTGGGGGTCATGACGTGTTACTAGATACCGCTCTTGACTTATTTGAATTAAGTCATCTTATTTTCTCTATCATATTTTTATCATCTTCCTCTATTTGAAAAGTCGATTCACAAGTAGCCTTTCAAGATAAAATATCTACAAACAAATTAAAAATAAAGTCATTTTTAATTAATTATAAAATATGTATAGGTCAACATATAAATTGACAATTTAAATTTTGGAAGACACGTAACTTACCATCAATACAACTATGCATTTATCCGTGCAAGGCTTAACACCTTTGGCCTTTACAATTTGACAAAATTTGTGAGTATACTTATAAAGATGGCTCATGACAAAATATACCCAACTAAGTTGTTTGTAATCATCAATATTGGTTATAGTATCCAACAATTGTATGTTGATATTGTAATTGGTATTTAGGGAAAAATCCAATATATATACAAGGAAATTCCACCAAATATATTCCTCCATCAATGTGCCCCTCCTCCTAAAGCCTCACTGACTTTTTTGCATTGTCATTTGGTTTTGTTTGGAACCTCCACAATCCATGTAAAATTGTCACCACTAATCTTCTCCATTTGATCTTCTTTTATTCTCAATGATAGCTTGTCCGAATCAAACTGACCACATAGCTTATATCAGACACTCCTCCTTACCCTAGGCCTCTCTATCTCTTAAATTTCATCGAATCTTATATTAGTGACCCACTTTAGTTACTCTGGAGTAGTGCTCTATATCTGTTTGAAGACCTTCTCTAAATAATGGTGCATTTGACAACTACGTAAATACCTATACAATATAGTCATAATCAAATAACAATGACACTTAATGATCAAATCATAGTAACTTAGTTTAATTTGGTGCAAGTATCATAACTTGTTCTCTACGCTCTCACTTTGTTGACTTGTACAACAAGCCATAACATCATCCCCAACCTAGAATTTAAATTTTTAAGTCAAAATAACCTTACATCATCATATTACTTTAAATAAAATGCTTACTTAATATTTTTCTTTTCTCCTTTATGACCTTTTTTATCTAATGGAGGAGGTAGTAATTTAATTATATCTTTGTTCTTTTTTTATGGACTATGACCATAAAAACATAAATGTCAATCATACTCAACATATCTATTAATAAATCTACACTGAACTAGGCTATAAGCTACATATTCTTACTTATACCATAAAAAACCAAAATCAATAACACTTTATTGTCCTTACTCTTGACCTCGACAACTAAGTCATTTTTAGCATATTTAACACCCTAAAAATCTTGTTTTAAATACATGTCTAAACAAATATATTAGAAAGACAAAACATAAATACATAAACTCCATAAAGAGATGGGAAAACCGTTATCTGCTTACTATGTCTACAGCTAAGTTGTTTGATTAGTATGTTGATACAATAATTATCTTACCATATAGACGTCCAGAAAACAATTAAGAGATATTTGAATTGTTTGCTTCTAAGTTCTATTTGATACTGAAAAATAGAAGAAGATATCGAAGACTATATTCAAATGAATGAGAGAAGTTATTTGTAACTTTTTAACATAACTTTGTATAAAAGAATTACTCTATTACCCATCATAATATAAAATTGCATAACTATCCTAACTAATTTTATATTTATTAGAATATGGTAAACTCATAAATGATCTAGTCCTATTTGTTGTTAGGTAAATTTGGTCTTCACCAAAATATAAGCCCTATTAAAATAGACCCAATTGAAGTCATTGTAACCTACTTTATTATAACACATGAAATCTTCTAAACCATAAACAGTGTTCCAACCAAGTTTAAATTAATTTTGTCCACATATTTATGTAATCCCCATATAAATGTGTGGGTGAGATTTAATGAAACATGATAGAAACTGATTTATAAGAACAGAGGATCTGGTCCCTTGTTATAAAATCTTCAAGCATGAAATCTATAATATTTTATTTTTTTGAAAGATATAATATTAAATTTTTATAATAACAAATGTAAAATATCATCTATGCCGTAATCTAATTCAAATTTAAATCATTCTTTATGAGTATTTCTAATTTAAGACAATATATGAAATTAAAGAGTACATAACAAAGATAATAAGGTATGGTAGAACAACAATTTTTGGTTCCTAGCATATAGTTTTAGAGTAGTTCATGGACCTAACATAATAGTTTTGATTGAATTTTGTGAAATTTCTAAATATAATTTCACCATATGTTAGGATCTCTATTTTAATTCTAAAGACTAAGTTTATGCTTGGTTGGACTTAAAATTTTTAATG
>JANIHZ010000005.1:33822736-33833573 GCA_027478365.1 Erythroxylum rufum
ATTTACATGCATACATAATTTTTATTACAAAATAAAATATAGTTAAAATTAAAAAGTACTTTTAATTTTTATGTTGTCAAACAGTCTACTGTACGAAGTTCTTTCAATTTTTTTTAAAATGACAGCTAAACAGTTAATTGGCTTCTTAGAAAGGTTCTTCTTAGAAAATATCTACAAAAAAAACTTTACTGACAAAAGCTCTATTGATATAAGCTCAACCAAATAGAGGCTAAAAGACATGTCGAGAAAAATTCATCCCGTAAGATCTGTCTTTGAGTCCTCGTAGTAACTAGTCAATATACAATTTCATGATATTTAATGGTCGTGGTTTTTCCGACGATAGAAAACTCAACCGATTTGACCAATTTAACAGTAAAAATTTTGAATCAGTCAATTTTTTGATTTAATTTTCAACTTTTACGCTTAATTTATTTTAATATAATCTATGTTATTACAAACTAACCAGTTTATTAAGTAATCGAATAGTTTTTATAAATTAATCGATTTTTATAAACTAAAATAAATGAATAAAATTTTATTTAACATTATTTAATTAAACTTAAAAAAACTATCAGGAAAAAAAATCTTCTTCAATCTTACTTCAAACTTTTTAATTTTATTCAATATTAACAATTTTCTAACCAAAACTTCAACGACAAGAAGAATAACTAAATTTTCGATCTTATCTTGTTTGTATTCTGAAATCGTTGTGTTTGTTTGTTGTACATGTATGAAACACGGCGGATGATTTAATTTTTGTTTGCTGATATATAGGTTATGCTAATTATGGTTTAAACAAAACAGAGTCTATATATAGTTTAAGTGTATTAGACATAATATAGGTTTGTCATTTGTTGAATTTTAATGATAGTCGTATTAGCAGTTGACATGTACTCGATCATTATCTAGAACATGTTGGTTCGCTTACGTCTGCATAGGCACAACATCGTGATATATTTAATGTTGTATGAACAAACAAATGACATACGTTGCCATATGTGCATTATGTGTATAATGGAAAAAAAGAAGTTAAAACAAGATATTATACTTGTCAACGTGTATATTGGTGAGAACATATAATATACGTTTCCATATGTCAATTGTAATACAGCAACCAAAACATAGAGACCAGATTTGTTGTTCCTATTTTGTTATGCTCCTGTGTTTGAATAAATCTCAACCATGAGGTACAGTAAAATGAGAACAGCAAATCTGAAATCCAAAATATAGCTATTGAAATTTGTTCAGACACAAGAGCACAGCCATGATATGTAGCAGTAATTCAATTGTAAACTACATACGGAATCTAATAAGGTTTCTATTTCTGATTGAATAGAGATGTTGTTGAGTAGATAAAATTATAAACTATTTAGTCGTTCATATATAACCTTTAATTGTTTATAATAAGAAGTATGATAAGTTGGAATTTTAATGATTTTATAATTTTGATTTATAGATCTTATAAAAGGTGTTTTTAAGGTAATATAATGTAAATATTGAAAAAAAGGGTTATATAATCTTAAAAAATTATTTCCTATTATAAAAGGCAATCCCGATTCATGTTGATAAATAGAGGGTACAGAAAAAGTATATCCTTCGATTAATATGTTTGCGTAATAACTTGCATACGATAAAAATTTATAACTTCCATCGGCTATTCTAATTTGTAAAGGTCTGTCTAATTTTTTCTAGGGGAGTGCTATCTGTTTAGAAGCAATACAAATAGTTGCACCTATATCTATATAAGCGTTAACTTTAGTCTGTTGAATTATTACTTGAATAAATGTCGCATTGGGATTGAATTATTGATTCTGAGCTTTCAGATTCATGTTCAATTTCAGTTTCATAAAAAATATAAAGAAAAAATAGTGGAATCAGTATTATATTCATATTCAACTAGTTCTAATTGGTTTTGAAATGCTGAGTTTAAAATGTGAACATTATTTTTAAATGGTTTTTCTTGTTTTTTAGGACATTGGTTTGCATAATGACCTTCTTCCTTACAAAGCCAACATCTGCAATTTTTCTTTTGTCGGACAATGTTGTTGTTTTGGTTTAAATTGTCTATATTTGTTTCTTCTGAAATATTTTCTATAGGGTTTTGTAAAAGGTTTAAAAGCTTTTCTCTTGAAATAGTTTGAAGGGTATTTTTTCCATCTATAACGTCTAAACTTTTTAGAATAATAAGGTTGTCTTTTTGTCTTCCTCCTAAATCTTACTTGTCTTTCACATCCATATTGTTGTGGAACTTCTGCATTTTCAGAACAACATAATTGTATAGTTTGATGGTTTAATGTTTTTCTTAGTCTAGATTCTAAACATTGTTGAGCTAAAATTTCTTTTGTAATTAATATAGCTCCACCTAAATTGTTTGCTATTGAGTGATGATCTACTCTTTCTTGAAATGTTTCGACTACTTTCATATTCATAGGATATGGTAATTTTTGTATAAAAACTTGAGTATATAATTCTTGTTCTATCCGACTTAATTCATAATAATATTTTCGAAATTCACAGATAAAATTTTCTAGATAACACATATTACATATTCGCATATTATTTAAATGATGTAATGCTTGTTTTTTATTTGCCATTTTATTTTCATGTCTATATAAAATAATATCCTTTCCTATAAATTCCTTGTATATTTCATCGGATATAACTTCAAATGTGTCGACATCAGTAGCAGTGTTTTGATAATGAGGGGTAATTTTTAAAGCTATTTCATTTTCAGTTAAAAATTGATGAACGATGCCTGATGTTTTGTATGTGACAAAATTCCATATATAATCCTTGTTGTGGGGAGTTTCTCCAAAAGGTTTTTCTATTTGTAAAAGTAATTGAATTTTACTAGACCATTCACGAATTAATTCTTCCGCATTTACAACACAATCTAAATTTAATACACCATCGGTTCCTAATGAAACATGTTTAGGTTTATATTCTATTGGATATTTTCGTATTTTATTTCCTTTATGATAATATCCCTTTTCATTAAGAGTATCTTTTTTGTCTCCTATTCCTACAAGTTTACTTTTCATTTTTAATAATTCTTTATCAAAAACTATTTCTCTAGCTCTACTACTTTCAGGTTTATCTTTATCGTGCATAGTTATATCTTTATTGTCTTGCATATATATTTCTTGATCGGATTCCCATCCATAAATAATTTCATCATTTTCTTCATTCTTGTTTTTACTCGTAGTAGTATTAATTTGTTCGTGAGAGGTTAATGTTAACTTATTTACTAACGTTGTTATTTCGGCTAATTGTTGTTGCACATTTCTTTCTACATTTTCTAAAGATTCTTGTTGTTCTAATTCAATAATTTCTTGTACATTATTCATTATGATTTATTTGTTGTATATGTGTTTGATGCAATTCGATATAAAAGTCTAATTCACCTTGAAAAAGTTGTAAACTATCTATCATTAATTCTAGATGTAATCTAAGTTCTTGCATAATTATCATATTATAGTTTTCTTCGTCGTTATTTATTATATAATTTAATAAATTTTCTTCAGCTGTTTGAGTTAGAAGTTGATATCTTGTAACTAAATCTTGAGTTTTATGTATATTTGTGCTAAGTAGAAGACAAATAGGACAAAGGTTATTATTCATTGGAATGATTTACTAATTTATGAAAACGATATATATAGGTATAATGAGTTAATTGTTTTTTGAGATAGAGATAATTATTATAAGCTGCTTTTACTTCATGTCTTAATTCTTCAGTTATCTGATCATCATCTTCTGTAGTATTGCTCATTTCTTGTGATTCTACGTGATTTATTAAACGATTTAATTCTATATTGAATTCATTATGAAATTGGTTACACTGAGCTTTAATTCCTGTTTTAGCACTTTGTAATAAATGGCTTGGGAGCTGAGGAGATAAATTATTTTTCTTCAAATGTTCTGCATAGAAACCATTGTTTTGTCTGTGCCAAAAACATTCTTTTATGTTCTCCTTACTGGTTCTTTAAATGGTCTCAAGTATGCATTTATAGTGTCATCTGACAATTGATCATTATATGGGTACTTTTTGGTCTATCTTTTTATGGATGGACTTTCTCATCTAGACACTGGTTCCCCAAGTCTTTTGTGTAAAGCTGATTGTAAGGAGGGACAACTTTTACCTTCCGATGCCGTTATAATCTCAAATTTTATTCTGCTTTCTGAAGATTGAAGCCTCTGAGTTGCTTTTGAAACTTTCATTAACAGGACCTTTTAACTCATAGTTATCTGCTACTATAGGCTACCTTTATTTAATTGATCTCATAGTTTATGGAATATCTTCCAAGGGTCAAGTAGGATTCCTTGTGAGTTTAAATCAACATATATCTTGCTGCAAATATGGTATTGAGCAAGAATAATGATGTTATCCATAACTTTAACATACTTCTCGACATGGGCAATCTCGACATGGGAAAATTTATTTCTGTTATATTTTCGTAACCTTTGTTTTCCTCTTTCGCTCAATTTCAATTCTTAGAGGGTTACAAAGCAGAAATTAGAATCAAGCTAAGATCTTTTTTCGTATGTTTGACAGAAGGTTCGTGCAAGCAAATAAATGATGCAGCAAGGACTACAGAAGCAAAGACAAGGGCTACTGTGCCATTACTGACCAAGAAGCGCATGTATTGTGTTCTCAAGTCTCCTCATGTGCACAAGGACGCAAGATTTCATTTTGAGATCCAAACCCACCTACAACTAATAGATATCCTCTATCCAAATGCACAAACAATAGATTCGTTGATGCAGCTTGATCTTCCTGCTGGTATTGACGTTGAGGTCAAGCTATTCAAGTTCTTGAGTTGCTTTATTGGTCCTCTTTGAAAGTTACCTCTTTGAACTTATCTTATAGTATGCTAAAACCAAAAAAAAATGTTAATGACTGGATGTTACATTGTTGTTGACGCTTAAATATTTTGGCTTTGAATTGACCATTTAAAGAAAGAATTACATATATAACACAGGCTGTTCTGCTCCATATTTTCAACTTTCTACAGTTGAACCGGGCAGTATTTTCTCCACAAATTCATCTTCCTCATTTTTCTTCTGTTATGCTATTTATTTGTTATATTTTTGTCAAGTGACTTTTTATCTTATGTTGACTTTTGAACCCTGTATCCCAATGTTCTTTCTTCACTCTTATCCTTTCTGATTCCTTCTAATATGGCTTTTAGTTTACTTTTACTTGTTTCAAGATAACCTATTCGATGGATCTACATGGCATCTAGCTGCTTTTTTCGTTTTCATCTGTGGTCGTATGACTATCGTTATTATCTGTTTCTTCTCCTTCTATAGCCGGTATACTTGTGTTCCATAATTTTGCTCATCTACGTTAGTCTCATGAATGGACAATATCACGAAAGGAGTTTGGACTTTTTAAAAGAAAAGGGAAGGGAAAATGCCTTTTGCATTGAAGCTTGTTTTTCTGCTTAGCCCTTGGTGACACTTGAGGACATAAGCAGAAATGTTGGCTGTCCTTAAACACTTCATCACAAATACAACAGAAGAAAACACAATTCAAACCGTTGAAGGGCAATTTTGTTTAATGGTTAAGGGTTTTTGTCACTCTGTTTACTGTTTTTTTTTTTGCCTTGAAGCTGCCTCAGTTGAGAGGAATGTGAATTGTGGGACTTGAAGTATTGCACTGGACGGACCATTGATCATGATGGTACCACCATTCACTTTTTAAAATGTTTAAAAAGGACACAGTGAATGTTTGAATCCGAAAGATCAGTATTTGCAATATAAAATCAAAGTTGTGGTCAAAGCCGAACTTGGCAACTTGGATCAATCAAACTATTAAGAATATCCCGAAAGATGCTTTTATTTGTCTGCAATTGATCCATTTGACGGGTCTAATTCATTCCAAGAAAGGGGTGGGTCCATTCTTGATATTGAGTGGGTTTGTCATTGTAGGAGTAGGACCCTTCTCACTTCTTCCTTCTAATTTTCAGCATATGGAACCCAGTTCCCTCGGTTGAAAAGAGAGAGAAGTGTAAGTTTTTATGCATTTTGGCCGCCTCTAAAGATTCCTGTGGTCAAGTTCTCTTTCGATTCTTCTAGTCTGTGGTGGAAGGTCCTCGTTGGACTTTTACTTTGCAAAACATCACAGACACCCTTCCAAGTGCACCTGATTTTAAAGACTTTTTATGCAGGTTCAGAGGCTCAAATCTCCATCACAATCATGCCACCATATTTATGTCTGGACAAAAGTTTCTGCGTATGTCATTACTACACATACACTACACCGATTAGAGGAACTCTTTCACTTGTACATCTTTTTCTTACCACCAAATCAATCCAATTCCTTTGTCGTGTCAGAAACCTCACAGACAACACGATAATCGATTTCTTAAGGCAAGCTATATTTTTATTAATATATGTCATCTATAATACACATCCACACACACACACACACACACACACGTATATATACGAAGACATTTGAATTTAAATAGAATATATATTAAACTAAATTTAAACTTATTTATAATTCTCGATTTAGACTTCAACTTGAACCAAAATATAGTTCCTAAATTAATTGTGAGTAGAACAAGTTGCATGTTTATTTTCTTCAATAACGTTGACTATCATTTTCCTCTTCAAAATTCAAAATATTAACTTAATATTTATATTAAAAAGATAAGCTTACGATGTACTTATCGATAAGTATACAGTATATTTAGATTTATGGTTGGTCTATTCTCAAGTATTATACAGTAAATAGTTGTACTTTAGTAATTAGAATTCTATGTTGAGTTTGTAAAGATCTTTTAACATGTTCTTATTGGGAAGATTGAAATGCTTCAGTTGTTTTTATCTTTGTTCTTATTTTATTGTTGCTACTTTCAGGAGTAGATAAAGTTTAGCTATTATCTTGAATAAGTCAAATTGGTTTATTCCTGTTTTTCAAATTTTCAGTTGTGATTCTCAATGTAATAAGGCCTATTTAAAGGCTATCGAACGAAAGAAAGAGTATCATGATTTATTCTTTGAAAATTGATTTTTTATGGAGGTTTTTTAGTTCCTTCGAAGCAACCAGAATTTCATTTTATTTTCTCCACTTCTATCACCATATGGAAGGACAAGCCTTCAACTAGCCAGAACATACCAAAGTGGTATCAGAGCCTAGCGATGGACTGGAGGATGGAGCAAGTGGAGAAAGTCGTGGAATCAATGTCATTGGTTCGGATGGAGATTGCACAACTTTGGTTTCAACTGTTTAAGCAGGCGATTCCGATCATATCATGGGAGGATTTTAAGACAAATCTCTACACAAATTTTGATCCTAATCAATTTTTTTTTAAATTTTTTGGGGAGCTCAATAAATTACAGCAGAAGATAGCAGTGCAAGAACATCAAATCAGTTTCGAGAAGCTTTTAGCAAAAGCTGGACCCCTTCCACAAACTCAACAAGTAAGTTGTTGCATCAGTGGATATATTAAGAGACTCCATTCGTACAGATATTGAAGCAAGTCACTCTCTCACATTGACATCTGTAATTGGTCTGGCTCGTTTATACGTGGCAAAGGAAAATTCCCATAAGAAAAATTCATCTGCCCAAAAACCCAACGACCTATTTAGGAGTCCTACATATGCTAATGTTTCCATGGTGGAAGTCAAAAAAAATGTCAATGGAAGAGCTAAATGAAAGAAGAAATAGGGGACTTCATTTCATATGCAATGAAAAATTTGGCCCATGGTTATGGGATAGGACCCCGTTTAAACGAAAAGAGCCTATTAAGTGATAAATCATGCTTAAACAATTTAAAAACAAAAAGTTATTGTTAAAACTGAAAGGAACCTCTTGCAAGTTGAAAACAGAAGGAGCCTACTATAACAGTGAAGGACCCTCTTGCTAATTTTTCTAAAAATCCTATACATCATTCTAGAACTAAGCATATAGAAATTAAACATCATTTTCTTAGAGATCATATTTTAAAAGGAGCCATTGATCTTTTGCATGTTAATACTGAGAATCTTGTAGCTGACATTTTCACCAAATTACTCCCTGAAGATAGATTTTGCGTGTTAAGAAAAGAGCTTGCATTTAAAGAAGCGCGTGAAGTTCTAACAAGTGGCTGTATGGATCTGTCAGAAGATATGCAAACGATCACATTTCCTATATTAGCATACAATCGTTTATCTTTGCATGAGATTAACGCTCAAGAAATGCCCAATATACTAGAAACAAAATTCTCTCCTTTACTCACCCTTATTGTTATTTGAAGTGCTACTCTTGACTCTCTACATTCTAACTCTTTGTTTTCATCTCAAATCTTCTATATATCATCCATCGCTCTTACTATGGCGTGAACCAGATCAAAAAGACAAAAGAAAACTCCAACTTTTACTTATAATCATGGTGAAGCTTATATTACTGAACCTGTCTCTTCTAAGCCCCAAGTATCAGAAGTGCACTGGGTTATAAATCATGATGATTCAAATAAGAAACACTCTTGGTTGATTAGACAACTGTGAACCAGAGGACGTATTGCAAAGCAAGCCGAGAAAATTTCTAAAAAAAGAAAACCCTAATGCTGAAAAGAAAGAGGAAGAAGAGTCTGGAAAAAAGTGAAGAAATAAAGAAGAGAAAAGTGCATGTGACTGAAGAAACTATTGATAAGTTATTTCGTGAAAATATGATTCCTAAAAAAAAGGGCAAAGAATATAAAAATAGTTGCACAAAAAGGAAAGACATCAATACCATAAAAAATGTTGCAGTCAGCAGAAGCTAAAGTTCGCTATAAAATGCAGTATAAGAAAAGAGAGGTGGTTACTGAGTAGATCTTGCCTCCCATGATGTTTAATGATATAGATTGAAAAACAATGTTTGGGTAGACAAAAGATTTGGAAAAGTAGCAAAAAACTTAGATCCTACTCCAGACCATTAAACTCCTATCGCTTCTCAAGATGAAAATAGTGCAAATCTTCAACAACAACTGAAGGATATTTAAACCAATCAAAAACAAATGCGAGAACAAATAGATAGCATGTAGAATCAATTCTTGACATGAAGATTTTGCTCAAAAGAATCATTGAATCTCTTAAATAACTTTATAGTTATTTGCTTTCTACTTGGCTTATTTATACTAATGATTTTGTTTAATGCAATATTTACTTTTTCTCTCTATTTCATTCTTTTTATTTCACTTCCTCCCTATACTTTATTATTTTTGATAATGACAAAGGGAGAGGGTTTATGTGGATATATTTTTTGCATATTTCTCAATGATGTCTTGATTATATATATGATTAATTTTGATGTTAAACTTGTGAAAATCTGTAATATATAAACGATAGGTTCCTTTCTTAAAAGATAGACTCCTTCTAATTATGTCTGAACATATAAAAGTTACAGGTATCTTTTGAAATCATCTATTATCTCTTTGAATTTTGAAAAATATATCTATCATTGCTTGTTATCATCAAACAAATGGGAGATTGTTATCTCAAATTGGATTTATTTTCTTGCATAATTAACAATCTAATTTTCAAAAGGAAATAAAGTAATAAGAAATACGTTTTCTTTCTTGCAGGAACCTTCATTATGAACTTACCTTATTAGAAATGGTTTATACAAAAGGATCCTAATAATTATAAAGGTCGTATATTAGCCCCGTGATTACTGGAAGATTTTTGGCAACAATGGCATCGAAGTTATTCAGATTTAAATCTATCCAGTTGACTAAAGATGTAAGTGAAAGAAAAATTAGTTGAAGAAATTGACTATTTAAGGAAGAGCAATAACACTTGTTAAGCAATGAACATACTTAGACTTTCAAAACATTTGAGCAGCATCTATATTCTTGAGAGTCATATCATTCTTATTGTTTCTTAGAAGGTGAAATCACTTCATTAAGAGAGACATTGTTATTTTATTTTTCTGTGAGATTTTAGAAGCTTGATACATACTTTAAGTGTGGAACGTTGGATAACCTTGAAAATTATGTACTCGTGAGCTTGGAGAGGCTCGTCAATTTTAATATTCGAATTTTTATAATGAAACACTCAAGTTGGATACTTAGAGACTGGACGTAGGCTTGGGTTGTAAACTGAACTAGTATAAATTGACTGCATCCTTTTTCTCCCTCTTTCTTTTATATTTTCGCATTATATTATGTGTGTGTTTATTTTAACAAGAAGCTCCTTCACTTTTATAATATATCCCTTCTGTTTTCAACTTGCTGATGATTCCTTTAAGTTTTAACAGGCGCATTCTATTTTTAAACTGCTTTAACAGGATTCATCTCCTTTCGTCCTATCCCACAAAAGGCTCCTATCTCTTAAGAGGCTCCTGTCGTTTAAAAGACTTTATCTTCTTACAGGTTTCTACTATTTTCATTCATTAACTAGGATCTGTTTTTTATACAAATTGAAAGAACTTGTAAAATTTTTATAATTCACCTGCCTCTTGCTTGTGTTTACTTTATCACATTTATAGCAACATTGGCAACCAACCTCACAATTATAGCTACTTTGTTATCACTTACAGTGGTTCTACGTAAGTTTGAAAACTGCTTAATTGTCAAGGCAGAGGAGTTTAAGTTTAATTAGGGATTTTTTGTAGGGTTGAGTTTCACAACAATCTTGAAAATAATTTCCTAAATTGAAATAAATCATATTAAGGATTTTAGTTAAAATTTTAATTAATATAATTAAGATAAAATAATTAAATTAATATACTAATTAATTTTAAAATAAACATTAGTAATAACATCGACACATAAATGATGAAAATTTTAACTTCCGATTAATCTTTTGTCCGCTTCAAATCTATTTTGAATGTTTTAAAAACTTTTAAGATTTAAGTTAAATAATT